>VYXF01004078.1:469137-584944 GCA_013397295.1 Polioptila caerulea
TTTTACTTAGCATTCATTCCCTGCTATGGGCAAAAACCTGGTGCTTTTAATGAACTGAGATAAGAAATGATACTTTTTTTTCTCTTTCCTAAAAAAAAAAATTAACTTCATGTACTAAATGGAAAATATATGCAAATTCTCGGTATTCAGCAGTGATAATGTTCTTTCTGTGAACTAATTTGGCTCTTGGAGGAAACCCCTTGTCTTCTAAAATTCACTATGTGTTTCTCAGAGATAGCACACTGTAAATCACCCAAAGTAGTGCTAGCTATTACACTGACACAGAGAAAAACCTTAGTCCTGGCTTTAGAAAAGCTTCTTTACCCTGGAACATTTGTGAGGAAAAAGAAACAGACCAAAAATGAAAAATAAATTACAATGGCATCAGCAAACCTAAAACCTTATGTTCAGATGACAATAATTATCATTGCTATTAAAGTCAGTGTAGGTGCACTAGATCTTGGATTTAAAACAGCAGACTGGAAAAATCCCCTAAGTTCTACTACGGCTTAATGAACTGATTCTCTTTGTGATCTTGAACAAGTTGCTGCATTTCTGTGCCTAATTTTACTCACCTTTAGATGATGCACATCAACGGGATGTTATCAGTCTTGACTGCCACTTGCAAAGCTCTTTGGGCTTTTTGGATTGAAGGTATTGCTGTAATATAGTGATAAGCTTGTTGGAAATCTACTTGATAAGCAAAAGAGCAAGTCATTCACAATAAGTATAATTATTCAATGATTTAAGCTTCCTAATCTACTTCCACAGACTTGGCAAGCAGATTGTGATTTCTTCCATTTTATATAATGAGAAGAGTATTTTTTTCTCTTTTTTCTCTATAGATTGATTGCAAATATTCAGAATTCAAGCTGTGTTGTTCATTTGCAATCAGTTGGATGAGTAATATTATTTCTGCTCATGATTGGATGAATGCCCAATGATTTGTGTGTGCAAATTGTAAAGTTTGTTTTCCAAAGATACTCATTGGTATGACATTGAAATTTGCTTCCTTTGGAGAGCAGTGACAGTAAAATTCAACACATTGAAGACCAAAGAAAATACTGAGCACCAAAGCAGGACAAGGTGACATTTTTTTAGTGAGACTTTGCAGATTCCTCATTTGTCTAAATGGACCAAATCCATTATGATTTTATTTTTTCTTGTCTGCAAATACTGAGAAAAAAAAAAATCACAGAATCCTAAAATGATTTGAGTCAGAAGAGACCTTATAGATCATCTACTTCCAAATCCCCTGTCGTGGGCAGGGATACTTTGCATTTGACCAGGTTGCTCAAAGCCCCATCCAACCTGGCCTTGAACACTTCCAAGGATGGGGCATCCAAAATCTCTCTCAGAAAATCCAGTGTGTTGAATCCTGGACCTAATCTCATGCAGAAGGTGGGTGATGCTTGCTCTGTTCATGCCTCCCATGTCCAGGTTCCAGCAGATGGGACTAACCTACTTGGGTGTTGCAAGGCAGCTCAAATGCTGGTTTGAGAGAAAAGGCAAGGGAGTGAGAATTAAGAAGGTAATATTGTGACCCAGTTGCATTCCTTGCCTACTTCCAGGTTGCAGTGGGACAACTGGATCTGTAAGAAGTCATTGTTGCATGTGGGAATTTTTTTGCAGAAATTCCTTTCTCTGTGGTCTCAATGTTAAATAGATTATAGGAAGACTCACAGCTTGTAAGGAGCAGAAGTCTGGCCCCTCCTTAGGAGGACTGTGAAACAGAAATTGTATTTGAGACTTGAAATGTTGATGTGTAAGAGCTAAAACTGCTAGTAATTGCTATTGTTTCATAAGATAAAATTAATATACTGGCCACTGGCTAGCACACTGGCTTTAAAGAATGATTGGGAGTGGGATTCGCTCATGAATGGGTTATTATCTCATAGTGTGTGATGGTATTATTTTTCCATTATTAATATCTATAAGCTGTATCTACTATAAAGGTTTGGCTGAGTGAAAAGAAATGTTACTTTTTTGCTTATGTGTCTCTTAACATTTCAGGGTGATTTCTAGTAGGTCAGGATTCTCTGTAGACCAGGATCCACTGGCTGCTTATTTCACAGGGTGAAATAACATACATTTAGCTCCCCCTTTTTGCAGCCCTCCTATTGCAAGCAGCAGGAATGTGTGATGTATTGGGAGTGTGGTCCAGCCCAAGAGCTGTACAGAGAACCAGGGACATGTGCTTTTGAATGGCAACTCCAGCTGGGCCACATTCAGCAGCTTAAGTCAATTTGACCTGATATAAAATTAAATGTTCTGTTTGCATTTTCTGCAAACTGATGGCAACAACAAAAAGAAAAAATAAACAACAAACTTCTGTAAAAACACCAATTCCCTTTGGCCCAAAATTGAAAGACAGATTCCCAGCTATCTTGATTCACTGTCAATCTGTCAAAGGCAGGTCATAAGAACATCTGTATTTTCATGCCACTGCAGCACTCTAGCTATTGTAAGTTTGAGAACTGCCTTTGTTGAAATTTAAGGGTTTTGACCATTACCTCCTGCTGGATTCATGTCTGCAGTTCTGTCAAGCTGACATCTCTTTGGCAACCATAGCCTTAGAAATGCTCCTTTAGATAGTATGACGTGAGGAGCAGTGATGCTGTAAAAACCTCACACTGTAGAGAAAATGATTTCTTATAAAAAGGCATGTTTATATTAAAAATTCACAGCAGTGCACTCCACACCCCCATTATAGGTAATTACAGAGGATTTTAAATATCTGATGCTAGCTGGCAGCGTACAATACCCTGTCAGCAGCAGGCACTGATTTGTAATTTAATTATCATAAGACATCCACCTGTTCTTTTGTTAAATGAAGAGTAGCATTTCCGTGCAATCATGCTTTTCCCTCCAGAAATTTGAATTAGTCCTTAGAGGAAGGTTTCTAGGAAATGAGTTTTTTTCAAGGGCATTTGCAGGACCCTATCAGAGCAGGGTGATGGAGAGGAATGAGGCATTTCTGCAGGAATGTCTTCATTCTGGTTTGGTATTTTCAGCCTTACCACTGGCTTTTTCCTGTGTCAAGCTTTTGGTGCACAGCTGAAAGCATTTCAATGGAGAGATACTGTGGGGGGAAGTATGTATCAATGAGTTTGGTGCTAAGAACATGAGGGAAACCCATAGTGGGGTTGACCCAGAAATGCTCTAGGCTCATACTTTGTGGAAAAGGAGAGGCTGGGCTTGGGAGGGAAGGGACGAAGACAAATAGAACAGTGGAAATCTGTTCTGTAAACTTTTCAGTTGATGATACATGAACATGGATATTGCTGAAGTTGTCCTCAGAATGTGCAGTTATTAGATAAATAGATCAATTCAAATTGTAAAGCAAGTTTATCAGTGGAGATCCACACAAGTGTTCTGCTCTTTGGGAGCACGAGGGCTTAGGGTGAATCAATTTCCTCTGGGCTTTGGCTCCTGTTTATGCAACAGCTACACTGCAGTGTGGTAATGGGGAAAGGACTTATGATGGTCTAAGAGATGATATTCTCTCTTTAAGGCCACATCAAACTGCTTCTGGCAGTGTAAAACTGCAAAAATTATCTGAAAAGAATAGCACATATGTTTATATATATATGTATACATATAATCATAGAATGAATCATAGAATCGTAAAATGGTTTGGGTTATAAGGGACCTTAAAAATTCAACCCCCTGCAAGGGCAGGGATGACATCCACTAAATTAGATTAGGGCCCCATCCAACCTGGGCTTGAACATCCCTTCCAAGGATGGGGCATTTACAGCCTCCCTGTGAAATTTCATTCTGTTCCAATGCTTCATCACACTGAGGAAATAATTTCTTCCTAATATCTAAATATTAGGAATCTAAACCTCTAGGTTTAGGTAATCTAAACCTCTTCCAGTTTAAAACCATTCCCCCTTATCCTGTCACTACATGCCTGTATAAAAAATTATCTAAGTGTCCTTAAAATACTGAAAGGTCTCACCCTGAAACCTTCTCTTCTCCAGGCTGAACAACCAGGCTCTTTCAGCCTGTCTTCACAGGAGGGTGCTCTATCCCTCTGATCCTATTCATAACCCTCTTCTGCACCTAACAGGTACAGAGGAGGGAAGATCTTTCTTGTACTGAGGATGCAATGCTCCAGGTGGGGTGCCATAAGATCAGAGTACAGGGTGAGAATAATTTCCCTTACCTGCTGGCCATTTCTCTTTCGATGTAGCCAGGATGAGGCTGGTGCTCTGGGCTGTGGCTTATGTCCAGCTTATCATCCACAAGAATTTCCAAGTCCTAATTTGCAGTGCAGCTCTCAATCCTTATAGTGGGAAGGACTCCTCTCTTCCCACATCCACCCAGAAGATCAGGAACTTGTGAGAAATGGGAAGCCTGTATATATTTATGTATAAATTTTTGTATCAGCAATGGTGTGGCCAGCAGGAGCAGGGCAAGGCTTGTCCCACTGTACTCAGCACTGGGGAGGCCACAGCTCCCATGCTGTGCTCAGTTCTGGGCCCCTCAGTGCAAGAGAGACCCTGAGGGGCTGGGGCGTGTCCAGAGAAGGGCAGCGGGGCTGGGGAAGGGTCTGGGGCACCAGTGCTGGGAGGAGCAGCTGAGGGAGCTGGGGGGGTTCAGCCTGGAGAAAAGGAGGCTCAGGGGTGACCTTATCACTCTCTACAACTGCCTAAAAGGAGGCTGTAGTGAGGTGGAGGCTGGTCTCTTTCCCAAATAACAATTGGATGAGAGGAAACAACCTGAAGTTGTGCCAGGAGATATTTAGATTAGACATTAGGGAAAATTTTGTCACTGAAAGGGCTATCAAGCATTGGAACACTCTGCCTGGGAAGTGGTTGACTCACCATCCCTGGAGGTATTTCAAAGTCATGTGTATGTGGCATTTAGGGACATAGTTTAGTGGTGGAATTGGCAGTGCTGGGTTGGACAGGTGGACTCAATGATCTTAAAGATCCTTTCCAACTTGAATGGTTCTGTGTTCTATGATAGAGCTTCTTATGGCTTCTGTCATTGCTGTTTTGTCTCCTTAAGAAGTAGCCACTGGACATTTCCATTTTTCCCATTCCTGAGTTAATGAGATGATTCTGGTATTCTGCTCTTATTTCTCTTAATTATGTTTTAGCAAATGAGTCACTTTAAAGAGGATGTCTCAGAGTAGTCATCTTTTTAGAAAGAGGACTCACTCAATTAAAAAAATAATTGATTGCTTGTGGCTTAAATGATCTGTGTGCCAAGCCTTAAATGTGACATTGGCTGGAGTACTATTAGGCTGGTGGCTTCTTGCCCAAATAACATTTGGCTGGTGCCAATCATTTAATATATTCATTAATTATGTTATCTGAAAAGTGAATATGTGAAGGGCTGCAGGCATATCCC
This sequence comes from Polioptila caerulea, assembly GCA_013397295.1. NCBI lineage: Eukaryota > Metazoa > Chordata > Aves > Passeriformes > Certhiidae > Polioptila > Polioptila caerulea. The sequence goes on from VYXF01004078.1 coordinate 474,502, forward strand.
AGGAAAGAAGAAGAGAATAAATCATGTCACATGTGTATCCTGAAAATAATTGGCCAGTGCTGAAACATTTCCATACATAAGATTGAAAGCAGGAATACACTGGGGTGGTTTCCTTAGGAGGGATGAGTAAATGAAATAACACTCCACAGCTGAGTGGTCCAAGTGAAGTGGATGAGCAGCAGAGAGTTCTGCTGTATGGAGAGGTCTGCTTTGGGATGTTCTTGTGATTGTACCTGGACTTCAGGCTTATTTTTCTTATATGGTCATGCAAATTAGTCTTAGCTTTTTATTCAACAGCCACCTCCTCAGGTCACAGCTGAGGGGATGGCACCTTTTTACCAGGCATTCTGGCTGGAGAACAGATCAGGTAATTTAATCTTTTAGGGTTATATTCCTTGTTGTTACAAGCTTCATTTGGCATCTTGAACAAGTTCCTCATGTTGCCTCTCCATGGGGAAGAAGGGTATAAGGATAGAACTTTACTGCAGGGGGATCTCCTGTGGAACTGTGGTTCTGTGGAAGTGAGTGTGTGCTTTTCAGCATCAGAGTACACACTGCCAAGTGGAAAATAACTCAAGTATTTTGCAGAGAAGGGCTATAGAACTCTAATTATTAACAAAGAGATGTGAAATGTGATGTGACACTACAGCTTAGCTGATCAATGTTTCTTTTTCTTCATTATCAGTATGTCATCTCAAATGTCTATTTGATGGTGAAAGTTTTGTGTACCAGTGATATATACCACATTTCTCTCTTTGATACAATGGTAGAAAAAGAATGACTCATTCTCTCCAGAACACACTAGGAAATCCCACGATTATATGATTACTGAATCGTATTTTATTTGTTATTCCACAATTATATTAAAATATAGGAATTACTTTCTAAAAGCTTATTTGTTCTTCCTTGATGTTTTTTTCCTCTAGAAATATCGTTATCAAGATGAGGATGCTCCACATGACCATACTTTGCCTCGTTTAACCCACGAAGTGAGAGGCCCAGAGCTTGTTCATGTGTCAGAGAAGAACTTGTCTCAAATAGAGAATGTCCATGGATATGTCTTACAGTCGCACATTTCTCCTTTGAAGGTAGGATCCATACAACTCATGTCTTGAGTCCTCAGATACGAGAAAACGCCTAGCATGAAATGCCTGGGAAACTTATTTTGTTGTACAAACAGATAAGCTGCTCTCTGAAATCTGTCATTGCAGATTGATTGTCCTGTGATGGGTTTTTAAGGCTCACTGTAGTGGAACAGGTGATAGTTTAGTTGACAGAGCTTCGTGTAGAGATGAAAGCTTTCTGCTTTGAGTGAGCCTTTTGCTCAAGTAAAAATAATTGCTGGCAAATGAGCCTGTTTTTGTGTACATTGTGAAAGGTTCACAGTTTACAGAATGCAGGTTCTTGGCCTCAATATCACGGTGATTTTGAAATGGCAGACTTCCCTTCCTGATTATCCTTGTTCAGAAATCGAAAAAAAAATACTTTAAATGTAACCATCTGATGGAATCCTAGTTTTTCCATCTCTCAGAAAGCTGTATCAAAGTCACAAGTTCTGTCTGAAAAGGGAGCTCATTTGCCTCTATTCATATCCTTGCTGCTCAAGCACTTGCAGTTTTCTGTGGGTTTTGATGCAATTCAGAGTGCTGCAGAGATATCTTTCAGTTAACTAAGGCAATTATTTATAAAATATAGAAGCTTAAGCTGTATGTGGGTCTGGGGTCCTCTGATCTATCTTGTTGGGCAAAAATGTTTCTCTTCCTGGTGAACCTGTATAATAACCAAAAGAGAATCCATTCCTGAAAATTTACATTTTTCCCTTAATAAGAATGCAGCAGTTTGAAAATATTCCTAGAGCTTCTCTTGTGGAAGGAGCATAGATGCAGTGATTAGCATGATGGGTTTTCTATTTGTTTCTACTAGGCCTGGGAAGGGTGGAAAAAAGAATAATATTTTTTACTAGAGGCAGTGATGTTCTGGGTAATAGTTTTATTCCAGCAATTATCTAAGCAGCAAACAAGGCAGATGGGCTTTGCTCCCTCTGGTGCTCAAAGCCTGTGAAATGGGCATTGCTTGCCCAGCAGTGTTTACAGCGTGGTTACAAATGAAAGGAAGTGTTTAATATTAAAGATTGATGTGAATACAGCTGGTGTCCATTGAGCCTTCATGGAATAGCCATGCAAATGATTCTTTGTTCTCTGCTCTTGTTGGTCCTGTGTTTAGTTTGTATGGTTTTGTCTCTTCAGGTTTTAGCAGTTTTCTGGGTTACTTACCTAACTTTTACTGCAGAAGCCAACAGTACCAAGCAGTGGTAGATCTTGTGCTGAGATTATCACTTTAGTTATTTGGAAAGGTTTACCTCCATGAGGCCTCTGTGTAGCATCAGGGGACAATCACAGACCAAGCAATTTCTGGCCTGGAAAGGAAATATCCCTACTCCTCTAGGACTCCTTGAGTATTGTGATTACAGTGGTGTTTCTTGTTCATGAAGGTCAAAACCACACATTATTTTTCACATTTGGAGACTTTTGAGTAAGGCTACATAATCCAAGCTGAGGGTGTAACAATGATGTCAAAAAGCTTGTTGTGAAGTGAAGTGAAGGGTATCCCCAGACAGACACAATTGCCTTGAAACAGCTCCCAGTCTCATTTCTTCTTGTAACAGGACAAATTTATCGTCTGCAGGGGCTGTATAGCATTTCCTCTTGGAAATCAGTGTCTCCTGCAAGTTCTCCCTTCAGCATGAGGATTTTTGTCTTTGACTCTGTCACTTTCCCTTCCTTCCTTCAGATTCACAGTGTCTTATATCTGCCACTCAATAGTCTCATGCCTGCCATTTAATCTAAATTTATCTGTTTGTCTCTTCAAATTGCTTTGAAGTTCCCGCTTCCTTTCCCCTGCTGTCTATGTCCCATCTTTTAACCTTCAATAGAGAAGGAGGCTGGAGGAATTCTGCTAGAGCTCATGGCATTGTGTTGCCCTTCCTATCTGAAACACCTGCTTTGGATTCACTTTTATTGTTGGCAGTTGACTGAAATCCCTGTTCAGAAGATTTTGGTCACCGTGATTTCCACGTAGTTGACAAACAGCATTCTGAATACTCCAAATCTAGTCAGGATTGGTTGTTGTCTTGAATTACAGACATTCAAACCTGTAGCCTGATATTGTTAAGTATTCTGCCATCTTCTCAGCAGTATGGTGTGAACATGGCTGCACTGAATAATGGCAAAAACTGCCTCTCAACCCAGAGCACGCCTTCCTAGAGAAATGTAAAATACTGGATTCTTAAGGATTAACTGGAAAATAATCTCTGCAATTAATTATTTCATTGACTCCCATGAGAAGTGGAACTGCTGGAATCCTGCTCTGAGGAGAAATAACAAGTACTCCTGTCCAAGTACTGTCAGGTGATTTCTTAGGAGTGAGAAGACACTGGCAGCTGCAGGAAACTCTACTAAGAGCTGTTGACTTGTTCTGCTTCACCTTTCTGGTTACAGGTCAGAGCATTTGGTGCAAAGGGAAAATGTGCATACATGAGGGTCACAAGTCTGCTTGTACTGAGGGCTGAGAAATGCATTTGGTGCAGTTTCTGGTGCTGGGAGTGGGACTGTTTGAGTCTGTGAATGGTCAGACTGGGAAGTTTCCTTAACACTGAGCCAGGGATCACATCATATCCTCAGTGCCATTAGGACTGTCCACCTGACCACTCACCCAGGCCAGCAAGCACATAGGCTGCCTGGCTGGGTGGGGTTAAATCACTGCCTGGCTGCATTTCACTGCTTGAATTTCTATGTAGGGGCTGCAGCACCAGGGTGCACCTCTCCAGCAAGCTTTTGAAGCAGTCTTTTGGGTTTAGTGGCAGCACGATGCCCTCATGACAGGATGATTAGCCAATATTTGTTTTGAAATAATATCATAAAAGGAAAATATTTGAGCATAAAAATAATCTAGTTAAGATTCTTTGGAACCAAATGTTGTCCCAAGACCAAGCCACCTGTCCGTCCTAATCACATCACTTTTCCTAAGTGACTTGGCTTTGGCAGAATAAAAGAGTTGCTTGTTTCCATATATTTTTGTTCATTTCAAAAGAAATCCATGAAGATCATGCAGTTATGAAACTTCCCTTCAGCCTGGCTGGTTCTAGCCCTCACAACTGACTAGTGCTCACAACCATCTGTGGAAACCATAGGTGTTACACCTTGTCTGTGCATGTAGACTGCTTGCTACCATCAGCCTGCTCCCCAGTTCTCAGTGAACATCTCAGTTTGCATCCATAATCCAGCTTGTCAGCTTAAGGACAGACTTGCATCATTAGAGAGGAAAGTTTTGTGGATGGTTGAAGTTCAGGCAGAGAAACTGTGAGCCTGTCTATTCCCCTGTGTACATCTCCAGGTAAAACATTCCAGACATTCTTGAAACATTTTCTGGCACTCAGAATGGAAGCATTCAGACCATCTTTTTATTAACACCCATGATTCAAAATGCCTGATATGGCTCATGTTTGCATAGAGCAGATGCATCTTAAATTTTGAAGTATCCAAATTCTTAAAGAATTTGGCTGTAATTTTGTATTTCAGATTGTGTGGTTTGATGTAGTCCAGAAACATCCTAGTGGAGCTGATTGTTATTAGATTATTAGATAGGATTTTAGGAATAAATTCTTTACTATGAAGGTGGGGAGGCACTGGCACAGGTTGCCCAGAGGAGCTCTCGCAGCCCCACCCCTGGAAATGTTCAAGGCCAGGTTGGATGGGGCTCTGAGCAACCTGGTCTGGTGGAAGATGTCCCTGCCCATGGCAGGGGGCTGGAACTAGATGGTCTTTAAGATGATCCCTTCCAAGCCAACCATTCTATGATTCTATGCTTATTGATTACCTCAGGAGGTTGTTTTGGAAATCAAAACATAAAACTAATTTTCTTCAACACCCTTGCACTTGTTTTATGTGCTGAATAATAAGAAATGTGATTCTCATACATTCTGAAAATCTCTTTGAGACACACAGATGCTGATTATGATAAATACTGTTTAGAAATGTGAATAGATTTTCTGTAATTGAAGGTAGAATTTTTCTTATCTTCCAAGTACCTAAAATCTAGTGTGCATTCGCCAGATTATTCCCTTTCAGAAGATAATAATGAGCAAGAGCAGTTTTGCTGCAAAACAGACCCTTTTTTATTTTCCTTGTCTTTTTCACTTCTTCGCCTTATTGTATTTTGCATTAACTTTGTTTTTCTACTTTCCTGTAGCATTTCATTTGCAGTCAACTTAGTTCTGGAAAATGCTTAATTTTAGAAAGCTTCAAACTCCTTTTAAAGGTTGATCTGCTTATTAGCGTGCAGAAGATAAAATTTTCAACAGCTTAAGCAACTTTGAATGTCAAACACTGAAATTGTAATCAGTTATGTGGATGTATTAACATTTGGGAAAATGCTAGCATTGAAAAAGTTTTGTTAGAGTTGCCATATTAAGATAATAAATGTTCTTTTCAACTTTTGGAGGTGATGGAATTGTGTTTTAATAATATTTTAAAGGAAAAAGGTCTGTATTGTAATGAAAAGATAATTTAAAATAATTTTCTTGCACTTCCCCTCGTTTGACACGAGATGGTGTAGTAAGCTGAGGATTCTTTGGTCTGCATCTGTAAAGCTTCATGATACACTATTGAGAGTTTTCTTAGATGCCTTAGATGCCTTTACTAATTCAGTAAAAAGTGCCTTGTGAATCCCTGGTGTTTTGGGAAATCTGAATTCAACACAACTGTACCTGAAAATCAGAGGTGCAAGTTCTGTCTCTAAATTAAATACGTGCCTCGTCCTCCCAGGAATAGAGCTAATCAGTGTTCATTAAATGAATGATAACTCTGGATCCTAAATGAACCTTACTAGTATTATTGTGATGTTAGATTTATTTTTGTTTTTCATAATACTCCACTTTGTTAAAATAAGCTGAAAGGTAAAAATCCTTGTAAGGATCTTGCATCTTCTTGCTTGTCTGAACATTTTAAATGTCAGGCTATTCCAGCTGTCTCCATTTCCTAATTTAATGCCAGGTTCAACTGTAAGCATCAGTGGAAATTGAGCAAAAACAAGTAACCAGGTAAATAACTGTTACTACTCTAAGATAAGTTACTTTCAAACAGGAATGATCAGTAACGAGCCTCTTCAGTTGCCTCATCTTGGTAGCCTCACTTGCTGGAAGGGAAGGAGCCACACTGGCTATTACTCCTTTTCTTTTTGTCCCAGAATGTTGTCCTGGAGCTCACCTAGGTTGCTGACAGCTTGCAGAAAGTCAGGGTTGATGGAATGACTTTCCAGTGAAGAGAGAAGAAAAACCATCTCCACATGGAACAAATGGGCTCAGCAGTCTACAAAGTTAAGGTTATCCACAAATTGGCATTTATACAGATTGCTTTACAGCAGAAGGAGGGCTGCGTCTCCCAATGCCAGAGCACATTGATTTTTAATTTTTTTTTTTTTTTTTTTTTTTTAATGGCAGGAAACCCTGTCTTACCCATCACTTGAGTCATAGAATCACAGAATCATGTAGGCTGAAAAATGACTCTGAGATCATTGAGTCCAGTCTCTGACAGATCACCACCTTGTCAGCTAGACCATGGCGCTAAGTGTCACATCCAGTCGTTTCTTGAACACCTCCAGGGGTGGTGTCTCCACCACTTCCCTGGGAAGTTCATTCCAATATTTAACAATGCTTTCAAAAAGAAATTCATCCTGATATCCACCCTGAATCTCTCTTGGCACAGGTTCAGTTGCCTGGGAGAAAAGGCCAATCCACATCTGCCTGTGACCTCCTTTAGGCAGTTGTAGAGCTCAATGAGGTTCCCCCTGAGCCTCCCTCTCACCAGGCTGAACCCCCCCAGCTCCCTCAGCTGCTCCTCACAGCACTGGTGCCCCAGACCCTTCTCCAGCCCCACTGCCCTTCTCTGGACACGCTCCAGCCCCTCAGGGTCTCTCTTGCAGTGAGGGGCCCAGAACTGAGCACAGCATGGGAGCTGTGGCCTCCCCAGTGCCCAGGACAGGGGGACGGTCACTGCCCTGCTCCTGCTGGCCACACCATTGCTGAGCCAGGCCAGGGTGCCACTGGCCTTCTTGGCCACCTGAGCACACACTGGCTCATGTTCAGCTGCTGTTGACCAGCACTTCCAGGTCCTTTTCTGGCAGCTTTCCAGCCATTCTTCCCCCAACTTGTGGCCCGTCCTGGGATTGTTGTGCCCCAAGGGCAGGACCTGATAAAACTTCATACCATTAGTCTCAGCCCATCAATCCAGCCTGACCAATTTCCTCTTTGGAGCCTGCCTGCCCTCCAGCAAATCAACACTCTCACCTGACTTGCTGTCTGTTTGCAAATTTACACTTGATCCCTTCATCCAGACCAACAGTAAAGGAATTAAACAGGACTGGACCTGATACAGAGCCCTTCACACCACAAGTGACCAGAAGATTCTTTGAGACTCTCTATATCTAATATGGAAAAGATATTTTGTTTCTGCTCCAAGTCAGATGCTTCTCTTTCCCAATTCCTATTTCCTAGTGAGCCTGTAGTATCCCTTGAGTGTCCATCATTCTTTTTATCCTCCTGAGTGCAGGAAGGTCATTCCCCTGAAGGCTCCTGGAATCTGTCACTCACCCTTTTCTGTCTGTAATGAAACAGCTTTTTCCCCATTTCTGAAGCTTTCCCTGTCCAGGTGTGAGTCAGACCTCACTATAGTGGTTGCTGTGCTTGTCCGACAAATTAACAAAGACGGCTCTGAGGATGAGTCTGGATGATTAATGATTCTATGAAAAATGTATTAGCCTAAGCTTCCTGGAAACTGTCATAAAGAGTAATTTTTTTGTGTCCAAAAATGTAGATTAGGCAAGAGCTATTTATTTCATGAATTAACATTGACTTCAATAAAAATTGAGTTCTGAAGACAATTTAGATAAATAAGGTCACAATATTATATAGCAATTTATTTTTTTTTTCAAATTCAATTCAGTCTCATTTATCAATTCAACAAACTTTGAGACTCTTTTTTTGTACTGAACTTTGTTTAAAGACCAAAGTCATGCACTAGTCATGGGTACTGTGAAATAACAAAGTCCAGGACTCTCCTGATGTTGCAGTGGATCATGTGATCTGTAAATAAACTTGAGATGTTGCTGCCCAGAGCTGGAAAACTGTGTAAGGAAATACACTCCGCAGACCTGCTTAGCTGTTTTGAAACACAGAATCACAGAATGGTTTGGGTTGAAGGACAGATGATCTAGTTCCAAGCCCTTGCCTTAGGCAGGAGCACCTTTCACTAGACCAGGTTTGAGCAATTTCTGCCCAGGTATTGTGAATACCCCTAGCTTCCAGGGAACCTGGTTTACACAGAGAAAGTTGGTTGCTACAGTTTTCAGCATTACCCTGCCTGATAGTCCTGTGTAAATGTAATTCCTGGTGTTTTGGAGGATAATCTGTCTTGCAGTAAGAAACCACATTTATTTTTCCAGAGCTGCTGAGATCCCTTAACTCCTATTACTGAGGAAAAACCATATAATAGAGATGGAGTTCAAATATGGAAGAAAAAAAAAAAAAAAAAAGGGTTGAATTTGCTTTAATTTCTGTGGTTGAGGAGTGACAAAGAGTTGAGGCAGTGCCACAGCACAGACTGTTCCCGAGCAAGGATGCTGCATTTCAGAGGCTCTTTAAAAGCCGTGGAACACTGAGAGAGGCTGAGGCTTTGTTACTTGTCAGGAATGGCAGTCTGAAGTTTTCTCTTGCAGTCACAAAATTAATTGGGGTTATATAGAGGACATATTAATGTATGCATGGATATATTAGCAAGCCATCTAAAATTTAATCTTGCATCCTTTTCTTCGCTTACACTGACTGCATTTCATAACTATACCTAATCTGCATGAAGCATTTTTCATCCCTGGGGTGGCTCAGCCCAGTAACAATGATCTTATAAGAATACTCTTGATCACTGCCCTGGTAGCTTCCTAGCTTTTGTGTTTTGGAATTGGTTTTGTTTTGTCCTTTTCCCCTCCTCTCTCCTTTTCAGCATGCAGTCACTGGCAAAGCCCCATGCTGCAGTCAGTCTGTCAGTGGATTCCACTGAATATTCAGTAGGTTGCTTCATTAAGATATTAAGATACAACACTTGTTACATGTTTAATCATGTGCTGCTTTTCTCTTATCTCCTACTGTAACAGCAGATGAGCATGTATCATACATCTGTATCTGTAATCTATGTTTTTTAATATAAAAATGTAATCGGATTAGAAAGAGACAAAGGAAGCTCACAAATGTGCCTGTTCCTGCTCTTAAGGAAGTGGCAGAAATAGCTCTGAATTTTGATTTTATTTCATTGTGTTTCAAGGCAAAATAAGCAGCTTATAGATTAGCATTCTGAGTAATATTTTGTGTCTCATTTTCATGTGGGCAGGACCGCCTTTCATTTCGGAGTCCTTGTCTTACTCTAAAGAAATTCCTAAAATGGTGCAAAAATCGAATGTTACAGCGAAGAACAGTTAGTGAAGAATACTTTTTTTTGTTTTGTCATCACGACTAAATCCATTGTTTTATGTGCTTGCTGTTTGGCCTTGGCTTTCTGATTGATGGCTTTCCACATGATTTATGTAGTTACAGACAGTATCTTGTTATCTTTCTAGCTTCTGACAGAATAAAAAAGAAACCAAATAAAATTGCTCCTGTCAGTGGGTGATTTAATTGGAGAAATCTCAGCAACTTAAAGTAAACCTCAGGCATTGCAATCCTTTATTTTTTGGCAAAATAAATGTTATCCTCTGATGGACACAAGGCAGAGCAAGTTCTGACAGTAACTACTAGCACACTACATGTTGTTAGACTTGCCTGAAGAAAGAAGACAGGAATTTTCAAAGGAATTTGAAAATATTTTCAGGCTATGGACCCTATTTACTTTATATGCGCCTCCTAGGTATTGAAGGTCTTTTCAAATGTTAATCTGAATTGCTGTTTCAGGAGATTTTCGGTGTTCTTGATCTACTGGGTCCTTTGTCCATTAGTATCAATTAGCTGATTTATCTTTTACTATTTTTGAATAGCAGGTTGCTCTTTAACAATAGTCTTGCTCCTGAGCCTCCTTTTTTGGTTTTTTTGGGGTTTTTTTGGTTTTTTTGTTTTTTTGGTTTTTTTGTTGGGGGGAAGGGGGAGCCTGACACGTTGCAGATATTCCTGATGATGTGTCTAACATAAAATCAAGTAAATAAGAAATTCCAAGAATCCTTTGCTCGCATTGTCTTTCTCTAATGCTTTGCATAGTACTAGTCATTCCTTGCTTCCCTGTAATTTTCTGAGTGGTTTTTCCCTTGATGTGTTGGCCATGTGAAATACTCATAGAATTTAAAACAACCTCAGAGATGGACTATTACAAAGAGGGGTTTTAAAAATTTGAAATAGATGACATACATGCAATAAATCATTGGAATAACTAGATGCTACGGTCATAGGATTTGTATATTCTGCCAGTTCTTTTTTTTTCTGAGTCTAGAAGTATCAGAATATTTGTAAAGTATCCGTGATGATGTTTGCCACCTTTCCAAAGTGTTTTGTGACCTACTGCTGAAAAGTGCAATAAAGCATCTTGGTGTTATTAGTCAGACTGTAACAGGAGGGATTTTTCTCAGATATGTCAGACAGGTTTAACACCAGTTGTTTCCTAAGCTCGGTAGCTGAAATGCCCTTCTGTCAGATTTTGGCTACTGCTGACACTTGGGAATGTAGTCTACAATTTAAATGAAGCACTGAAGTGCCATAATACCTTTTCACTGAGGAATATACTGATAATTCACTCATTCGGTAGAAGATACATGTGTTTATACATCTGATGATGTGACACATCAAAAATGTTCTGGCTTTTGTCAGTACCAGGTGTAAAAGAAAGCAGAAGTTTGCAGTTCCAGGAGCTCTGGATGGCTGCAGCCTCCAGGATGAAGAGAACAGAATCTCTTTAGTCAAACCTTATGAAAGAGTATCTTGGCAGCCTGACTAAGAAGTGCTTTAGCTATTTCCAAAAATTTTAAACTCCTATTTCTCATAGCTCTTATTTCATCTTGCTGTAATGTAGTTTTGTGGACTATGGAGCTATGAAAAAACCAGAATTTTGACATTTAAAAGAAAAAATAGATATTTCTGAACTGGCTGTTACTTTCCAACTCTTTTCAAGAATCTACTCTAAATAAGAGTTTCTGAGATTATTATTGTGTGAAATCTTCACACCTTTATTATTATCTCCCTGGCCATGGCAGGGGACTTGGAACTAAATGATCTTTAATATCCATTACGACCAGAACCATTCTGTGATTCTGTGATTCCATGATCTTGGTATCAATGGCTAATTGAGACTTCTCAAAAGAGAAGATCTCTCTTAAAAATATTTTTAAATGGGAAATACATTTTGCTATTTGGTTCCCTTCAATCTATTTCAGAAGATCCTGTAACTTGCTTTTTAATAATCTTTAAAAATTGCTACTGAAGCTGATGCAATTGGAATAATGTCAAAAAAATAGTCAGCAGTCTTGATGACTCAGGTGGCTCTTTTAAGATCTGCATTGTTTACTAACTTGACTTTTCACAGTGTTGTCTTTCCTTTCTCGTGATATTGTTTCTTTTTTCCATAGTTAATCAGTATTCCTTTCCCCTGTTCCTTTTTCTGACTTATTTCTCCTTCTCTTACATTTCTCTTATTTCCATTCCTACACATACACATGGATCTTATTAATCCTTCAAGCCACCCATGAAGTACAAATTTGTACCAGGGAGCTGTGAACGTGTAACGATTGATGCCCTCCTGTACCAGACAACTGCACTCTTATTGATCATTTTGCTTCTTGGCTGCTTTAGAGAGCAGGAGACACAGCACTGCCTGTCTCCTCTTCATTGTACATGGACTTTAGGAACATTTTTTCTTATTTTTCTTGCTCCTTAAAGGTGGGTTCTCTTTCCCCTGAACACAAGCAATGGGAAATACAGTTGAATATTATCAAGTTTAGTGGATCTCAGTTGCCCACTGAAATGGCAGCACTCTGGGCAGCTTTTATTCTACTAATACTTACAGAGACTACGAGCCAAAGAAACTGCAATCAATTTTTTCAACTAACAAACTCATGAACACCAAATTGCATCTATCTTCCAAATATGAACAGAATGAGACTTTTACATAGATAAGAGCTAGAAGTCATCTTTTTACTCTAAAGTGTTTTCTGCAGAAAATGACCACCTTCTCAAAGAAAGGGTACCCAGCTGATTTTTCCAAAGCCTTCTCCTCCCATTACAGTTTTAATAAGAATCTCCCTGAATTGCTTCATTGGATTTGATCACCCCACTTTGGCTAAGCTTTTTGCTTAAAAAAAAAAAAAATAAATCATTAAACATGATAATAGACCTAAAAAAATTGTTATAATTGATTACATGACATTGGAAAGGCTAAAAAGAGTAATGGTGTTTTTACAGCAAATAAACAAATTTTTACTTTGAAGTCAATGTCACAAATTGTGCCTTTGATCAACTGGATGAGCAAATGCCAAGCAGGGAAGTAGAATTTTAGTGATGAGAGTATAAAGAGTTATATTAATTACTGGGAATTAGCCAAAATAACACAAAGTTAAGAACTTTACACTCTGGGAGTTTTTAAGTTGTCAACTAGCTTCTGAAGACCATACCTGCAGATGGTTTCACATTGAAATTGCTGCTGTTTCTTCTTTAGGAGTTGTTTGGGGGAGTTTGTTTCTTTCACTGTTTCACAATAAACCTGCAGATCGAGCAGATCTGAACTGTATTAGAGATTTCAGCTGGGTTATTTTCCTACCTGTTATCTTCATGATTTTACTTCTGTTTAGAAAAGGCATTATTTTTTCAGTATTCTGGAGATGTTGATATCTACTTAAGGCAAATGTGAGTGGGAACAGTAAAGTGAACTCAAGGGCATTTCTGTACTACTTGTACTTTACGAATACCTGTAATGCCAGGGAATGTCTGAAATCTGGCTCAAGCAAGCTCAGGTTAAAATACCTAAGACAGGTATCAATTTTTGAATGTGCTATTTACCTACTCTCTCCTAAAGATACTGGGGTTAGGGAATTTTAATCCTGTGTCTATTTTGGAGTGCAAAGTAGGCCAAATGGACCACTAAACAATTGTACCTCAAAGACTAATAAAAAAAAATAAAGCTGAATCTATAAAAAAGGCAACAACCAACCAGGCAGAGTATCACATCAGTATTTATCACAGAATCGAAGGCTATACTGTGTTGGAAGGAACCCACAAGGATCATCAAGTTCTACTTCTGGACTTGCACAGGACACCTAGAATCACAGCATGTGCCTGAGAGCGTTGTCCAAGCACATGTTGAGCTCTGCAAAACTTGGTGCTGTGACCACTTCCCTGGGGAGCCTGTTCCAGTGATGTTTCTAAACAGAAAAAAAAGCAGTCTTGAGCAAAATTGTAGAGCACCAATAGATCAGTCTAATCTAGCTGCTAGGAAGATGGAGTGTTTGAATTACTTTGAAAAACATCGTTTACTTCTCTTATTCTCCTTCATCACTTTGTATCCTGGAATTTCCACACCTATGCCTTTGAAGGACTGTGTGTGTCTTTGTTTAGGGGGCTATGCCTTCCCCATGTGAAGAATCCAGCATCAAACTCTTCTTAAAATGCAGCTTGCAGAGAAGCTGGATAGGTATTTTCTAATGTCTGGACATTAGAACTTAGCCACTGAAAGGGTGGTCAAGGCCAGCTGTCCAGGGAAGTGTTGGAATCATCAAAAAACATGTAGCTCCCTACAAAGGGACATGGTTTAGTGGTGGACCTGATGGTGTTAGGTTAATGGTTGGACTTTATCTTAGAGGTCTTTTCAACCTTAATGGCTCTGTGTTTCCCTGAAGAGGTTTATCTTTCTGAGCAGAATGACTTAGAAGCTCTCTGTACTCAACTGGATGATAGAGCCATCAGGAACACACATCTGTGGCTTTCCACCTTTTGTATACTGACTATATCTCCAAACTTTTCCCTCGTACATTCTTGCTGAAGCAGGATGACTCAGCAGCTGACTTCTATGCCAGGTCATTATCTCAAACCAAAGGGGATCTGAGCCATACGATTTGGGTTTTGTCCCATTGCTCTTTTTCTCTTGCTCTCACTGTCCCAGCATGTTTTGATTTTTTTTTTCTTTATTGCTTCCAGTACAAGGCTTTGTGAGAAAATGTATTTTAAACATACTTTGAATGTGAGGAACTGTGAGAAAGGAGTCAGGCAGTCAGTGGCTGAAGTACACTCAGGCATGTGCAGCTAGGGAGAAAGAGGCACAAACTGTTATAATATTTGAAAATATTTTACAGCCTACATTTTGGTACCTTGCAGCCTGATTTGACTTTATGATTATTCAGCTGCTCATATCCAGAAAACTGACATGTCTGCAGTGTTGTTTAAACATATTTCTTTTGACAGTATGGTAATACTAGGGTGAATATGGTAATATTAAGGGTGAATATTAAGGCTGAATAGTAGAGAATCTGCTGTAAACCTGCATGCATAGAGATCATCTCACATTTTCTGGTTTCTAAGTCAGTTATAGCTATCTTAATACAGGTAATCTGGCAATTGGAACCCAGGTTTTATTCCAGTTATTCAATTAAGCTGAAATTGCTTGTAATGTAGTACCATAATTGTAGGAGAGGCATCGTTGCAAGATGGTAAGTAGGTGAGATACTAATTAAATTCTTCTGAACTTCAATAATTTAATATTCAAAGGAGCTGCTCATTGCATTGCCTCTGGGAATTACAGGGAAGAATCCTGAACAAAAATAGCAGCCCTCAAATGATTTTTGCTGGACGACTCTGACTGAAATTTTGCATTTGTTAGTATTGCTCCACCATTCTGGATACAAACACAGTGGGTCAGATCTGTCTGTGGGTGAACGCTCCGCAGACTTCAGTTAGATCATGTGTGGGTGGATAAGTACAAAAATTTCCCAAACACTGTTAAACCCAGGGGTGACAGTGGTGTTTATATATAATCTTGAAAAGCTGGATTCTTTTATATTCAGGCTTTTGGGAAAAGTAGGTTTCAGCCTAATTTAGGCAGTAATACATCTCCCTTTGATTTTCAAAGAACTGTAAGTCACAAACTCTTTTAAATTCTTTTTGAGAATCTCATCTGATAATAAAATGAGAGGTGTGGGAGAGGATGAAATTCATCCATTCTGTAGCATCATGCTACAGAATGTCTCAGATTGTCTTATCTTTTCTGCATCAAGGTTTTTGTCCAGGTTAGTCAGTCCTTCCAGCCCCTGAATACATCAAAGCAGATGTGCCACTGCCCTTCTCATTATAGCTCTCAATAATGATCTAAGCTAGGCTGGTCTGGAGATTCCTCCCTAGATGCATATTCTTTCCAAGCCTCTTAATTCAATCTGAATGATGATGATGATAATTTAGGTTATAGTATTACCCAGGGGCTATGATAGCAGTGCAGGGCCCCATTGTCCTAAGCATCATATAGACAAGGAAAAGCTTTAATGTTGTGATGCCACAGAGCTGCCCAGGCTGAAAACAATGCAAATGAGCAAAAATTAATAGGAATTCCTGCGTATACTTAAATCTTATATAATAATCTATCTATTACAATCAAATTATATCTACTTTTAAACTAGTGTATAATTCTTTTATAATTTCTTTAGCTAGAGATGTTAATCTCTCAAGGCTGAATTATAGACCAGTGCTATCTTGTTACATTTATTGGCTTTTTCCTGTTAGCACTGCGTGAATGCTTTGCACCTCACTGAGTGAGAAACACATGGGCAAGTGTACACATTTTGGGGAAAAAAACAAACAGCCTTGGTGTTAAAGAAAAATGGTTCCAAGAATAGTCAGTAAGAATCTGCCATGATTGCACAATGTAGAAATTACCCCCTCCACAGCTAGCATACCACCATTTGCTTACTGTGTTAATCAATTAATGTCCTTGATTTAATTCTACACATGTTTTTAACTGAGTTGATGAGCTTTACTATACTTTCAATTAGATGGGTTTTTCAACATAATTTTCATCATAATGGTTAATGTAAATGAGTTTTCTTAATTATGATAGGGTGAATGCTTTATTAAGAGGCTTGAGACTTTATATAACAAGTTTTGGCACATCCTTGTGAGGACCCTCTGTTTTCAGAGATGCCCATCTCCACCTCTCTTCTCACAAACTCTGTTGGCCTTCTGGATGTGATATTGAAGACCTATGATAAGTAGACTGGCAAATCCAAATTCTCCATAATTTTATTTAAGAATTGTAATATCATTTGGTAATGGTGCTCTTTACCTTGTAAAAATGCTGGTGGAAGGCATCATGGTGTACTATAGTTCTCTGGCAGTGTCTTGGGGGCTGCAGTGGCATTTGAACCTGTGATAAGACCTTATCAAAAAGAAATAAGTTAACAATTTGATATGCAAACACGAGAACCATTAGGGCAACACTTGATGAAATGTCAAGATGCTGATTTGCAAAACATCCTTATGCTCTGGAAATGCTTTCTCTTCTCCCAGAATTGCCTGTTTCCTTGAGCTGGCAGTGTCTTCCCCAGCTCCCCTTTCCCTCTAAGACATGTGGTCTGAATGACTTCTTTGACATCTCTGTGACTGTGGGGAAGGAGATTCATCTCCTGAATGAGGGGCACAGTGGCTACTCAAGGCGGCTGCATCTCCAGCAGACTGGGGCAAGAATGATCACCTGAGGAAAAATTAAAAAGATGGAGAGGACAGGAAATAATTATTTTCACACTTTTAGTCCCATCTCAAACTTAGCCTTTCTATGTATTGTATCTACCCTGCAGCTCCCACTTCGCACTCTTTTTGCAAACAAAGATGGATAAAGTGGTCAGGGCATTGGACAAGGGTGTTTTGCATTGCTAACATTGCTCAAAGGCTAATGAGTGTAGGTGCACTGCTAGACCATGTAGATCCTGGGTGTTCCTGCTCCGGTGACATTTATTTTTCTGAAGTGTTAAGAGAGGAACACAGAGTAGGAATCTACACTAACTTGTCCTCATTGTTTTTGATACATCTGTTCCCACCCCCCTTTTGCAGGTTTAGTTGCAGGATGGTTGCAGGAGTAACTCTAACCACTTTCCTCAGAGCTCCCAGAACTTTGTATGTGCTTCAGGGAAAAAACCTGATCCTAGGAGCAAAGAACTCTATCTGCTTGGTGCAGTCTGTTTTCCAGAGTTATGGGTAGATTTGCAGAGTTATGGGCAAAATTTACTCTAGATATTTATGAGTTAGTGGTGATATTGTATATTTGTAAAAGACAAAAGGTAGACAAAAATGTTCCTCTCTTATAAATAGTATTAATTAAGTAGAATTAGATGGCTGATGAGTAGTTAATGAAAATCTGCGGTGTCACAGCTGTTCCATTTAGAGGACTGGATGGCAGGAAATATTTATCTGTCTTTCCAGAAACTCTAGGGATGATCTTGGGAGTTACAATTCAGAAAATCTGTGCCAGGTACTTTTAATGAGATAAACGTAATGGGATTGTAACAAACAGGCATAGTTTCTCTAAGGAAAAAAATTGATTTCTTTTAGCTTAATGGAATCTCTGATAGCGTCAGTAAATTAGTAGTAAGTGGAAAAGAGGCTCAAGTAATTTATTTGTACTTACTAAATAACTTTCTCAAAACCCCATCCTTCTAATATGCTAAGGAAAGAAAACACTTCTGAAAATTAAATACAAGGGAAGGTTAGAGTGCCAGTGGTCACAAAAACTGAGAGAAATGAATGAATAACCTGCAGTATGGCAGAAGGCTTATGGCTAAGGTCATCCCAAGATAGCCTGGACCAGGGAAAGTCTATGCACACTTTGAAATCTTTCCTAGACAGTGCTATAGAAATATAAATGTGATTTTAGCTAGACAGACACAGGACAATTTGCAGATGGGATACCATTATTTCAGGCAGTGGAAAGAAGATAAAGCTGTAAGACCTTTCAGATGAATTAAACAGAACTGCAAGAATAGGCAGATGATAAAGTGCAATTTTGAAAAATATACATATCTACAGTGGAGAGGGAAATATAAATTACTCATAAATACTTAACTGATTGAATGTTTTAAGAATGGCTTACAGCTTTTTAGCCAAATCTTTAAGTGGCTGAATTCACTAAGCAGAATTTTTGCAAATGAATGGCAAAATTCAAGAGCTGAAATATTGAAAACATTTTCATGCCTTATTGCATAAAGCTTTTAGAAATTAATAAAGAAGAAAAGGAAACATGGATTGCAATGGGAAAAGAAAAAATGTTTTATAAAGAAAATACTGTGTTAGGCCGTGATGATAATTTTTGTCCCCTTTGATTTTCTTCCCCTTTTTGTAATTTTCAATCAAATCTGAAAGGAGTCAGTAGCTGAAGAGAAAGTCCTATGACTTCCATAAAAAGAGATAACCAAATAGAGGAAAGATATAGAATTAACTCATGTGGTATAAATACCAGTGAATTAATACAGAATAAGTATTACAATTAGAGGTGGGGGAGTGAGAAAGAAAAAACAAATGTGAAATTTTGCTGCAGCATAAACTTCTGTTAGAACCAACCCCTTATTGCCATCCAAATTGAACAGTACAGCTCAGAGCCATAGGAAGGGAAGTCTTGTTTATTCTGCTGCTCATGGGTCTATTTCTTTGGAATCTGGAAATATTCACGAGTAAACATCAAAAATAAGAAACTTGTAGAGAGAAGATTAAAAAGCCAGAACATATGGATCATATGGCATTGTGCAGATGGGTAGGAAATTTTAAATTACTAAGGTTCTCAGTTAAGCTGTAGAGCACAATGCTTGTTGCTATCCCATAGATCTCACCCTGATAAAATGGGTCAGTGTTTAGTAGAACATAATAACCTGTCATATGTAACCTTTCCAAGGCTGAACAGATTGGATGCTCCAGAAATCTGCTAACTCAAGTGTAATTTCTGGAACCTGCAAAAAAGAAAAACCCAGCTGCAATGTTAGAAATTCCTTCCTAGGAAGTAAACTAACGCACTGTGAGTTATTACAATGTAATAAAGACTTTCTTTTATTTGTTTTATTTTTCATTCCTGGATTCAAAGATCTTATGGCAACTGAAACTATGAGAATAAGTTACACTGTAAAAAGATCCCACTTCTATTTTATGGTGTGTTTTTATAGCAGAGATACATGCTCATTGGACGTGTAATCAAAATAAAGTGATATCGTGTGTATCACTTGAAACTTCACTTGTGAACTTTATGA
The DNA here is from genome assembly GCA_013397295.1 of Polioptila caerulea. Taxonomy (NCBI): domain Eukaryota; kingdom Metazoa; phylum Chordata; class Aves; order Passeriformes; family Certhiidae; genus Polioptila; species Polioptila caerulea. The sequence continues at coordinate 493,786 of VYXF01004078.1, forward strand.
TGTATTTTTATCATGCTCTATTTTTATCACACTCTTAACTTTAGCATTTTTCTAACAAATAGATCATTGCATTTGGAGAAAAGAATTATATTTGGAACATTTCTGTTGCCTTTCTGCATCTTTGACTGATGAGATCAGGTATTGAAACAAAACATATTTTGGTGAAATTAGTCGGCTTTTCTACTAATTTTATTTACAAAAGCTGTTGATAATCTCTATTCCAAGTTCAGTCTAAGCTTTAAAACCCCAAATAAATGAAGGACAATTTTTTGGGTGTTGTCTTAGGGACGGCACAAATTAGTGCCCAACTTCACTTGCTCCTCAGTTACGGCTGAAGACCAAATGAAATGGTAAGGTTTTTCCTCATTGGTTTAGTCTCAAGAAAGGCAATCAAACAAAAAAAGTTGATACTACCAAATGATGATACCTTCTTGTGGATTTTGCTGCAGTTGGATGCCTGTTCTTGAAGCAGACTGATGAAATTAGTAAGCATTTCGTGATCTTTCTGAAATGTTTAAGGAATTGTGTCATGTTCAAATATGGGGAAGAACTGATTTCCTTTTCTCAGTTTTAATTGACATGGCTGCAACAAAACTATACTTTTCAGTGCAAAAAATATAAAATCAGAGATAAAATAAATCATATTTATTGTCAGAAACAGTAGCTAAAACAAAGAATCTAAACATGGAGTGTTTAGCATGAGTACAGATGGTGATGTTTTTAATAGCAAGTTTGCCACAAAAAGCTGTTTCAGTCTTACCTTAAAACTTTCAAATGAAAGTCAACAAATAATTTCATCTGACTGAAGAAAAAACATCAGAAATGACAGTGTTTTGTATTGACATTTTAATTGTAAAGTTTGTTTCAAAAAAGTTAAAACATTTTATTTAAAAGCTGCAAAATAATTTTGGACTCATCGTTTTAAACTGGAATTCCAAAATGGAACAAAATATCCAAAAGTAGATGTAGCAAAAGAAGTAATGTTCCCTCTTCCAGACGAAAACTTTTGTATCAGATTGAATGAAATATTTCAGCTCTAGCTGACCTGATTTCTGCCTTTGTTCTGTTATTGAGTGAATAATCCATTATTTGCACAGTTTATGGGGAATATGAGACAAAATATGCACAGACTTTCTCAGAACATATGCTGCAGTCCTTTTAGTTTTGAATCTTTCTTTTGATTTATGAAGATAAAGAGTAAAAGTTACCTTCACGCCTAAACTACAGACAATTTCTGCATGGAGGGCTGTGATTCTAGAACAGGAAATTCTTTCAGGGTATGCAATGAATCATCTCTGTCTGACTTTGGCAAAATACAAAGTTATACCACACAGATACTGCATTCCCATTCTGCTCTTGGCAGAATGTTGGGTTAGTTGATAAATGTTCATGAGAAACCCCCTGCAAGAGAAACAAGAGACTCACTTTTCTTGTCACTGTGTTTAAACTTGGTTTTGGAAATGTTTAGTGTTCCCCATCTATGAGGATTCTTAGGGGTGAGACAGCATGTGTCCTTCCAGGACCATAGTCTGAGGGCTGAAGATAATATATCTTGGAAGGGAGACAGAAATGCCAATTCTGTCTTTCTGCAAGTCCAGGGTGAGTGGAACAAGTCTCTTGCCTTCAATATCCACATAAATAACATGTCGATATCATTAACTGCTTATTTTGGAGCGTAGCTGAATATATAGATAGTTTTAAATTTTTAGGTCTCAAATTTTCAGTCTTTAAGTTTTGCAGCTGAGGTGTGCTGCCAGCCATCTCTGAGGTCAGGGTGATGTGCATTCAGGCAGTGGGGAAGCTCTGTAAAAGTCCCTAATGGATATCACACATGGTGTACTCCACTGTGGCTGGAATCCAAATCCTGGAATTCCCAGTTCATAGTTGTGTGCACCTCTGCTGTGCTGCAGTCACAGTGGTTGCAGTCTGTCCCTCACTACCCCCACTCACCCATCAGCAAATGAAAAAAACGAAGGTTAATCAGCTCCGAAGGACTTTCTCAGGTCCTGTCTTCTGTTAATGTTCTACCTACAGTACTGTGGATATTAAGGCTTCCTATATTTAGAGTCAAAGGAAATGACAAAACTTTTATTTTTACAATCATAACATACTGTCTAGTTAATTAGAGAGGATGCAGAGATGATTCTCTGACAAGTACCTTATAAAATGTCATTCATAAACTATTTGCCTGAGTCATCTCTTATAGACTTTACCTTTCTAAATAGCTTGTTGGGTTTGGTTTGTTGTTGCTTTTATTTTTTTTTAATCACATATATATGATAATAGTCATACATTCCTGATCTTCATGACTTTTTTAATTAATGGCAATAAAGGAAAAATCAAGAATCAGACAGGCAAAATATAACTCTCATCAAGTGTAAGCAAGTAATTTTAAAATATGGAAAAAAAAAAAAAAAAGATGGTCAAATAACAAGTGATGAAAGCAGCAAACCCCAAAGCATTTGATATTATGCTTTGTTACAACTGTGTGCATGCATGGCTGTCATGGGGCATATCTATATTTTGGCAGAAGCCCTGATTAAGTCAATGGGGATTTCAGCCTAAAAGCTATGTTATTGTTCATTACTTGGAATATTGTCAAAATTGCATAAACAGTATTCCTTTTTAATTAGACACCTGGTATAAAATAGAGTTTCAAAGGGAATTGTACTGATGTGTTTTGGATGAAAAAGCATTTATTGCACAGTAGTACATTTTCTTTAGCTGCCTTTCATTTTGTATAGCTAAGAGGCAAAAAAGGTTTGAAACTGGGTTGTCCTTATGGAAAAGCTGTAGAGGATTACACATAAGGGTCTTTTTTAAGCTTTATTGTATATGGATAATTTGAAGGAAGGATGAAGCACTTGAAAGTGTGTCAGCTGGGACTTTTTAAGTATTATTCTCAAGTGTTATGTACATGACATTGCATATACCTTCTAATGTTTCCTAATTTTCAGATGAATATGCAATTTGATTCCCACCTTTCAGACAGAAATCCCTTCATTTGTTCAATGCTTTCTATCTTTTCTAACTTCCTTAGGAAGCCTGAAAACCTGTTGACAGTTGTATTTATATATGTGTGAATCTATGTGTATATGCATTACATAATATGTTTGCACAGTTTAAAAATCTTATTTTTAAAAAAATAATCATAAAATCATAGAATCATTTGGGTTGGATGAGACTTTTAAGAGCAAGGCCTACCATAAACCTCAGTGGTTGTATAGGTTGTATATATGTTTCTTAGCTGCAGCCTTTCAAAATAATTTTACTCCTCATGACAATGCACTATGTACTTCTTTTAGCTAAAACAGGCAAGTTTTTTCAGAGAGATGTTTAAAAAATGTATTTTAACACAGTAAATACTGTAAGGTAGAAAGGAAGGCAGTGGGTAACATAAGATGCAGAGTGGGGAGAAATCTATTAAAAAAATAAATTCACAGTAGATAAAAAAGAGTCTGGAACTAATGAATTTATAACAAACACTGAGGAGAGGAAGAATGAATTGTTGTGACAATGAAAGAAGAGATGAGGCAAACAAATAAGAAAACCAGAAGGAATAAAAGTTACATTGTAACAATTTCATGCTACTGGTTTTAGTTCTGTCCTTCTTTACTCTTCCCATCAAAACCCTTTATCTCAATAGTTAAACTCACCAAATTTAGAAATCTTTTTTCAATCTTAATGATTCTATGATCTGGTACAGTTTTTATTTCAAGACCTAAATTGGAGAAAGTGTAACTTTTGAATAAACAAATAGTATGATGAAAAAAGGGAGTTAGTCGTAAACTTCCAGCTGAAACAGAGCCTCACAGTTTTCCTTTCTTTTGGGATGTTATCCTAACTGGTATTTCATGCAGTAGAATCATGAGGTTATGGCTCATTAGTGAGATACACTCGTGTGTGCAGTTGTAGAATTAGAGCTTCAGGTTTCATGTGGTACAAGGGAGGATCACACTCTTATTTCCACAAACAATATTAATTGATTATTAAATAACAAAAAGATTAAGGACCTATCAAATCTCTGAATGTGATAGGTTTCTTTGCCATCAAGAAATGACACAAATTCCAGGATGTGGTGAAAGACCGTATAGTTTGCTCTCTGTATCAGCTTTCAAGGAATATCCTTCTTCAATTGCATACCTGCATCCTTCTCATTCAACCAGTAGAGTCCCAAAGATCTTGCACAGACATTTATCTGAAACTTACACTCGTCCTTGGACTCCTTCATCTGTGATCGGTTTTTGTGGTAACTTTTTCATAGGCACTAGTCCCTGTTTTATTTTTGCGGATTCAGTATTATAGGTTAAATTTATTGAGGAAATCAAAGTGAACAAGAGATGCTCTAGATTACATGAGCAAAATAGTGTGAAGAACAGTCACCACATTAGAATTAGCAGTTCAAGTAATAATAAATATATTGAATAACTAAATTAATTTCTTATGCATCATAATGTCGCCTTAGTGTACTATAACTAGAGCTTTTCCAAGAAATTTACCAGGAATAACACTCTGACAGAGTATGTTCAGAAGAGTTTAGTTGCTCACTGTAGAAATGAATTAGATTAAATCAGAATGAAAGCATTCTCATAAATGCAAAGTTAGCTATATCCAGATGCATAAATTTATGGACACTTAATGGGACCGTAAAACAGAATTTAAATTTCCTGGTTAACTACTGTTGGTGATTAAAATTAATATGCTATATATTAGCTAAGCACAATGCTTGATATTAAGAATATTTTAGAAATAAATTTCAAAGTTAGCTGGTCTCACAACACTCTTATGTAGTAGCTAAGTCTTAATTGCATCACTCTACTGGAGGACAGGAAAATAGGAAATAGGAGCCTGGAACAAATATAGGGGTCTTAAGCAATTGGTTAATGCTCATGGTGAAAATTGGATAAATAACAGAGCTACAAAAGTGCTCAACCACGCCCTGGCAGGCCGTTGTACAGGGGGCCAGACAAATAGTGCACAGATTTGAAAGCAGCACCATACAAAAGTTATCCTCCAACACAATCATGTTAGAATAATGACTGTAACTTTCGATTTGGTTAAATCCATTCTTCCCTTTGAGAGCAGAGGGAGAGTTGAGCACATTAAAAAGCTCATTGATTAGATGTCTCTGAGACACACACTGCTGAGTGATACACAAGCCTCAGCAAAGGATTTCTATCTCTTGGAACATTGGGTTTAAAAGATGATATTTCTAATAGGGATGTTTATTATGAAAGGCATATTCGCAGTTCTACTGCCATTGCATGTTGTAAATTATGTATTAAACCAAAATTTTTTTTTAGCCTTGTCTGTTTTCCCTGTGAAAGAGCTACTGATGCAGCGTATCCAGATTAAGATTGATTAACAATTCTGTGAATTTTGCCCAGCAGCTATAATCGTTGGTTGCCTTAGCAACTTGGTAGATTAAATCATAAGCTAAAATCCAGGGGGTTCAATTAAAAATTCTTGTTGAAATTCAAATTCTTTTGAGGGTGAAATGTCCAATGATTCAATATGCACTTGAGAATTCTCAGGATTTTCTCCTTTCTCTTCCATGTAATTTATTAGACATTAAATATAAATCTAATATATTGTTTGGGAAATATTTACTTATGCCTATTTATTATTGGTGCTGGTGAAGTAGGAATAACAAATCTTTGTAGTTTTATTACATAGAAAAGCACAGGCTAAGCTTTATCTTACTCAAAGAATAATCTGAGAATAATCATATTCTCTAGGCTATTTTTCTTCTACTTGATACGGGGCAGAATTTATGCTAGTGTTGGTCCTACACGTAATTTAAGAAGCAGGGAAGGAATTTAATTCTGCAATGTGCTCCTAAAGGACTTTGGTTTCTTGAATGCTGAAATTACCCAATGTCCAGTTTGTGCCTGCAGAGTAGGGCCAAGGTTCTCTGTTCTGTTCTACCCACTCCAGTTTGGATGTTTTCTGTATTTCTTGGGTAAACAGGGCCTATTCAACTTCTTTTGACCATACTGATCTTTCTGCTACTGATTTCTTATAACTGGGCTGTCTTTTACCTCTTGTAGCTGTTTCTCTAGCACCCTGTCCATTTATTTGAGTTGATGCACTTTTCCCACAATGCTCTTGAGAGAAGTCTCATTTTGAAAGGATGAGAAAATTGGGGGTTTTCAGCCTGGAGAAGAAAAGTCTCCAGGGTGACCTAATTGGGGCCTTTCAGTACCAAAGGAAACCTACACAAAAGCTCGAGAACAATCTTTTACACAGGCATGGAGTGATAGGACAAAGGCCTGTGACTTTAAACTGAAATAGGTTTAGATTAGCTATAAAACAGAAATTCTTTATTCTGAGGGTGGTGAGGCACTGGCACAGGCTGCCCAGACGAGTTATGAACATCCCATCCCTGGAAGTGTTGAAGGCCTGGATGGGAATTTAAGCAACCTAGTCTGGTGGAAGGTGTCCCTGCCTATGGCAGCAGGGTTGCAACCAGATGATCTTTGAAGTCCTTCCAACCTAAATTATTCTATGGTTCTATGATTTATTGTCTGTCAATCTTTCTCAGAAGTCTTTGTCCTCCAGGTATTCTGATACGATGCCAAAAAACATAAACACCAAAACGTTATCCACCATGTAGATACTAACTCCTTGCACAACTCTTGACTTTTATTCTCCCCCTTGCACAAAATGACCTAGAAATTAATACATTACTGCTTTCTATCTTCACTTGTCCTAATGAAAAGTTTTCTTCTCTACTTATCTTTCTTTGCTTTGTTCTAAGTCTCAGCAAGGACAGATGCTCTGTTCAGCCACTAAATATATTCCACCACACCCAAGGGTATTTAGAACCCATTTTAGGCAATGTTTTGTATTTTCTTACTTTCATCTTCCTTAAAGAGTTGGCACCTCTTTTTCCTCAATCTATAGAGCTCATATTCTTTGTGGACAGAAACAATGAAGATGAGAGGAAAGAAGGTGCTTCTTTTGAAAGGAAGAAACTAAGCAACATAAATAAACAGAAATATGTAGCAGAAGAGAAACATAAATGTTCCTTCAGTGTTCCAGACACAGAGAGAAAAGAGTGTTGACTATTCAGTGTGGTAACAGAAGAAGCCAACCCTTTCATTCTCTGTTTAAGTTCCGCTGTTACATTGTGGGTTTTGGTGCATATCCCACATGTTAGCAAATCTACAGAGAAGATAGTCGGCAAATATTCTGCAGTTATATCTCAATTGTGCTGAATACTGGTGGACTTCATAGATAAAAATGATAGTAATCAGAAAAAGAAAAGTTGATATAAAATTTAATATATGGTATAGATAAGCGAGCAACACTTGACAGCTGAATATAAAGACAAATCTGACCTCCTTTAGGCCCTCCGTCAGCAAGAAATCTCTGCAGTTATATTTTATTCCACAAAATTATACCTTGAAACCTTTTTAATAATTCCAGCAGTTATAACAAATTATGTTAAATTACAGAGTAGGCCTAAAGCATGATCCTAGAAGCCTCCGAATTCTGAATCTAGTTTAGGACATAAAAGTGTAGCTCTGGGACAAAAAAAGTATAAGATAAAGTATAGGAATTAAGGCATAGTAAGGTAAAAAAGAAGCTTGTGACTAGAAGAACTTTCACATGTGCTAAGTAATCCTCTTAATTATTTTTTTTCATGCTAAAACCTTTTTATCTGTTTTGACTGCATGAGAGGAACTTTTTGATCATTACAAGCTAATTAATGAGGTTCAGTAAAAATAAAAGTTCTGCTACCTCTTTCTCTGGAAAGTACTTCCTGGCTTTTGAGTGTCAGTTTTATAATCAACATGTCCTTGCAATTTGAGAAACTCATTATTTTTATGTTATTTACTGTTGATGATGGGTTTTGCAATCCCAGAACAGGAATCTTGTGCAGAAGTGTCTCCATTAGCTTCAATGAAACCTGGCTTTGCTAAGCTTTTCTGCTGGTGTTTGTGAGAAATCTGTTCTGTTGCTGTGTTATTTACAGAGATGTTCTTCAGTTCTGCTCTATTCTGAAATTACATTCTTTTGTTTTAAAGTCTTCATTCCCGACTCACGAGTGCAAAACTCATGCTAGCTTCATCTATGCTCTACATTTCTTTCTTAATTTCAATTAGTAATTTAAAATTAATCAACTAGGAGTAATCCAGTGGGAAACTTCTGTGATGAATGAATGGGTCTCTCTTGGATTATTTATCCTAAAATAAGAAAGGCTAAAGGGAAAAGGGGGAGGAGGTTTAAAAATAATTTTGTGTATATTCTTGGAAATTTAAACAAATTACTATACATGTACTATATATATATATACTATATTTATGCATTCTGTCTTTTAGATGTAATGAATAATATAAAGTCTTACCTTTCTTTAATTCTGTTGGCCCATAAAGCATTTCAGTCTGCACACTTTCAAAGGCTCAGCAGGGATCAGCATTATCACTGTCTTCTGATTTGGTGAAACAAAGGCTCAGAGTGGGGCAGGGAACAGCTCGGGGTTGCACAATTTCACAGCTGAGCCAGCAGATCAACCCAGTTTCCTAAGTTCCTTTCATTCCTTAGCAATTCTGTCCCATCACTAATAATCAGTATGGTGCATAATAGATCTTTTTGTTCCAAACAGAACTGTTTGCAACACATCAGAGGTGCTTTAATAGGACAGCAGGATTTCAGACACGATGCCTGAGTGCTGAAGGAGTTGTGTTACCAGATGTTGGTGGGAGCTCATCTGTCCTAGCAGTAGGGATCACATATTGTTGGAGAGCCTGGCTCAGAACTTTGGGTAGCTTACAAGGCAGATATTTTTGAACCACATCTACAACGGGAAGGTACCTTAAGTATCATTTAGTTCCAAGCCCCTGCTATGGGCAGAGACAGCTTTCACATGTTGGTCAGAGCCCCATCTAAGCTGGCCTTGACCTTGCAGGGGTGGGGTGTCTGCATCTTCTCTGGACAACAAATGTAGATCCCAAAAATAAAAAATATCCAAATATTCCTTGTGTACTGACACCACCAAGGGAGGCACGTGATGCATTGCAATATTAAATATTTTCTGCTGTGCATGAGGATTTAAATGAGGGTTGTTTCAGCAAATTGATGAAATACTCAGCTCTTCAGCTTCCAAGAGAAGTAGCTGGGTGATGGTCATCCAAATTATAACAAAATACATGGTTAGCTGAGGTAGAACCGAGTAGGTTTTCATTTGTGTGCTATTCTGTGAACTCATAAAAAACCCCTCTAAGTCAAGAAGCCATAATTTAAAAACTTGCACTGTAACATCCCTTGGCCAGGCCCTGGTAAGGAAATGTGCTGATGGAGAGAGACTGCTCTTTAAGAGAGCTCTCAATGAGAAAGTGTTAGGAGAAGAGGAGAATGGGTTTGAGTCATGCTGTGGACTTTAACAGATTGCTTTCCAACTGCCTACCCCAAGCAGAGCACTTGCTGGCGTGTAGCATGTACTGAAGATGGATATGTACCACACTGCCTGGCAGGCAGACAAGCAAATAATTGTATCAGCAAGCCAGAAGCGTGATTCTGATCTCCAAAGCGGGGAGGTAAATGAGGAAATAATTTTAGTTTTTATCAAGGCTGACCTTAAAGATTAGTTCAGTAAATTTTCTCCGTTTTCTATATCCTGTCTAGCTACAGGTTTTTTTAAGATATAAATTAAAGACTCAGAAACTCTTTCACTGAGATTACTGTATCAGAGAAAAATGTTTGGATTTGGAGGCTTGCTTTCAGTTCCCTTCACAGAACTGGGATCAGACTGACACTTTTTTTCTGTCAAATTTCTCTCTGATTTCTGCGATTAATACATAATTTTTATTATGCATTAATGCATGATAAATTCCTGTCCTTTGCGTATTTCAGATCAAGTTTTCATCTAAGTACTAAAATCAGGGTTTGAGTTAATAAAGCACAGTGGCATCCAACTTAACTATTCAATTGCCTTTTTTAGGTACTTCTATTGAAAAATATAAGGCATTAAAATAACATAAATCAATGCTAATAGCCTTCACTAAGATATCCTGAGTATATCCTTTGAGGTAATATATAACATCATGAAGTCTTAACATAGCAGAAAAATTTAGTCTGAAGTCTTGATTCTGCACTAACTGTACTTATTCAGAGTGCATGTGTGAAATGAATGCTAATATTGGAAATATATTTGGTATTGGCATGTTTTACAATGCCTTTCTTGCTGCTTGCAAGAGAAAGCTCTATGGGCATTATTCAGCTTAGCAGGGAAAAAATAGTCTTATGAAATTTTAAAGTGATACATTTGGTGATGGTAGAGTAGTCTGGCAGCACATTAATCTTTACAAGGGTTATCTCTCCCTGGTGGAAAATACATAATAAGGTGCCACTCTTTTAAATCTCCTCAAACTGTATGGACAGGAAGGATACACCAGGTTTTTGTACAACATTAATTCCTAAATATTGTGACAAAGGACAAACTTTAAATGAGGCTACCCTGGATATTGTCAATTACCATCTTCAAATATGTGATTGCAGCCAGGATTCTGGTGAAGAAATCAAATCTACTCTATAAAAAAAACTGGGGGGCAAGACTTGCTTTAGCAATAAGGGTGGTTTATGCTGATGGTCCTATAGAAGAAAAGGATTTTTTCTTCAACAGTTACTGAAAAGTCCAGCAGAATTCCAAAGAGTGCACGGCCACAGAACACAAATGTATGTTTTGATTTTTAAAAACATATTTGCATATATTTAAAGTACACTGGGATGATCTTATGCCTCTCTTATGTCAACTGATCATCTGTGTCTGTGGAACACCAGCCCAGATGTTTTCAACTCATTCTTTTAGAAAAAAGAACTTTTGGAAGTAAGAGCCCAGCAAAAGATGTCTTTAAATGTCACCAATATTAAATCAAATGTTCTGAGTGTTGCTTTTAACTGTCATCATTAATTGTTCAGAAGGGATATAATGACATACTCCTGACTGTCAACTCATGAAAAAACCACAAGAGAGCATTTTCTGCTCAGTAGTGTAGGATGCTTACAAATGCTTTTTCAAGGTGTGATTTATCTGATTTTTGGACTGAAAGCTATCTCAGTCCAAGCTTGATATCACAGGTCTGATGATACTAGAAAAAAATAAGCATGATGTGTTGCTGGTTTTGTGATGGTTAGTCCAAGATCATGTGAGCAGTGACAAAACACTTTCAGAAATCCCAGGAACTCTGCACTGGCAGGAGACAGGGCTTGAAGTGAAGCTTGTAGGTGCTGATGGATTTTTAGGGATGATGCACTCCACATCAGGTCCCAATCTGGCAGTTAGGAAGGATGTTCTGCAGGGTGCAGCATCTGGAAGGAGTTGAACTGCTCTGAAGCAAAACACAATTTAATTATCCAGGGAGAAACAGCACCTGAAAGAATCTTGGTCTAAGAGTAAATTGTGCACTTTATCACAGCTAATGGCTTTGCAAACATTTCTGAAAATTATTTTGCAGCTATAGCCAAAGATCTCCATCTGTAGTATATAGGGCTGAGATGTTTTGAATAGCTGTAAAGATACCCAGGCACAGAGTAATTTGAGCCAAACAGGAGCTATTCTGGCTCCTCCTTTTGAAATCAAAACACACAACAGAAAACAAGTAGCAGCTCTCTCGTCATGGCAATTTGCCCAGTACCACCCATGAGTGTCCGCTCTGCCGTACTGCTTGAACAGCACTGCGGGAGGTACTGACCTTCCCAAACAATTATGATTTTTTACAGAAGGGAGTGATCCAGAATTGTGCCTGTGGCAAGGCCTGTAGCGTGTATAACACATTAAACTGGCATTGCTTATTTTGGAAGTGGTGCCAAACTGCTGGTAAAACTAGCTTTTTTTCCTACAGTGTGCTGGATCTATGTCTCTGTCTGTTTATATGGGATTCAGCAGCTGACCAGGCATATTACTGGAATAAACTCTATAATCATAACATTTTTAAAAAATAATATTTCTTTAACAAGTGTGTAAATTTATTTCTATTTTTAATTTTTTTCTGGCTGGTTTATTCTGGCTGGTTTAGAGTTTCTTCCCACATCTTCTGCTATATTCCTAGCATTTCCTTTTGAGGAGAGAGAAGGAAAATATTCCATGCAGCCAATAAATAAAATGTACTATCAAAGCAAAGGAATGTCCCCTCATCTATTCTTTTTGGATTAATTCTTTGTGTCATGGTGAAGAAATTTTGAAGATAGACTCTCCATGATACCTGTGTCATAGACATAAAACATCCTCTCATGAACTGAAAATCTCCAAGGTAGAATGAGATACTTAAAAAGTGCTTGAAGAGTGACAGATCTTTAATGAATTATGAATATGGTATTGACCCTTTTTTCTTTAACAACTTGGTAGATGTTTTGTTGCACTTCAAAAAGTTGCCTAATTTTTACTTCACAAAATATTACTGCTTAAGTCTTACAGGGGGGAAGTACAGGCAAAAGAATTTAGGAAAAAGAAAAAAGACAGATAATCTTCTTCAGCTCTTGTGAGGGGTCTTTTCTTGAGTGAGTCAAAGAATAAAGGTGTTGGAAGAGAGGAATCTAATGAAGTTCAACAAAGGCAAGTGCCGAGCTGCTCTTGGGGAGGAATAACCTCATGCAGTACAGGTTAGCTTCTGGAACTCTGGAGGAGGACCTGGGGGGCAACAATCTGGAGGAGCCAGAAGTGTGCCCTTGTGGCCAAGAAGGCCAATGGTGTCCTGGGGTGAATTAGGAAGAGCATCATTGCCAGCAGGTCGCATGAGGTGATCCTGCCCCTCTACTCAGCCCTGGTGAGACCACACCTGGAATGCTGTGTGCAGTTCTGGGCTCCTCAGGACAAGGCAAGGAGCTGCTGGACAGGATGCAGCAGAGAGCTATGGAGATGACGAGGGGACTGGAGTATCTCTCCTGTTAGGAAAAGCTGAGGGAGTTGGGCTTGTTTAGGCTGGAGAAGAGATGACTAAGAATTGATCTCATCAATGCACATAAATATCTCAAGGGCAGGTGTCAAGAGGATGGGGCCAGGCTATTTTCAGTGGTGCCCAGCAACAGACACAAACTGAAACACAGGAAGTTCCATCTGAATACAAACAAAATCTTTTTTGCTGAGATGATGACAAACACTAGAAGAGGCTGCACAGAAAAGATGTGGAATTTCCTTCCCTGGAGGTACTCAAAATTGTCCTGAACATGATCCTGTTTAGCCTGCTCTAGGTCAGCCTGTTTAGCAAGTGCATTGGAACTGGAGGTCCCTTCCAACCCCAACCATCCTGTGCTTCTGTGATTTATGGGAGAATTTTGAAAGGAATGACACTGTGTCCTGTTTTTATCAAGCAGAAAGACATTATAAATGAAAAATGAACGAATACTTGAGAAGAGAAGGTAAAGAGGGACACTGACAAATTTAGATAGGTAATCAAAGACAAGAGAGCCTGGTCTCTGTACATCCGTAGTAAGTTTTTTTACATGGAATTTGACAGATAATTAATACACTTCAACCTCTCTGTGTAGAAAGCTCCATTTTGTATGCTATACATGACCCTAAAAGGACTAAGGAAGAAGAAAAGCACAGCAATTGAAGGTAGGTGACTGGGGACAGTTGTACCTATTATAGCAATGCCAGAAGCTGTCAGCTCAGGCTGACCAGCAGTTTAATGTTGGGCATTAAAAATAGTAGAAAATAGTAACAATCTATAATATTAATTGGAGAGGTGGAGAAGAAAACAAAGTCACTTTAGCTTGAGACTGCTCAAGGCCAGGTTGGACCAGGACTCTGCTCTAGTGGAAGGTGTCCCTGCCCATTGCAGGGGGTTGGAACAAGACGATCTTTAAGGTCCCTTCCAAACCAAATCATTCTATGATTCCAATTATTTTTTCACATTGTGGGTACACAGAAAATGCTTTTATTTTCAGCATTAAGCCTTTTTTGAGTGAATGCCAGATATAGATTTCCTTAAAAAAAATACGTTAAAATTGGAAAATCCAGCTTATGCATCATTCTCGGCGACTACGAAGTATCACTGTTGTGTGTAGAATACAGAACCAACAGCCTCCAGAAAGGTGTGCCTCTTGGAAAATTCAAATATTTTTGAGTTTTTCTAAAATGATTCAAGTTATTGTCCAGACTGACACCTTGTACTGCTAATACTTTATTCAGCAATGCTGGATGAGAGGTCATGACATCCATCTTGTGCAGTAACGTAGAAAATAAAGTGACTCACCACTGCACATCTGACACACCCCAGGCTTTGGCCTCTCTCTTTCCACTCCTGTTGCCCTAGTTATCTTGCCAGACTGTCTGTAAGTGTGTCTTGGAGACAGATTGCTGTTACATGTTGGCCTAGCTATTTTACCCTCATTTTCTTCTTTTTGTCTGAGGATGAGTATATCACTTCTGAATGTTGCCAAATACAAGCATTTGAGAAGTTGATAAAAGCCATATACATAGCTATTTATTTTATGCAAAATTTAAATCACTAAATCACACAACTATATAATCATAAATCCATAAATTACCTAGACTTCTTGGATGGGCAAACCATTTACATTTCTCAAAGCAAAATTGATATTTATTAATCAACCTCTCTGCCTCGATAATAAACTCCTATAGCTCTCAGTGTGTGGCCTCATAAAATGTTTTATAAAAATATGCCCCTCCCTAAGAGATTTGGACCAGCTGTTAGGCAAGCTAGCTAAACAACTCTGCTCAGTTCCAGTCTAATTAGAGTTGTGTGCAAAACTGCATTTTTGCTTTTTAAATCTTACAGGTATAATGCCTCAGTTCACATTAAAAATGTGATCTAGAATCTCTGTTGTCTCTCCAGAAATGTCCTGTCATATGTGAGGATTAAAATTTGGATTTTAAAAAATAATACTAATGTATATCCCAACACAGAAGTGGAAAATTACTTATATTCATAAAAAACATGTGAGTGGTCATAGGAAAAATTGTGTCATTCAGACTATTTAATACCATGGTCTATGCCCACAGCTCATCAAAGGTCAAATTGCTCATTCTTGCAGAGCTTCTCCCCTATGTATAGGATAAATTACATCAGAGTTAAGTTCCAGAATCGCTATTTATTCAAAAATGAATTTGAGGGTTTTATGGTTGTTGATATTTACTTTCGTTGACTTGTGGTACACTTCTAAAGTACTTTCACATGAATTAAGAAGCCTAATTAGTTGAAAAATACTTTCTGTAGTTTTCTGAAATACCTTGGTCTTCATGCTTTTTAAAGAAATGAGGTTGCATCAATCAAATGTGCACAACTTTTTCAGTCTATAGTTTGACCTTTCTTTCCAACTGTGGAATTATTTGTAGGTTATTTGCTGATGATGACAATAGCTAGATATGTTTTAAATGACTAAACCTTTAGGTTTTGTATTCAGTTCTATCTGGAGCATGGAAACCATGTCAGGCCCTCTGTCTGAAGTGAATATTTAATCTTTTTTAAATTCCTGTATATTTTTAAAAACTCTGAAATACTCCTAAGCAGAAGAACTCAACCACAGTGCAGAAGAGGCTCTATCATAGCCAAATGAAAAAGTGTTCTTCATTTGGCAAAACTCCCATTTAAATCAGTGAGAGAAGAGACTTTAACTCGGGAATTATAGGGATTGCTGTGTTTGAAGGGAAATAGCCTTCAGACTATCCTAAGTATAAATCTATCTATCCTATGTACATATCTATCTGTTTCTCTGAATTATTAAAGGTAAAATTATGGGGCATAGTATCAATCAACTACAAATTTTACAGAAGCTAAATCTAGATTAGGAATATACTTAATTAAAAATAATGTTATATAATATGTTTTAGAGTCATATTTTACTTAAAATCTTTTTTTTAAAGCCTGCTCAAGAAAGACACGTAAGTAAAACAGCTATTAAGAATTATATATGTTATTCAATAACATTTTAACACTCAATCAATTGCTTTAGACTAGAGCCTATCAATGCATATAAAGCAGATGGACCAGATGTTTAAATGTAGCTCAGATTATATTATATCAGCTTTAACTGCCTCCCTCACACTATGCATAGAAAATCATTGGGGGAAATTACCTTGCTTTCTGAAGGCCAGAACTCTGTAAGTAGTTTGTAAACAATATTTGTATCTTCAGCTTCAAAAAGTAAATACCTTCTTGTAATTTTGGGCAGTTTCACGTAAGTGACTTTGTTTACATATATTTCAAGCATTGCTTGAAATTTTTTTTTTCTTTTCCAATCTCTGAATTTGCATTTGTAATGTAGCTTGCCTTGCCACTGTGCCATTTTCAGTGCTTGTGTAACTAAAAATGCAGATCTCTCTCAGCAGAGCACGTTGCACATTCCTAAATGTACAGCTGCAGAGGCTGAATCCTAGGCTGCGTGCCCTGTCCCAGAAACAGCTGAAATGGTGGCTTCTAAAGGACTGTCCAGTATTCAGTATCTCTTTGCATGGGCAAAGAAGTGTGAGATTTAACAATTAATGTATCCATTAACATTAATCCATGACATATTGCTTGGGATGTGCACTGAGCGTGCAATCAGAGGATGAGCATGCTCTTCCTCACATGTGGCCTGATGAAAATCCCATAGGTGGGAGTAGCAGTGTATTGCTGTGGAGATGTCCTGAAGTACACTGAGGTAATGCATTCATGTTGCACATCTATGTTATCGTGCTCTGTCCTGAGCTTTAATAGGGATTTACTGTCCATAATAGATGAGATAGTCAAAAGGTGTATTCCTTTAGCCCTCTTCAGACTGAGACCATCTGAGACTGAAAGATGTGCTGCCTGCTTATCTCATCTTTTAAATCACATTAAATTGCCCAGACATTTGTGTAATGCATTTGCAAACTACCTTCTTTTTGTTGTTTTTCCTACAGCATTACTGTGAGCAGAGAACCTTCTCAGTAAGTGCTTGGTACTTATTCTGTTATTTTTAAGGAACTACAGAAGCATAAATGCTTATTTTGTACTTGAAAGGGTAGGCTTGAAAGTAGGAAGTAGACATGTCAGAGGGCACTTTTAACAAAATAATAGTTTTGGCAGTCATATGTGCTTAACTGTGTGAAATGAGAGTGGGAGTGTTAGGCAGGTTAGTACCAGGCAGGCAGGCAGCTGGGAACAGTCCCCTCAGCGTGCATGCACATGGGGCTTGGTGTGATAAGGATGTGCTCTGGATCAGAGCTGGTGCTCACAATCAGGCAGACTGATTGCTGTCTCTGAGGTCAAGTCTGGTAGGTTGGGACAACCAGCAATATCTGGGAGCCTTAGCCTGCTAGGATAAGGCACTGCTCAGAAGTCAGTGCCCTTTTATGAGTTTTACCTTCACTGAACCTTTCAAGACTTTGAATGGCAAAGAAGAAAGTGGAGAGAGCAGATTGTTTCTCTTAAGATGAGAGCTCCTCTCCAATGCTGGGAATGGGATTTTGGCACATTGTTCATTATTTCACTCTCTTGTCTGGAAGCAGAAAGCATTTTAGAGCTTTTGGTTCAGTTCAATGTAGAACTGGTTCCCCTAGAGCCACAGAAAAATAACTGGAGTCCTTGGAGATACTTATTCTGTTGCACCACTGTGTGCAGGACAGAGATGTTTTGTGCAAGTCTGTGTATATGAAATCGTTTCTGCATTTGGCTGTGGGGAGTGGTGGAGAAACAGACTTTCATCCAGCCTTGGTTTTACTTCTGGGAGGTCTAGGCATGAAATATGGTGCTTTCCAGGATGCTTGAACAATGAAAAGCAGTGACTTCCTTACTTTTGTGATATTTTGTCTCCTTACGATCTTTTCTGTAAGTTCACATGAGGTTATTCCAGCATCTTCGTGGTGTCTTCTGACATGTGAGAAGACAACCAATGTTGTCTTCTTTGCCTTGGCAAAATTTAATTTGCAGAAAGGTGTGGAAGAATCTTTGATCTTTGATTTGGCAGATCTTTGAGGCTGCTAGATGTATGAATCAAATAAAAGTATTTTCAGTGAGTTGTGCAGGAAAGAAATTTTAAAAATATCTGTTGACTGGGATCCCAAAGGAAAGTTAAATGTAAATGTAATTTAGACAGCAGTATTGACAGCCCTGGAGAAGGCTGAAATGTTCTGATTTTTTGATGAAAATGAAAGATAAATATTTTGACAATTTCAAGGAACATTTTTTCAATTTTCTACTGCTTAGAGATCTCGAAAAGTTTCTGTTTTCTTGAAACACTCAGATTAATTTAAAAACTTTCAGCTGTTTGGAAATATGTTATTTATTATTCTTGTCCTAAAAATATATCACCATTTTTTGGTTTTTTTTAATCAGCTCTAGTCCATCTCTTGTCGAAGTATCTCTCACGAGCTGTATGCAGCCTCAGTTCTTCACCTGGTTTTTCAAGTGTCAAAATCCTCTGCAATGAAAAATTTCCCTCCACCCATCTTTGTCCTATCAACTGGGCTTTGCACTCAAATGGAATTAAGAAAATCTCATGTGAATAATTTTCCCTTATCTTTTTTATCACATAGAATTAATTAACTGAAATAGGTTAGACTGGTAATTATTTTAGATTTTAGTGTTTGCTATATATTTTTTCTGCTTCTGAAGATCTTGTAGTTTTAAGAAGAATAACTCCTTGTCCTTAACTTCATATTTCCTTATAGTTCCTTTGTCTTTTGATCAAAATGGATATAACACCACCCTTTATGACATTGCTGAAGTGGACCTATTCATGTGTCATGTTGCAATGAAGCGTTTGTGTAATCAGGTTTGGTGTGGACTCTCACAACCTTTCAGCAGAATTCTGTATGATTCTGTATCAACCAGTGAGGGGGTAGATGTTCTTTCTACAATGTCTTCTTACACAATAATTCACATTTGTTAATACTTCTATCTTTAGACTGCCCCAGTGTGGTAGAGCATTGCTCTTTTCATTTTAAGAGTGAGTAGATGGCTGGCTTGAAAAGAGTAAATAATCTAATGCAGAAGAATTTTAGCAGAACAAAGGGAGAAAACCTGGTTCTTGGTCTGCTGTGGTTTGGACTCTCCTCTCTTTGCTTTGCTTGGGCAACAGAAATGTGGTGAGTCAGTTCCAAAAGCAAGATCTCTTCCTTGTCTCTGACTCTAGGAAGCAAGAATTGCAGGCAGTCCTGGATAAAAACTTGTTATCTATCACTCATACTTCATAGTAGAACATCTTATAGGAATTAGCTACACCCTTTTCCTTCATATTTCTTCTCTTTTAAATTTTAGTGAGAAAGCATTTTTTTGTTAAACCTGTGTCCAGCATTTAGAGTGTTCAGAATTGTTCTTAAAAATTTGCCTCTGAAGTGATTTAACTTCCCAAGTGACACTGAGCTGTTGAACTGTAGGACTTTTTCCCAGGAGCTGTGAGGATCGCAGCCGAGAAAAGCTGAGGACAGGGATAAAGAGCAAGAACTGAAATAAAAACTGACAGAAGCCATTCTCTGTTGCATTTGTTGTCCACATGTGGGCTCTTCTCTAAGAAGCATTAAAAAGCCAGTCAGTAGGGGAGGGGCTGCTCAGCTGGAGCATGATCCATCAACAGCAGAATGTGGCTGGAGAGGTCCCAGCTGGGAGTGGGGAGCTGCTGCTTTGGCAGAGGCTAGGAGGGGGACTGAAGGCAACTCAGCCTGCGAGATGACAGAGAATGGTGTGCATGGGCTGCATGGACTCTGCTGCTGCTCAGGAATGTGCTGCTGAGTGGGCTCAACCCACACAGCT
This sequence comes from Polioptila caerulea, assembly GCA_013397295.1. Classification (NCBI taxonomy): domain Eukaryota; kingdom Metazoa; phylum Chordata; class Aves; order Passeriformes; family Certhiidae; genus Polioptila; species Polioptila caerulea. The sequence continues at coordinate 513,462 of VYXF01004078.1, forward strand.
ACACGTGTGTCTGCCTGCAGGGAGATGCTGGCATGAGAATATAACTATCCTGCTAGATCTCATCACTTGTGATTCCTTAGTGCTCCATAATTCAGTGCAACCTGGCTTCTTGTGCATGAGGATTTTCTGGAGAGCTTGGACAATGGCAAGGGCTAAGTACATTCACCTTGAACCTTTAAATAATGCTGGGTTAAAGCAGTCAGTGTGATTTGCTGGTTTAGTGCTTATAACTTGCAATGTTTCTGCTTAAACTGACTTTTTAATTTTGCTCTTGGGACCGATAAAGCAAAAGTGAGATTTAGGGATGCCTTTGAAAGGAAAGACAGCTTGTCATCAGTCAGGAATAAAATAATGTCCAAGAGGGGATGATATATATTCCCATGCTTGTTCCTGCAGCTGTTTTTTGGGGTTCTTCGGTGACTAGCAGTGAGATGAACAACTCCTTATAGGCTGCCTGGCTTGCTGCTCCTAATAAAGAGATCATATGGAAATTATGTATGTCAGTGCCCCTTGTGAGTAGGTGTATGGACATTTCCAACCCTCCTGCTTCTCACTGGATCGAGACAGGAGAGCTGTGGCTGGCATAGGACTCAGTGTGAGTGTGTGCCACATCTGCCTGGCTTTGGCCGTGGCAAGCCATGGGGCCACACCCTGGGTCAGAGATTTTGGGCTCCAGTCAGTGTGCAAATTCTCCAGTTTCCTGTATTTTGGTTACCAAGTCACTTTGTGCCTTTCTTCATCCCCACTCGAAACAGAGATGAGCCCACCATCACACAGGGTTATGTATAAGTAACCAGAAAACAAATGTACTTAAATGCTGCAGGATGGGAGGCACACACACAGAGCTGTAATATGAATTCAGTTTTGCTCAGGATTATATTTGGCAAGTGCCTTGCAAGATGCACTGGTGACACACATAAGCACTGCTCTCAGTCTGTGGTTCCTCCTTTTTTTCTCTCCCCAAGGATAAATTTTGTAGTTTATATTATTTCCTGTGGGAGTACTTGCCATGCAAATGTATAACTGTGCTACATACGCAGTGCTTTGATTTGATACAAGTCTGAGCAACGTAATGGCACATCAGAGGATTTTGTACACCATTTTGATTGTGATTTCTTAACACAGCAGGAAGAAATTCAAAAATTTCTATTAGAAAGGTGAGGCAGAAAGCAATTTGTGCTGAACCAGGGACAAATAGGGAATAAACTGGCATTTTTCAAATTTTTATTTATTTTTTAAGGCTCCTAATGGTTGTTGTATTACTTCTGTGACTCACTGGAGTTTCCTATGCACCAGCAGAAACTAGAGTTGAAAATCAATTTTTAAAATCAAAATTAAGTGCTGTAATTAGGTTTTTCTCCATTCCAAGACTTAACAAATAAAAGAGGAAAAAGAACTGCCTAGATTTAAAACATAGTCTGTTATGCCATTATGCTGTGAAGTGCTAGAATACATTCCTGTGTACAGGAGGGTGCTGAGTCTCAGTGTCTAGCATAGCCCTTACTTTATTTCCATTTCCTGTCCTTCCACAGTTAGAGCTCTGTTTCAAGCAATTTTGCAGCACCTCCTCATCCTCTCTTCTCTTGACCTGTTGCACCACAGGTAGCAGGTTGAGTGCCATCTACCCCATCAAATAACAGAAGAGTAGAACAATAGCAGTGATAATTGCACGGCAGAGTGCAGGCACAAAATATCTGGGGCCTTGCACTTAAAGGAGGTCCAGAGGAAAAAAATGCTCACATTTAATTTTCTTACTGCTCTGAAGTCTTGTGACATTGTGTAAGAAATTCTTCATGCCCTCTGCTAGGAGACAGCTCTGCTATGCATCAGAAAAGGTGACAGAGGAAATGTCTGCATGCAGTATCTTCTGTTTTAAGGGGAAATTAGACCTGGGGCAAACTTGTAATGTCACATCTGGGTTTCTGAAAGCATAATTTCTAAAGAGAAATGATTTGGCACAAGAAATATTAAGGGAGTAGAAAAATTTAAATTGGAAGAGAAGAGTAGGAACCTCTGTCATCCTTAATATGCAGCACTTCATTTTCACTTCTTTTTTTTTTCCCATTTTTATCCCATCTCTTCCTTCATCTTCTGCTTCTTTTTTCCCCCTGCTCCCTTCTGTGCAACATTTCTTTGTCAGAATAAGTGACTGTTCTCAGAATTGTTGCACTGTATTCTTGCCATTGACTTAGATGTTCCAAGGAAGCATTTAGCTTTTAAGCAACCAGGATTTAATCTTTAAAACTCAGAACCAAGAGGTAGAATTTTTAAATTTTATTATAGAAAAGAAAAATGTTATGAAACATCGTAAGTGGTAGAAAATACCATAACTAGAAATTCACATACTCTACAGTGGTGGGACTATACCTTGAATCCTGTGTTTAGTTTTGGGCCCCTCACTGCAAGAAAGACATTGAGGCACTGGAGAGTGTCCAGAGAAGGGGAACGAAGCTGGGGAAGGGTGTGGGGCACAAGTCCTTTGAGGAGTGGCTGAGGGAGCTGAGGATGTTTAGCCTGGACAAAAGGAGGCTCAGGGGGACCTGATTCTTCTCTATAAATACCTGAAAGGAGGCTGCAGTGAGGTGGAGGTTGGTCTCTTCTCCCAGGTAACAAGCAGTAGGACAAGAGAAAATGGCCTCAAGTTTCATCAGGGGAGATTTAGTCAAATATTAGGAAAAAATTCCTCATAGAAAACCTTGCCAAGCATCAGAACAGGCTGTCCAGGGAGGTGGTTGAGTCACTGTTCCTGAGGCATTTACAACACATGTAGATGTGGTGCTTATGGACACGATTGGACTTGGTAATCTTTCCAACCTCAGAGATTCTGAGATTCTATTCTATGATAATCCTTCGCCTGTATTGTATCTGTTACAGATTGTGTTCTGCCCTGGCCAAAAGAAAAGTCTTAATGTGTTTTGGTGGTGCTGACTCTTACTTTTGTAAGAGTGCCCATGGGTTTCCTATAAAAATATTCTTTGTTACATTAGGAGGAACATTCATCCATTTGCCATTGTTTAGAGGGAAGAATGAAAAATCAAGTCCTTACAAAACGTTGGGTCTTCCATCTACTTAAAGAATCATGAAGTCTGAGTGCCTACAATTTATATCTTCTGGACTGAATAGCAGACATTTAGATTCCTGTCTTTGCTCGTATTCTGCTCATTAAAGGGTATGTCTTGGCATCATGTAGCTTTGTAAGATAATTAGTTGTGCTGGGGATGGGAAATGGTGGCTTGTACAGTCAGCCAAATCAATATCTGTTGCTGCCTTGTGCTAATAAAAACAAAGCTAGCTACCTTAGATTCTCAGCTGCAGCTCTGTTCCTGTACCCACAGCTGTGGAATGTTAACAAATAAACCTTGAAGTAAAGTGATTGTTTTATATCTTAAGTATTTCATTTTTAACTTGTTCCATCTCCTGCCCATTTCACTGGAAACCATTCTGCAAACCCTGAATACTAATCTTTCCATCCGTCTTCCCCCTCTTACGAGGAAGGCATTATTTATGACTGAACTGTATTTGTATTTTAAATGGCCCTGTCATCACATTTTATGACTACTGTGTGTATATACTCAGATAGAGGTTGGAGAGAATCAGAATCCACAGCTAACATCTATCTTCACCACAGGTGTGTGAGGGGGAGGTTGACACCCCACGTGTGTGCTGTGAGAAAGTTATCCCTTAACAAGGGAAAATTAATGCTCTGTCTAAAGCAAAGCCAGGCTTCTTCCCGAGTGCTGCTTAAGTAAAGCAGCACTGCTAAAATTGAAAAAGGAGGCAAACTGTCAGAAGTACTGGTGATACTCTGTGCATACAAACAGTTGGCAAGGTGTTTGAAACAACCATCTGTTTCGGCACCGAGCATCAATTGCCGTTGCTTGCAATGTTGGGGAGCCATGTCATAAAAATAATAAAATTCAACAGCGTAACTGCTCCGTGCTTATACCCATGTGCCCACTTGTGGTAAGACCAATTCTTCTCATGCAGGCAGAAGAATGACGTTTAATGTATGGTTTTGATGTGTATTGGTTTACCAAAAACCCACTCATTTGCAGCTCCTTGTAAAATCTGCTCTTAACTGATTATCTCCTGTCTGTGATAATATTGCTGCTCAATGGCATGCATCTCTCTGTCCTTGTAATGTAGCACTTCAGTGAGCAAGCTAAAGTATGTATTACTCCTGTGAGGAGACAGCAGCTGGGAGTTCCAATTCTTCTAAAGCAGCTCAGCTTGTAGCACTTCTGTAAAATGCAGCCTTCATTATGGTTACAATAAAATATTCATAATCATAAACTCCCTCGGTACCAGTACAGCCCTAATAAACCTACTATTGGCAATGTATGGCAGACTGCTGCCTGATGGAGCTGTAAGGAAATGGCTTGCAGTCTGGGCATTGCTGTACTTCAGGGTTTGGATAGACCTGCAAATGCATGCAAACAGTTAAACTGTATTTCTGATTAGAATCAGGATTAGGTATTTGGCAAGATTTATTCTCCCTGATCTAACATTTTCAGTGGGTGGAGAAAATTACCTCCCTATTGCTTTGTCATTATTTCTTAAATGAACAATGTATTCTATTTTTTTTTCCTCTAAGTGGGATGAATTGTGGCTTTTTATTACTCCCTATTTTTCCTGAATAAATAGTTCAGTAAAGCTGCTAATGTTGATGAAAAAAGTAATAAAAAGGAAGTGTTATTGTTTAACGAGTATTTCCTTCGATTTTCTCAGCTTCTGAATATACATAAGACTATATAAATAGTTGTTTGGGAGAATGTACCCTTTTTTGGTTGTAGTGCAATGATTTCAAATTATACTTATCCTCTTCATAAAAGCATGGGAGCAGAGTGGGAGAAGTGTTCTACTGTTTATGTATATACTATGTAATTTTTTTTCCCTGTTCCTTTAACATTTATAGTGTTGGTTAAATTGTGTAATGATGTTGCTTCTTCTTTTCTGCATTTTTTTTTTCTATCCATGTTCCCTTACAATGGTATCCCAGCTAGAAATAAGGTCTCTGATTTCTTCCTAAATTTTTCAGGCCATCATACTTTCTTCTTTTGTCTACCCTTCCCTCTATTTTAGGACAATATCATCCCACAAATAGGGAGAATGGTGAGAGGCTACTACATGGCATTACAAAGATTTTCCTTTATTAGACTTCTCACCTTGGAGAATATATCTTACTAGCAGTCTAGAGTTCAGAGAGTTGGTGTGGTGTTATGGAAATATAGGTCTTCTGTAGCAATTATATTCCAGATGAGACGTGAATTTGCTCTATCTTGTGGCCTTAAAACTTTCTGGCTGCCAGGATTAACTAATATTCGAATTCAAAGTAGTTAGTAAATATTCCCTTCCCAGAAATATCACCAGTTACCAAATACTTTGTCAGAAGTTTTTAGATGTCAAGCAAAAATCAACCATACACCTTGGGGTTACCTTGAAAAAACCCCTCACAATATAAGAATTTCAATTTAGTTAACCAACTTACCATTTTAAAATGCATTGAAGAATTCTTTGAACTCTCTCTAATCTTAACAGAATTGAACAGTATGTGCCTTCAGGCTCAAAGCTTGGGCAATGCCATCCACCTATAGGAACTTGGATGTTCTATCTAAGTTTTAAGTGGGAGTGGAATATTTTCCCTTGTGATTTCATGTACCCTGGAGAAAATAGTTTCATCCATTCTCTGAAAATCCAGGGGCAGAAAAGATGCTTCCTTGGCCCCAAGACTGGTGTTTCCTTGGCTCTATACTAAATTGTTCTGCCTGTATTTTCTTTGCCATGCATCGACTAATTTTGTGTTGCTCTTTCCCATGGAATAGCAGAGCAGAAATTGTTCCTGCATGCGTCCATCCCAAATCCAGTGTTGCACACAGGACAGCAGTGGTTCTCCTGCATGTTGGTATCTCCCCACTTTTGTAGGTGGGAGGGGATTGGGCAGGACTTGTCTTATAAGTGCTATCAAATACAACACGTAACTGTAAACCCTGTACTTTACAGCCTTGATACTGCATCTGACTGGGAGGAACATTTGTTTTGTCATATGTCTGGAGCCAGAAGAGTATGTTTCTGCTTATTATTTAGCCATTATAACTGAAGAGAGGTGCAGGGGTTAAAGCTGAAGTGTGTGACAAAAGGAAAACTGTGCATTGCTGTTTTGCTGCAAAAATAGGTGTTCAAAGGCATTTCCAAACTCCTAGTGCAGAATAGCTTGCAATTAAAGGAGGAGGGGAAAGCGCACTTAGGTAGGGCAGAAGTTTGGAATTTGGAAAAAAATCTATCAGGTTTCCATTTCATGAAGACATTATCAAAGAAAAACAGAAGCCCTTGATTGAGTCTTAAATCCTTCAGCAGAGCATGTGTGACATCAGCAAGTGAACTGAACAGCTCTGATGCCTGTCTGTTCTGAACTGAAACTAGGTAGCAAAAATATCTCTTAATAGACCCCAGACCACAAGAACAAAGTAAAATCAATTTTCCTTTCATATCTTAATTGCCCTGAAACACATGAAACACCTGTTCTTTCACCTTAATAGTTAATACACATTTCTATTTTTGGCACTTTTGTACCCCTTTGCTTTCCTGCAGTGCTATGTATCTCATTTTCGAACTGCTGCTGCTTCTGTTGCATGCTGGCAAATCGAAGAGAACCAAGGAGTTAAATTTCAGAACAGGAGAAGAGGAGGTGAGCTGTCTGCTACAGTAGTTTACTGCAGCTTCCTTTCATACTGACACATATGTAGTTTGTGGTGACAGTGCTAAAGAACTGCAGACAGGCACTTAGCAGACTGGATGTGAGCTGGATACAAAGATGCCTCACCCTGGACTTCCTGCTGGCAGTATGTAAATACACCTGCAGACTGGCCACACTGGGTGGTTTGTTTTTTTTTTCAGAAGGCAGCATGAGAGGACTTGACAAAGCAACAGCATAGTTAAGACCTTAACCAGCATCAGCATTAGATCTGTATCTCAGTTGTGGGGGAAGTTGTTTTTTTTTTTTTTTTGGTGTGTGTGTGCTGCATATTCAGACTGAATTCTTCATCACTACAATGTTTGCCTCTATCTGGTATGCCAAGAAGCTGGGACGCAGGTTTGTGCATAACGCCAGGAAAGCAAAGGCAGAGAAGGTACGTTCCTAGTGGGAATATAAAGCCTTATGTCTCATGCAAGCTGCCTGCTGGCATCCTGTTGTGTGTCTGCTTAGCTTTTTAAAATACCATGAAAAACGACCTATTGCTATTCCTGATTTCATGCGAGAATCCTTCAATATTTTGCATATTATTAAATGTCGGGGAGAAGATCCTGTCAAAAGTCTTTATGTCCTCTTTTGATTGTTTTTCTTCCCAAGATAAACAGCTGTACTTCTGATATGTCTGTATTCAGGGAGCACAAGTGAACTTGTTGCTGTGCTGCATTATTTTTCCTTGTACCATATTAGGCTCTTAAACAACCGCTGATTGTTTGCTGCTTGCATATTTTTTTTCCTAATGTGGTACTAATGAGGATGGAATAACATGTTAAGCATTTATAATATTTGAGAATTTTGTTTCATGGTACTTGTTGAAACTATGCTGCAGTGTGGGTCCCTTTTATTTAAAAAAGATCTAGGTATGTGTAAATGGTCAGTGCTGTCTTTCAGTATTTTTCTCTCATAAAATTGAACTGTATTTAACTGGCTGTTTTCTGGAAGCCCTTGTAGGTAAGAGTCTTCTGCCCTTGTTCTCTCTAAGCAAAACTTGAATAGTTTTAGAATTTGCAGTAATGATAATTAGGGGATATCAAGGCAATTATCTTTTGGTTTAAGCATAGAAAACATTTAGTTAGTGGACCTGCAATCCAATTTTGTCTACATTATCCAACAAACTGTTTTCAAAATGGGACCAATTCCTCTTTCAAAAACTCTTTCAGAAAACAAAGATTTAGATCAGGGGTGAAAACTTGAATGTAATGTTATAAAGTTACCTCATCAGTCTAATAATGATGGCTTCCTCTTTTCCTTGTTGTCTTTGATGTAGTCGAAGACTTCCTAAGTGGGCTGCTTTATGTCTTTTATATCTCTTATGCTATATAACACAGCCACCAATCCACTAAGCAACTATCATTGCCTGAATTCCTTTGTAACTAGAAAAGCCCTTCACCTGGAGAAAATTATTAGGAAAAATATATTTGTGGTTGAGGGGAGAATGGGGAGAGATTTGCTTTTTCTGCAAAATATTCCCAATGGTTAAAAAGGTGCTGTGTGAAAACGTTGAAATTTAAATATGCAAGTCATTGGGAAGTTACTTAAATAGTAGTGATTTATATATTTCACATCATATACATGAGGGGGAAATAGAAATGCAGAGAGCTATACATGGGACTGTCAAACTTTCTCTGTCATCAATCACATTTCCATAAAGAGAACATCATATAAACTCTCCTGCTGTTTGCATATTGCTATGGGAGGAACAAAAGTTGCAGCCTGGATCTTCCTTAGTCCTGAGGGGCTCCCTCCAGAGGAATATTTGCTCTCAGGCTTCCTCCAAGATGACAGAGGCAGGATGAGTGGACACATTCCACTTCTGACACAGTGGGGCTCACTTAACAGATTTAAAAACAGATTTGTGTGCATTGCTTAAAGCATATATGGTTATAGATTATTTCAGTAACCTTGAAAAATTTCAAAAAGCAGTGCCAGGGAAAATATTTTCTTCTCTCTAGAGTCCTGTAACACCAACTAAAAGAATGCTTTAAAAAATTCTCTCTTTTTAAGTACTTTAAATGTTTCTGTATAGATTTATTATATTGCTACTTGTTCATCCCTATAGGACATTCAAAATAACTGACAACTTAGGTCCATCCTATTTAAGCTTTCAAGCTATGCCTCACGGTTTTTAGGGAAAAGCTTTTTTGATATTGCTTGAGCATGCTATTAGCATATTTGTATGAGAATTTTATTTTTGCCAGAAGACAGTAAGTATGCAATAAGCACCTTTTAAAATGTTTAATTATTGACCTATACAAAAAATAAAATTTCTTTCTTGGATTTTTATTCCACAGTCAGGGCTCAATTATAATTTGAATTTTTTTTTCCTGCAAATCAAACTCTAGCAAATGCAGAAAATCTCATTCCTAGCAGGATGCTATTTCAATAAGTGCCACTAATGATTGGAAGCTGATCAACACTGACATCTTCAGTGCAATCCCTCGGTACCAGGAGAACACAGATAGAATATAGAGCTATCAAAAAGTAAATTCAAAATAACATTTAACTGCGTGCCTTGTTTTGGTTTTGACTTTTTTTTTTTTTGAATGGCTGAATAATGAAATTATTGAGCAGTTTCACTTTTTTTTTCCCCTAGAAGAATAATTAGCTGTTTTTCTCCACGTGCATGATTTGAATGATACATTGTTTTTTTAATGTGCTTTTGGAGGTAGTAACATACAGCAGTATTTTCTAATATCATATGTGTAATAAAAAATATTTACTTGCAGTAAAGATCTGTATAGCAGGAATTAGAAAACTGGGGTTCCGTAACAGATTTTTCTATTATGCTTTACTTCTTTGGATGAGTACAGGTCAAGAATTTTTTAAGGGCTGTTTCTAAGAAACAGAAATTTTGTATGAGCCTGTGTGTTTTCATAGGAGAAGGAAGAAAATGGGATAGTTACAACACAGGTTGCTGTTTGCACACACACATGTGCACAACCTTAAAATGTCAAAACTTTGGGCCTGAATTGTGCAGAGAGAGGACATGAACTTTGATTTCCCTTGGGTCCCACCAGGATCTCCTCCCAGGTGTCTGTTTAGGGGAGCAGTTTCCAAGGTGTGAAGCGTGTTGTCCTGGGGGATTGCACACAAAGGCAAGGAGGAGGAAGGTGTCCCTGCCCAGGTCAGGGAGGTTGGAGCTGGTGATCTTTAAGGTCCCTTAAAACCCAAACCATTCCATGGTTCTGTGGTGACTGGGGCAGTCCTTGGTGGGGAGAGCTAAGGTGCCATTGATGGGGCAGCTTGGTGCTCCTGTGTGTGTGCTCTGTGTGAGGGTGTCTGGTTGTGGCCGTGTGGGTGAGCTTGGCCCACAGTGGCTCCAGGGCTCTCCATCTTGTCCAAAGCTGGAGCTCCTGTCCCCATCCCTCCCATCTCACCATACCTTCCTGCTCATCTCCCCACACCTGAATATGGCAATCCCTGCTCCAGGGGAGCTGCCATGTGAATTGTCTCTGAATGAGTGAGTGGGACCTGCATCTTGTTGGTACTTTGTGACCTGCAGCTTTGCAGCCAAGGACTGGGGGCTTGCAGGAGCTGGAGAACTGACCTTGAGCCTTGGGAAAAGGGAAGGGGGAAAGGGTATCAGCAAGCAACAGAGTTGGGAAAACAAAGGAAAGAGGTGAGTTTATTCTGGCTAGGAGAGAGAACTCTGTGGTAGTTCTGGGCTTGCTGTCTAATCTCCCTAAGCAGTACCTGCATTGAGTGCAGCACTACTGCTCCTGCCCTGCCTTTTCAGTTCTTGCTTCCCCTCCAGCCCGGAATGTCCTTGGCTCTTGTGCTTAGATGAGTCGGACCCTGTGGGAAGGCACGATCTCATTAACACCCACACAGAACTTGAGAGCTTCAGCATTCCCGGCCGGGCTGGATGGGGCTCTGGGCAGGCTGCTCTAGAGGAAGGTGTCCCCGCCCTTGGCAGGGGGCTTGGAATGAGATCATCTTTAAGGTCCTTTCCTTCTCAAGCTACTCTAGGATTCAATGACTTCCTGGTAAATATTAGGCTTCTGTAAACTAAACATAAGTTCTCACTGTTAAATTTCATCTGGAGAGTGAGGAAGACATCTAGGAATAATGGTATGAATGGCAGCTGTAGGTGTCTTAAATGGTTCTTCCAAGTTGACTGGTGTGCACCAGTATTTCTATTTGAATCATACTTTTATGATATATTTTAAAACCTTATTTTAATTAAGAACTGAACCAAAATATTTTGAAAAACCTTCAAATTTGGAAAGTTGAACTCTTTTTCTTCCTTTTTCTTTTGTTCTAAGCAGTCCTGGCTAAAACTTCTTGTAAGTAAAATGGGATAATGCCTATTAATTGCTCTTAATGTTCTCATTTTGCCATTTTGCCAAATATTAAGCATGTTTCTTTATTTTTGTTTTTATAAGACTAAATTATAAACTCTTTCCAGTATATATTGCACTTTTTGTCTACAAATTCTATCTTAATCTGGTTGTATTGGCTTGATTGCTAGTGTTACTCTTCCCTTCAAGTAGTGAGATATTTAGCATACAGGGCTGCCACTAATGTTGCCTGAAAACAGTTGAACTCCTTCCAAGTCATCACTGGTCTTACCTTTTTTATTAAAGATATTAAACTGCTTTGAGTTTGTCACATGAAAGGATTATTGTTATGAGAGTAAACATGATCACTTTAACCTTGGAACTAAAATAAGGCAAAGATTGATGTCTTGAATTTTTCTCATTGAACCATAATCAAGCAGAAATCAAGAGATGTTAGCTGCTATAGAAATAAGTATTCTAAATAGCTGGAAGAAGAACAGAAAAGTAACTGAACAATTAATCATGTTGGTCTGAGAGAATGAGCTAAAGTCTGAAAAAAGCTTCTGATAGTGCTTCACTGTATTGGTAGAATTTGAGTTTCAAGGGTCAGTATCAAAAGTTGGAAAAGACTTGCAAAAGTTAACACATAATTTAATTTTTTGGAATATATTGCAATTATGGAATTGCAATATATTGGAATATATTGCAGACATGGAATATAATGCAATTCTGAGACCCAAGTTTTAAACACTGTAGACTTAGTTTTGTGGGTGAGATTTTAAATCTAAAGATAACATTCACTTTAAAATTATTTTTCTCCTTGAAGATTTTTTTAGGGAGCAAAATAACAGGGCCCATGTGAAGTGTTTCAATGAGTTGGTTTTCAATATTCTGCAACAGAAGAACATTGTTAGAATTCTTTTTCTACTTTGTAGAAATCAAATTACTCCTAAAGTGTTATCAGTTCTAAGAACTATGTCTTGTATTTGAAAATAATTAAGTTTTACGCCATAGGGTTTAGCGTTCCAGTTTAACTCATTATTAGTTTTATGGTTCAAGATAGAAGCAACTTAACTTTTAAAAAGTAGGTGTATATGTAATCATAAAATAGAATGCAATTTTGGACTATCAATTGTAGATAAAAATAAAGATGACCCAAAAGTCACGTTCACAACTGAACAGTATAATTTTAAATAAGTAGCTTTGAAAGTATTGTAGTGCAGACATAGACCAACAGTTTTTCTTGCAGTGTCCTTGGCTTTGGAGTTGCTTTGTGTAAATCAAGTATCCTTGTCTGTCAGCCTATAATGAAATATTTGCAAAAGACCAAAAAAAATATGTTTAAAGAAGTTAAAACTGGCATGTGTATCAACAACAACAAAAAAAGTCTATAAATGCAGTATATTTTATAATTTTTTCAAAAGTATTCTGGGAGTAACAACAATCAAGTCTTCATACCAAGATGACACTAGAATTTAGATTGTTCTCATATCTGTATTTTAGAATAGCTAATTGCAGGGTAGGCACTTCTAGGATATGTATTCTTGTTTTGGTTTTGCTTTGTTTACAAGTAGCTACCCAGCAATTTAATTTGAAAGAGATTCACTTGAGACAGTAATTATTCACAACAAAGAATAGAAACTCTGTCATTAAGAAATCATAAAACATATTAGCAGATAAACATATTTTTTCTTACATTATTTTTACACATATATATAAGTCCAAAGAAGAGAAACTCTCCTTCAGTGAATACATTAGATTTCCTAAGGAGTCCTCTCTTTTAAACCAGAACTTACCAAATCATTTACAGTCCGCTGGGGTTGTGATGAAGTGATAAAACTTGCAGGTCTAGTTATTGCCTTGGCTAAAGGTGAAATGACTGCGTCTCTAAGGGACATCTCATGTAGCTGCCACAGGCTGTAAGGGCAGTGGATAGTTTTATTTGTGTTTGGGCAATCAAGGGCCCTCGTTGTTCAGGTTCAATGGGATGACAAAAGTGTGTCACTTATTTGCGGAATTACCTGTTCGGAACAGATGCCGGAGTTATCTCAGCCCCCTGGAGGAATCTTTTCAAATGGACTTTCTAAGTGCTCTACTTTAGAGTTTTATGGAGAAATCTTATCTTTTCACACAGAGCTGTGTGAAGAAAAATATGCAAGCATTCCTGTATCCAGAGCTCGCTGTCTTTTGCTTCAGCATAGCTCAGTTGGAATTCTAAGGCATTTTCTCACATAGTGATTTAATCCAGAAAAATATAGCTACTCAAGTTGTATTTTTTTCTTTTTTATTTGCAATTTGTTATAATCCCATATACACTAAGATTAATATATAACAGGAGGGATAAGCTGCCTGTGTAGGGATTTATTTTAACTCACTGCCATCTCACAATCACTATAGTAGTGATAATAAATAAATTCAACTAACCTTGAAAAAATGCAAGAATGATGTTTTAAAATAAGATACTGATCAACAGTAAACTACTGAAGTTAATCCCTTGAAATTCTTAATTTCAAAGTAGTCTTTTTTTTTTTTTAATGTGTTTTATTTTTTTCTTCTGTGGGGGATTTTGTTCTTGCTCCTGGCCAGGCCCAGCACCTATCTGTGGCAATTGAGCTTATTTTAGCAATGAGCAATAAGCAGCAGTCCTGGTTAAATTAGTTGGTGTTTTTTTTAATTTATTTTTTTTAATTAAAGAAATACCAGTTAACTGGCTATAGGTGAGGTCCTTGCAAAGAACAGAATATCTTCTCTTCTTCTCTCCAGTCTAATCTAAGAGAGCTCTAACCTGAGGTGGCTGCCATACATTGGTGATGCCTCTCCCTTTCCCCCATGCATTATTCTGGCATGCACTGCTCTGTACCTGTCAGGTACCACCCACAGATGTCTGTAGCATGACACTGAAAACAGTTCTTTTTCCCTTTGCCATTTTAGCTAGTGTTGTGATCCTCTTAGAAACAGGTTAAGTAATTTTTCCAGTTATTTTTCATCTTGTTTGCTTCAAGACAAAACCGAGATGGACAGGAACATTCACAGGAAAACGACAGCCACACCAATGGCTGCATTAATTGCTGCTCTGAGTGCTCAGCTGGGACTCAGACAGAATCAGATCTAATGAATAAGTAGGCTTATTATCATTGGTTACAAGCTAACCTGTTTTTTCAAAGAAAAGTTTTTTGCATTTTCTATTTTCTACTTTCATTCAATAAATAATTTATCATTTCCTCCTTCTTTTCTTTATATAACTACTGAATTTATATTTTGTTCTACATTGTGTATCAAGTTCTGTTAAATCCCAGTGTATAGCATTTTGAATATATTTAACTCATAAGGCACTCATTATTTTATTGGAATAGTTTTATTACTTTGCATTTATATACAGTATTCAAGTATATTACAGAAATGGCTTGTGTGATGTGCAAGCATGATTTTTTTTTTTTTATCATTACTTTCCTCTCTGTCCTGCATATGCAATTCAAAACAGTGCATAATAAATAGTTGTTTGATTTGCCTTCTGAACTGCATTTGGCATTGCTTGCTGTGTTTGCAAATAGAGATCAGTTTGAAACACTGACAAGAAACAATCTGTCCTTTGGCATTAGAGTCTCTAGAGGAAACTGAGATGAAAATTCTAATACTGTTCCTAAGGTAAATTATCAAATTATTCTTTATGTGTTTTTAATATCCTGTATGGGCCATTAGAGCTGGTACATATGTAACTTGCTCTCACTGGAAGGCAGCCTGCCAAAGTCGTGTGTGTGTGTAAAAAGCTTTGGTAAAATTTAGAATTATTGTCATGTCATGCGATTCTCAAGACAGTTTATTTTAAATGAGGCACATTTTTTTATAGTGAAAGAAAATTCTCTGCCATACACAACTTAAAATGTTGGTGCGTATCAGGGAAAGCTTGGTTTTAGCTCCATTATATGTTAACAGCTTCAGATGAGCAATTGGAAAGAATTAAGGGACTAGCTAGTACGAGCATTCTGAGAGGTTTTATCACTAGGAGGGAGGCCCCAATACCACGTGAAGCACTCACCATGTTTTCTGAAGTGTGAAGCTCTCTTTTTCACAGCAGCTTGCAGGCAAACAGCAGCACAAGGTTCTTCACATTTCCAGCACTCCCACCACCCATCCTCCCTCCTTTCCCAGTCTGTTCAGAAATAAAATCTTTCAGACACGGGTAGTATGTGCAGGTACACAGCTGGCACCACCCTTAGCTCTTCTGGGATGATCCCCATGATAGCAGCACCGTGCTGAGTGCCTCCTTGTGTTCTGGGTTAACTGCTGCAAGGCTGCCACATGCCTTTCGTGAAGATCAACATTGCAATAACCTTGTCATTGTTAAGCTGGAATTGGATTTGAAGAACAAACTTTGTGTGAAAACTTTATTTTAATCCTAGACTATGATTTTTTTTTTATTTACTTCAGTCTATCTTCCATTGTGCTTCCATGTTTCATGCAGCAATGTTTAAACTGAACATGAATTGATAGTGATATTAATAGATTCTAATGATACCACTCATCTTACTTCTAAGAAATTTACCTTACAAGTTACTTTGGGAAGCAAGGTCAAATCATTGGGATTCTGCAGCATAATGAGAGATGTGCTACCAAGTGTACACTTCTTTATTCCATTTAGAGGCTTGAAGAGCTATAGCATGCAGTTTTGTAATTCTATGAAATATTCTTTAGCCTTGATACATAAGGAAGATGTAGAAAAATATTTCGCTCCTACTTAAAATATAATATTCTTTTCCTCCTAGCTGATGAATTATGTATACATAGCTGTAGCTTTTGTAGCTGACAACTTTTTTTAAGTTTTTAGGTGAATTATTTTTGACAAGACTGTCATGTACTCTTATAAGATAGCAAAAGGTTGGGATATTCTGTATTGTTAATAAAAACAACTTGATGGTTAAGAAATATCAGTTTGCTGTTTTGAAAGAGATGTTTAACATGTGGTGAGAGCGATCCTGTTGCTACCCTTTGTTTTCCAGACTATATGTATTGCGTGATAATTTATTTATTTGCTGTAATAGTCTATTCAATAGACCTCCCTCCTGAAATGGGACATGATATTGCTTTTAACTTTCTCCAGCCTTTCTTGCTTTGTTTTTCCATTCTTTGCATTTATCACTGTACAGAAGGGTAAAACCATCCCTTACCTTCTTCTTCTGAAAGCTGAATTATGAGTTAGAGACACAATAGAAAGGAGTAATTTCAAAAAGGAGGAAAAAAACCCAGAACTCATTCTCCATGTTGCTACACATTTAGTAAATTCTGAAACAATCAGCTGCATTTGTTGAATATCTGTTTTGAAGGCTCACCTTAATTAGATTTGATGCATATCAACATTTCTCATTCACATTCAACACTGGGAAGGATGTATTCATCTTGAGATGACTTTGCAAAAGCTCTGTGTGCAATTTCCTAAACTGGAAATTTAAACAAGTTATTGGGTTTTTTTATATGAGTCTGGATGTATAAATGCAAATGAATTTAAAATATTGTACCTGAGATGTTTTGAAAATTGAATGTGAAACAAAGAATTGCTAGATATTCACAAGAAAGCTAAAATGCCATTACTCTAATTAGAGATGTTAGCAAGGAAATCACTGGAGCAAGACTATTACTTTGCAAATGTAGTGCCTCAAAGTGCATTGCATTTTCAATTAATTTAATATGCCATTTAAAAAATATTCCTGTTGAAACTGCAGGAGCGACCGGACCTATCAGTAAATAGCAGACTGGCTAGCCATGGTTCTTCACTTAACTGGCAAACTCCACAAAAAGGAGCATGTTTCCTACCAACTGTTCTAAAATTTTACCATTACTGCCCACAATAAAGTTGAGACTATTACTGTTTAAAAGATTGTTTAATTTCAGCAGGACACCTTCAGCTTTGCTACCATTTGTAATTAAATATTTAGTTGTGTAGTAAATTAAGCATGTCATGGTCTCTGCAAAGTGGTTCTCCGTTTACTGCTGCATAAATGTTTTACAAGGAGCTGTATTGTTTTGAGTAAATTAATAATGAAGATTTAGATTTTTACTGATTAATAATCTAATTCACTATTTAGGAGAAATCTAATTTAGGACTTAAAACAAAATTGAGGTAAACATCTTTGGCAGGGATCCCAATTCCCTGACAAAATCACCAAGTGATAAAAAACCAAATCAGGCTAAAAGAAATTAGGAGATTGGAACTTCCAGAACAAGTAGCATTTCCCTCTTCTGGAAAATCTGAAAATGTTCTCTAAACTGCAGTGTACTTGGCCTTGACTTTTCTTGTTATATCAAATTGTTGGTACAAATTCTATACAGCAAATTGCCAGGAATTTGTAAAGTAAAGAAAGAGGAGTTGGGCATAAACAAAGAACAACCAGAAGTATTCACATTAAAGAAGTTTACAGTGGCATTGTAGAAGTATTGTAGTACTCTCTGGAATATTGCTTCTATTTCTGATGCCTATAGAATAACAACAATAGATATGTTAGGAAGCGTTCAAAAGTTGAATGATCAAGATAAGGCGTTGTGAAGTGGGATGGGGAAAATTCTTCCCAGCAAAATTAGGGTCATGAACAGCTGTGCTGTCACAATTAGATGTGAAAAAATGGTAATGAGCAGGCTGGTGGAAAGTGCCCATTCTAAAAAAATGGTTGAACTGGCTGAGGCTGATCAAATGTAATGTCAAAGTAAAGTACAGTGGGTAGAGCAAGGAAAATTACCTGGCAGCAGCAGCTAACAGAGAGAGGTGCCTCACATCTCCCTCTTCCTTCTACAAGCTGAGGGAATAAAACTTGGACTTGTCCAGTTACAGGATCTGGGAGCCTCCTTGTGCACTGATGCTCTTTGGGGTGAACAGCTCTGGTTTTGCCATATGCAGCCATATCTTCAACACTTAAAGCTCTGACTTGGGATCCTGGAAATAGAGTCAACACTTCACGGATACAACTGGTTGCCACCTGATGTTGACAGGAATTTTTTAGCCAAGAACAGTTAACAATAAGGGTGCAGATTTTAGTTCTTGTACCTAACATTTTTAATTTAAGTATTTCCAGGACCTTTTCTGTCAGTAGTCTGCTTGTGTCTCTTGTCCTTTTCTGCTTTTAGGAAGTAGAAGTTTAGTCCAAGAACAGAAGCACTGAGGTTTAATTTTGGATATATATAGAAAATGCTATGGTTTTCATTTTGGAGAATTCCCCTGGGTTCATCCAATAGTTCTTTTGGCCGTTCTTCTCTTATAAAGTAATTTAAGGTCAAAATTTGGTTCTTTCACAGATTTTCTGATTAGAATGACTTGAGCAGAAACACCATGGTTTATCAGGAATCAGTACCTGTCCTGCTGTGTTTCTTTGTACAAACAGGTCATATTTGTTGAGTGGAGAGAAGATTATTTTAATTGACATAATTAACTTTTCTTGTGATTATCTTAGGCTCAAAAATGCATTTTGCTCTTTCCCAATTACAGCTTTTTCTCTGATAGAGCTATACATGCTGTGTGTAATAATGAAGGTAGTTTTGGAAGGATTTAATGTATATAATTGGAAACTGAGATGAGGAAGTCTTCTATCAGCAGGAGGGTAGGAGAGCTGGGCTGTATAATTGAAGTACAGTGTAATGGGATTACCTACAAATTTTAAACATTGCTTTCATTAAGGAAAATAATAAGCATATTTATTAAATATAGTCTCTGCTTGGGACAATATTTGTTATTATGAAAAAGCTTTTGTAATTAAGCTTGGGTCTAAAAATGTATTGAACACACTACATCAGTTTCTAGAAAATGCTTTTGTGCATAAAATTTTACTGAAATAGAAAGAGCTTTCACAGCAGAGGCAGTTAGCCAGATATTAGTATTGCTCACATCTAGCATTGACTGTAAATTTTTCTGTGTGCTTTCAATTTAGCCAAGGTCAAATCAAAGAAAAGTCATAGTCAAATATGCTTAAAGCTTTATCTTTTCATGAAAGCTTTTAATGAGTCTACTGTTTTTCATGGTTACATTTAGTGGAAATAAAAGCTAGATTTTTTTTTTTTAAGAGTATTTCCTTGCTGAAACTACAGAAATGTGCTGCTTTAGGAATTATGGAATGGGTGACTATGACCCAAATTTTGCATGCCACCACATAGAATTCTCCAAGGAGTCCTTCTTGTCCTTAAATATGCATCTGTGATAATCTCCATAATAGTAGAAAGTATTTTCATACCATTTAGAGCATTTTAAGTGTGGCTGCTATGTGGGTGCTTGGGATAAAATATTGTGGCCCCTCTGGATGTTCTTTACTTTCTTTCCATTATAATTTTCAAGAATTTCTCTTCAGAAAAAGCCTTAAATTAAATTTAACCAAAGACTGTACTGAAAGGAATTGCCTTCAACAAATATTGCAAACCCTCCCAGGTTACTTCGAGGAGCTCTGCTAGGGTGATGCCTACCAAATACTATGCATTGGTCAATAAGAAATTTCTTTATCTGAAAAATATAAATGGAATAGGATTTGCCTATACTGTGAGTATGAATCTTAGATGAATTTCTTCTGTCATACTGTACATATATAAAAATGTTGTTTCTGTTAATTTCCAGAAAGAGAGCTGACAAGGCCAATCGGAACAGTAAAGGGTGAAGTGAAAAAGGCACTACTACCTCTGCCATTGCCATGTCCTCTATCACCAGATTCCCTGCCCCATTCAGAAGTGGCCTTACATTTTCCTTGCTTGCTGCTGAACTGTGCATAGAAATCTTTCTTATTGCCTTTCACATCTCTTGTCAGATTAAGCTCCAAAGGGACTTGGGCTTTCCTAACCACATCCCTGCATACTCAGTATTCCATATTCCCCCCCCCACCAGGTCCTTAATCCTTGCTTCACCTCTTGCTGGCTTCCTTTTTATAGCTGAGTTTTGTTGGGAGCTCCTTTTTCATCCCAGCAGGCCCCCTGCTATGTCACTTAACCTGCTCTTGTTGGGGATGGGTCATTCTTGAGCTTGGGAGACACAACCTCTGAAAAATAACCAACTCTCCTGGACCCTTGTTCTATCCAGGGCTTTATTCCGTGGTATTCTTCCAAGCAGATCTCAAGGAAAAAAAAATAATAATAGATTTGGTTTATGTGTGGTGCTCATTTTCAGGTCCAGTTTCCAGAATCTTTTGCCACATTGAGAACTGACAGAATGATGCCAACTCATCTATATCTGAACAAGTTGTTCTTGAGGGAATGTATAAAAATGGAATATTTAATCCTGCATACTAGGTAAAAGTGTCAATCTTTAATCACAGCTCTACCTGGTGTCTTCTCAGATGTAGATTTTTTTTTTCTTCTTTTCATTACTGTAAAGAATGATTATATCTCATTCAAGGAAAAATCTTCTGGAAGCAGGAGGCGAAGAATTCAAGAAAAATCCTTGTGTCATTGTGCAATATTCTCTTATGTTGTCATAAGAGAAATTATAGGATATCAAGGAAAAGGGAAATATAAGTTCTGGAATCCATGGTTTAGCAGTAACTCAGTTTACTGTCCTATCTGCATTTTCTTAAAATTGTCTCTTTGCCAAGACCTCTCACAAAGAGCTCTGCCTTCCTATTTGTAACTTAAGAGCAATTTGCAAAATTTGGCAACAGTACATTCCCTTCCCTTTTCCCAGGTG
Source organism: Polioptila caerulea (assembly GCA_013397295.1). Lineage (NCBI taxonomy): Eukaryota > Metazoa > Chordata > Aves > Passeriformes > Certhiidae > Polioptila > Polioptila caerulea. The sequence continues at coordinate 534,133 of VYXF01004078.1, forward strand.
GAGGGCTGTTTAATATTTTCCATTCCAGCTTTCAGCAAGTTCTCCATTATCTTGTGCTTGCTAGTGACATTCCCATGCATCTTTTAAAAGTTTCTTTTACTCCCCTGACACCTTCCTTGCTTTCATTATCCTCATGTAAATTTGCCTGGTAAGACCACATGATAAGAGTGGGTTTCCTTTTCTGTGCAGATTCTGATACTGACAACTGAATGAAGGAGCTTTTTTCTCTGTTGAAGAGTTAATGAGGAAAAACACTATTTTGATTAGCAAAATTTTGATGGCAAAATTAATTAATTTACTATTAATTTTTTTTAATGCATGTTAAAAGCAAGACAATGCAGTATTGTTGAAAAGAAAATACGTTGTTGATTCTGGGTTGCAACAGAATTAAGAGGGCAATAGTTCCCTAGGTATTTATCTTTTCTGCTTTAGTCATTATATTGAAGGCCCAACAACTTTTTATGAAATTCTGTGTCTTAGAATACTGACCATGGATATGCATGGCTGAAGTTTGTTCACCAAGTTCATCCCTCCTTCCTTCCTTTTGTGCTGATGAAACTATTCTGGCGGTTCATTGGCCCTAATTAAAACAGTGCACCACCATTGCCCCACAAAAAAATCACCAAGAAACAGCACCACAGATTTGATAATACTTTTCAGCCAATTATTCCAGTTTATGGGGTCAGGATAGGACTTTACCAGAAATTTTTGAGACCACTTATTACAACTGATTTAGTTGTCTCCAACTGGAAGATACTGTTTCATGTAAAAGGCTGAGTTGTGTGGCTGCTGGCTTTGTAGTGAGGGCAGCTGTTTCAAGCAGGCTGGATCTGAGTTCAAATTGGTCATAGGAAAGAAGATGAGATGTTTTCAGTAATCAGGATGAGAAAATTCATTCACTGACAAAACATATTTTTTTCTAAAAATCTCACATGTCAAAGATGATGAAGAACTGCAATTGAATGAGAGACGGGCAAGATAAGAGAGATGAGAAAGCAGAATCAAACTCGATTGATTGATTGCTTCTTTAGATGTGGAGTTTGGTTTTTACCTTTTCCTTCCTCAGTATGAGAAATCATTATGTTCAGGGGGCTAATGTATGGCTGCCAGTTGGCCAGATATTTTGTCCTGTTTTGGAAGCATCTTTAGACACTGCAAAGTGGGCTGCATGACAAAGTGCTCTGTATACAGATAAAATTTCTGGCTTCTGTGAGAGCTGAATTAAAAGGGATAAAATGAAAGACAGAACTTAGGAACAGGAAAACTGAGTTTAGCTTTGGAGTCAAGCCAGCTAAATGCAATTAAATAGATTAGAAACTAAGGAAAAGAACATGAGAAGCTCACTATAGATGTCAGCTTAAAGAACAGGAAAGGGCAAAATATAACCAGGGGAGATTATACAGAAAAGACAGAGAAAGAGCAAGAACGCTGGAGCATGAACAAACCACAGGCATGACAATGATGAGCAGTCACTAAGGGAAACTGAAAATCTGTGAGGTAGATTAGAAGTGCATGAAAACATTTCTGAGAATAAAGCTTCTGTGCAAATAGCCTTATATTTATAATGTAGGGGCTTGTTAGTAATGTGAGCAAAAATCAGATCAGCAAAATGGAAGTTTTGAAACTCCCAACCTGGGAAGAGCCATGTTGGATGTGTCAGAGAGGAAAGTGAGATGCTGAGAATGCACAGCAGGATGCTGGAGCTGGCATGTGCAGTTTTAAATAAATGACCCATTCATTCTTGTCTTAAATTGCTTTCTTAATTTTATTTTTTCAGGTTACGACATCAGTTATACCTTTTTAATCAGTCATTCATATTTTTTCTCCCAGATGTTTAAAATATGACAAGAAAAAAATTTCAAGAAAAACTTGTAATCTTAAGAAAAAAAAATGCACTTCAGTAAAATTATAAGTAGTAATAAGTAATTTTCATGAGTTATGGATAACACAATTGCATGATTAAATAGTACTTCCTTATATATGACAGAATCAGAAACCCCAGTTAGTGAAAGATAATTTTCAGTTTCAATAGTTACATAACCTTGGGATAGTTCCCCTTTCCCATTGATTTTCTGAGTAGATTTAAGTGCTTTGGACTACTTTTGCTTATCATTTAATGGAACAAATGTATTAGAGGGGCTCAATGATCTTGTTATGAATCCAGAATACAAGCCTTGAGCTGAGCCTATGCCAAAAGATGCACCCAGGTGGCTGAAATGCTGGTGGGTCACTTAGGCTAGGCTATTAAAAGAGACCATTGCTAATATATTCTCATGCCTACCTCTGGCAATAGATTCTGGCCTTCCTTGGGCACAAGAGTTTTCTAGCTTGGGGAAAGATCTTTGTTGGTCAGTTATTTTACAGCTAATTTGTCTCTAGAGGTAGTGATTTTTTAAAAGTAGCTGTGCTTTGGACTTGGCCATTTAACAGATTAGCAAAATGCTTGGTAAGCAAAGTTACAATAATTGTAAATTGCTATGTGTTTCAACTAATTCGATATTCTGATCTGCAAGAATTTTCAACAAACCATGTTTCCATTAAAATATATCCTGGTAATTGTTTTGATTATGTTTCATTGATTTTTCTCTAATATTTCACAAGTAATTTGTTCAGGTTACTGCTCTATTGTTGGAAGCATCATCAAGGGTATCATGCTGTAGTTACTGTGAGAATTTTTGTGATTCACAAAACTCATGTTTCATTTTGGTATGAAACAAAACTACAGTTTTGAAAAAAATGTCTTATGATTGATGGGATTACTCTGGAGCCAGCTGTTTTGGGTAGCAGGATGCCATGCAAGTAAGTAGGTGAGCAGTGCACACTTGTGAGGTCTGCACCTGGAGTCTGTTGAGGAGGACAAATGAGTAGCACCCAATCTGGTGAGCTGCTTCCTTGAGCCTCTCAGGCCCCAGCAGTACCTGTCTGCTGACAAGACTTCCTCTTCTGTGCACAACATAAAATGTGAGAAGGTATTTGTGAAGGAAGACTTTTGACAGGTAGGTAACATGAGCATATAGCCCATATCCTAAAAAGGAAAGGCTGCAGAATTCTTTAGTTGTGTTCCAGCACTGATGAACCATGTTTCTGCATTGTTATTCAGGATATATAGGATGTTACCTGCCTATTAATGTTTTCTTAATGTTTCTATTAATGTTTTTCTCAGGATGATTTAGCACAATTTAAGAAAAGAATAGACTAGACTATTTCAATTGGAAGGGATCTGCATAGATCATCAAGTCCAACTGCCCGACAAACTCAGGGCTGGCCAAAAATTAAAACGTGTTGTTAAGGGCATTGCCCTTTAAACACTGACAGGTTTGGGGCATTGCCCACCTTCCTAGGAAGCCTGTTCCAGTGTTTGAACACCCTTTCAGTAAAGCAATGCTTCCTTATGTCCAATCTGAACCCTTCCTGTTGCTTCTTTGTACCATTCCCACGCATGTTGTCTCTGGATGCCAGGGAGAAGAGATTTGCAATAATAGCTTGATCATCCCACTCAGTTGTTCAATTCCAATCTTGTGGGACTGGGACAATAACATTGTAAAATTATTTTAATAACCCTAGCTGGTATTTTCAAGTATCTTGAAAATACATAATAAAGCTGCTATATTTGAGTATCTTTAGTGTCTACTTTCTAGGGTATTATTCTGAAGTGCTGAAGTATTGACTTTTCAGAAAGAAAGATCCTTTGATGTCTAAGATACTTTGAATTACAAAAAATGAAAGCCAAAATCCCTACTGGAGCACATCAGGTTAAGTCAGACTTAGGAGAGCTGTACTCTGATGTGAAAAGAAAATGGAATGAGGGGTTGCAAGCAAGCTTTTTTTATTTTTTTTTTCTTCATTCTGGTATGATGACAATCAGCGATATAAACACTGGATAATCCTGTTCTAGTAGTGCTTTGGGGAACTAAGAGCCTTTATGCATCTTACTTTCCTATTGTTGTAATGTGTCTTCCACCATGGTGCAAATGAAGTTTTCACTGAACTAGGGATTTACTGAGCTGTCCAAAGCTTCCTGTGTTTTTGTCTTGCCAGTGTGTCTAGATTATTTCTGCATTTTTTGGTTTTGTTTGTTGTTTATTCCTGAAACCACCATTCATGTTAAAAGCAGTAGAAGTCTGAGATTTGCAGATAATGGAAGGATATTTATGTAGTCTTGAAACACTCTAAAACAGGGTAAGATGAATACTGCTGTATTACTGTGATTAATCAAGATTCAATAAGGAAGACTTGGCATGGAGTTGTTTTCTATAATTGCTAATAAGAGGAACACTAAATAATAAGTATATAGATTAATGATCCTATGCAGTTAAATTGTGAGAAAATCCTAAGTTTGTTTAATTGATAGTATAATACTTCAAATATGTTAAAGATCGTCCCTATTGGATGGTAACTTTATTGTGCAGGTATATTTTTCATCTATTACTGTGTAGAGATAAAAATAAAACTATGACATGGATCATTCATCGCTCATAGTTTTATTTGCATTGTAGTAATTCAAAAGTTTTCTCTGCAGAGCAGATAATAGGCAGTTAGTAATTTGGGATGGCTTCTGTCCTGAACAATCAAAATTTTACATAAAGGTTTAAGAGTTTTATTTTAAGATGGATTTTCCCATCTCCTAGATAACAAGAACTGAAATAAATGGGACTCAGCATAGATCTTAATTAAAAATCCGAATCTTAAATTGTTTGGTAGGGTATTATTATTTAATAGACAAATGTTGTAGTGCAGATTGCTAACAATAAAACTTATTCTTAAAAATAATATATTTATATATATATATATATTTAGATCTCATTCAGGTTCTTTTTTTCATTCAAGTTTATTAAAAATTCAATTTCCTTGTGGAGTTCTCATAAAAAACCAAAACAACACCCTGAAATACTTAGTATGAGCCTTACCATACTCACTGAGTTTAGCAAACAGACTTCAGTGAATTTAATCTAGAAAATAGTTGTCAGCATGCAATGCATACGTGCTGATAGATGTGAAATGTCAAATCCATACACGTGCCAAAAGACTTAACCTTTTGTTTGCAGTGAGTGAGAGAAAGACACTGAGGATATTTGGCAATGTTAGTTGTACTAAATTACTGTATACACAGGCATCCCTATATCATGTGTATAATAAAAAACTTGCAATATACCCATTCCTTCCTGTATATGATTTTGGCACGGAATACAAAAAAGCTCAAAATTTGTATTTGTAAACTTGACATGTGCTGAGGAGGTAATTGGTGATAGAGGACATCTTTAGATTTTTCCAACTTCCTCTCCAGGCTCTCCTCTTCCATTTCCTCTTCCACTCCTGAGATGCCAGCTCTTCACAGCTAGAAGCTGTCTTTTTGTGTGAACCTTTTGTGCTGTGGGTCCTCATGATCTGGTGGATGACTCTGCACCTGCAGCTCTGAGGGATTACAGATGGAATATGTATCAGCATAAAAACACCTTCACGACATAAATAGACATGTTCTATTTAGCTAGTTAGATTTAATTATTTGGTCACAGGAAAAATCTGTTGCCTGCCTGCACACTGCTTTGGTAAGATCTGCATAGTTTTCATTTTTAGCCATGGACAGCAGCATAAGGCAGGAGCCCAGTCACGCTGCCCCAGTCAGTGAAGAAGGTTACACTCAGGTGTGATTCACATTTACATCTGTGGAATTGCTCCCTGGAAATGCTTTATTTTCCATATGGGGAGGCAAAGTTGACAGGGCTCCTAACTTAGGCAATTAAATGAGCTGAAATCTGTCCAGAGCCTACTCCTGTACACATCTACTCCTCTTTCACCTCTTTTCTCTTCCTCCCTCACCGAGATGAGACTGCTGTGTGGAACACTGTGCTTCTCTGCAGAATTTGGCATAATCCTCGCTGAACAATCTTCCACTTGTCATGAGATTTCCTTCCAGAAAAGCACATGATACTTCTCAGTACTCGTATGTAGCATGCATGGGGTGGTAGATCTTGGTGGTGAATAATGGAAATACTCAGCAAACTGGATTTCCTGGGGGACAAACCTATGTCTGCTGTTGCCTCGCTCTTGTTTCCTAAAATGAAGAAGGAAAACCTAGAAAAGGGTTAGCAGAAAGTTAAAAATGCCACTAGAAAATGTGTTAACACCTAAGTGTCTATGGGCATCCTGAATATGATACTGCATTTCTTCTGGTACCCAGAGTTGATGAATTCAGAGAATAATGTGTTTCAGATTGAATAAGGTCATAAAACTCAGCCATGACAGTCAGTGCTTCTTCAGCAGTTCAAAAATAGGAATAATAATTAGTGGTGAGCTAGACATCTGGGTTTAATGCAGAACTTATTCCACATCTTAGACAGTTTTATATGACTAAACCATTGACTTTAATTGTATCAGTCAGAATTTGGCTGCTCATTCACAGGTGTGATATACCTTAATCATTTGTAGGCAGGCACATGCCGCTTTAAGACTCATTTCCTGTGTAGATAATTTACTGCAGTTCCCTGGAGACATTATATGCATATCACAAAAGCCAGCACCAACTGCAAGCTTGCAAATAATAAAACAAGTGATTAATATTAATTCCTATATCCCACTTTTGTCAAAACCTCTGGATTTTTTTATTTTTTTTTTTGTCCTGGATGATAAAATAGAGCTACAAATTCTGCCTTTGTGAAAGGTTGCTAGTTTTTAACTTTCATAACAAAAATGGTATATTGACACGAGTTTCTTTCCCTCATGTTTTACTCAACAGTTTTTCTTTATAGAAAAAAATGGCTTTACATAGCCATTTACATAGCCATTTACAATGGCTTTACATAGCCATAGATAAGTTGTGATAGCTATTATAGTAGTTTTTAAACAAAATATAGTACAGGTAGCCAACAAAAGTTATGTTCTTAACCACGTTTTTTATATAGAACTAATCATGTCCCAACACCCTCTCATTCCCCATCTCCTTTAGTTTCCTTTTTCCTTATCTGGAAATGTTATTAGCATATGAATAAGATGAAAAAAGGTGATGCACACTTGGTACTTGACAGTAAAGGGGAAGCTGTAGAAGCATTGCAAGAGCTAATTAGAACAAAGCAGCTGACTTTTACTAAAAATAACATCTTTAAATATTCCAGTGAGAAGTTAGGTTATACTTAATGGCCATCTGGAAGACTTCCTGAGCAGTAAAAATGCAGTATCTAAATAAGAATTTATTTCCATTATGATTTTATAAAGAAAGAAAGAAAAGTTATGGTCTCCAATCCCAACAAGGCTAATATGTAGTTTTCAGCTTGTCAATGGCTTATCTTGTCAGCTAAGTATAAATCTCAGAATAAGTAACAGTGGAAATGCTAGATTTTTGTCTATCGTGGAACACTTTTTTCCTAAATATTTATGACTGTTACCAGCTAGTGGTTTTTTTAATAGTAAATTCAGTGGTTTGGAATTCCCTTTTCTTTTTATAAAATCATAAATTATCTACTAATCCAGTTTTGTTTCCATTTATGATTGTGTCTAGCTTATATTAGCATGTCTGTCTGGAAACAGTGCCTTTGGACTTTTCCAAAGTTCCTGGTTCTTTCCTGGTTCTTGAAGTTGTGGATGCTCCATCCCTGGAAGTGTTCCAAGGCGAATTTGGAAAGGACTTCGAGCAGCCTGGTCTAATGGACATTGTTCCTGCCCATGGGAGGGGGCCTGGCATTAGATGATCTTTCAAAGTCCCTTTCAGCACATACCCCTCTATGATTCTGCATTTAAATGTGATTTTCCAGGAGATTTTTACTAATGGAATTTTTCAGATACACTTCTGTTTCTTTTAGCTATTAATTTGAAGGGAAAAAAAATAGGCATGTAAGGAATTGAATTTATTTCATGTGAATAAAGTCGCTTCTGACTTTTGAGTTGAAAAATTTTGTCCTCAATACAGGCCATTCTACCAACAGCTCCTCGGTGAGCTGAATGAAACCTGCTCCTTTTTGGGTGCTATTGTAGCAATTACTGACTTGCCTGATATATCTACAGATACTGCTTTTCTCATTAGTCTTTGTTAAAAAGGTCAAGTAGTATGTGCTCCGTGGTCACGGAGTACTTTTCATATAGATGACTTCCACAAGGTGTCTGATGCAAAACACTTCATATGGAAATTTAAAGTAATTATTTTAAAACATGTAGAAATTTTAATATCCTGCATTCATTAAAGTAATGCTTTAATGCATACAGAGATTAAGTCAATATTGGATCCTGAATTCTTAAATGCTCAGTTGTACAGAGAGAGCTGTACAATTGTAAAGCAAAATCCTTAATTCTGTTTCAGTTGTGAATTAGTCCCACTTCAAGCCAGGTTCTTATTTCAAGATCTCTGTAGTGGTAATAGCTGACAAGAGAGCTCAAGAGTACACATTGTAGACTTTAAGATCACAAAGGCTTTCCTGAGAATTATGTGGGCATAGAGAATGGAGATTAGACTTTGAGCATAAGACTGGGCTTGTTAATAGTTAAACTTTTTATGCATGGTAATGGAATAAATATGGAAATTGAAAAGAGAGGATGAATGCTGAATAAAAGGGAATATAATTTTTACATTTTTTTGCTCCTAAAGTATAAACATACTAAATTACTCAGATTATAGTAAGGGGATTTAACATATGGAATCATATGTCTAAATCTGTCCATACTATAGTTATGTGGAAGATACAAAAACTGAAAGAATAACCCATTTAAAAACCCAGCATAATAAATAATCTGGAATATTTGTTACTCTATGGATTGTTTTAGTTTACACTTTTTGGTTCTTTTTCTTCCCACATTAGAGGGAAAAGGCAAAAAAATCACTGAGGACATTTTTACAAAGTACTTGCTTTATGGCCTCCAGACAAACAGCTTAATTTTGCGTGGTTCACAGTAGAGTCACTCACAACAACCTGTACTTTCCAGACTATTCTTACATTCAGGGTAATGAACATGCAGGAAGCTGTCCAGGTAATGAAATGTCATTGTTGACTGCGATATTCTGTAGCCTCTACTGGCCTGTTGCCAGACATTTTTGTTCCAACCAGGGAGCCTGAAGCGAAGGAGGCTGTTACTGGAAATTTCGTGTGGTAGTGACATAATGCAGGACTGTGTGCCTCCCTCCTGAGCTGGCACAGAGGAAAATCACTGCCACACTTGCAAACTACTGCCCTGTGAAATGAGTTCGGAGCACTGCAGTTTCATATCACTCTAGAAGTCTCATTGTAATATGGCTGCATTTTAGCCTTTCCTTATTTTCACTTTCTTGTCAGAATGTCATTCAGAAGAGAGGTTGTGGTTGTGGTTCAAATTTTGTCAGTGCAGTCCTTGGTTTCTAATGCGTCTTTTAAGCGCAACCCTGCTTACAGGTGACAAACTGGTGGCCAGAGAATTTAATGGTGGAATCAATGTTCTACAAATAGGCAACACCAACTGGAAGTAGTTGCTGAGTCGATTGTTTATTTTGTTTTTGCTATTGGAACAAAACTTAAGGAAGAAAAAGATATGTCCGACAGTTTACTGCCATTATTGAGGGAATATGACTTTCTGATGGTGCACTGCCTGAATGAGGACAATTTCTGTGTCTGCTAAGTGTATTTTCCTTGATGCCTTATCTCATAAGAACTTCCCACATCCCTGCAGTTTATTTCTCTGAGCATAGCTGCATCTGTTGGGACTGTGAATATTTACCTGGGTGTCCAGCCCATGCTGCAGAACCAGGGAGAGTGATCCTTAAGTTGGTACAGTGTAACATTTCTGTGGTGCTGAAGTTTTCTTTGCTGACCATGCTTCTTGTTTCTCTGAATGGGGAAGACTTAGTGTCTTAGTTATGGTTTAGTGTTTGTTTGTGTTAGACCTGAAAGGTGGGGAAGATGGGTGAGCAGAAAATTCTGGGGTTTTTCCCTCCCACTTTACTGAACCACACTAAATACTTTATGCTTAGAAATCTTTAATTAATTACATAGTTCTCCTTGCATAAAGTAACCTGTGTTCAGAGAGAGAAATACCATCACTTGAGATTTACATTGTAGTTGTAACAGTATTTAGCCTCTCTAGATCACTATGAAGAGATGAAATTTCCTAATAACCTTGTGAACAAAGCTCCTCTCTGACTGAGGACTGCCTTGCTACATTTGTCTTTTTGAGCCATGAGCCTATTTCCCCACTTTGCCTTTTTACTCTATTCTTGTTTCTATCTAAGGGCTTGTATTAAGTGCTGCTAAGATAAATTTATTAAAGGGACATTCTCCTGCACTAATGGTGAAAGTTAACTTTCACTGCTCCCTGAAGGGGAAAGCATGTCAGTAATTGAGGCATTCCCCTTGCTGTTTTGCGAACCTTGTGATGGTATATGAAAGATGTCTTGAATTATTCAGTGTTCCTTGTTAGTAATGTTTCTCCTTGGTTTCTCTCTGTAGTTGGTGTCATTTGTTAAGGTGAGATATTTTTTACTGCATGAATAGAGCCTGGATTAGTGAAAACCATCTTCCTTTTTAATTTTTGTCATGTCTAAGAGGTATCATTTAGTTGTTGACATTTTCTCTTTATGCACCTTTTAGGATATGAAATGTTTGGAAAACTTTAGAAAAGAATATTACTTTGCTAAACTTCCAACACTGATGGAAAAAAACTTGCACAACATTGGAATACTGCTGATGCTTGCATTCCTTAGGGTAATTTAGTGCTGACATCACAGAGAATGCTTAACAGGATAAGCATTCTGTTTTATTTTAAATGACCTCTATGTATGGATGCACCTATTTCTAAAAATCCTCTCCTTTACATTGCACATCCATAAAGGCAACCTTTCATAAGAGCCAAATGCGCATATATGAACATGAAGTTTTTATTTAGAATCCTTTTTCTGGAGTTACCAGGTTTTTCTTAGTTTGGTTAGTCTTAAATTATACTTAGGAGGAGGAAAAAAAAAAAAAAAAAAGGAGAAGAAGAAGAAGAAAAAAAGGAAGAACTAGGAAGGAAAAAAGAATTTATAGAATTTATATTAGTTATTTAATCCTTCTGCTGTCTACAAGGAGCAGTACCAATGGCCCCAGCCCAGATGTGCTGTTTGTAGAAAAAGCTGTAAGAAGAAGCCATTCTGGCATGAGAGCATTTCATTCTATAAATGGCATGGAAAATCTGTCATTTCTGGGAATATGATCTAGTTAGGTCTTTATTAGTCTTTCAGCTTTGATTTCCCCATCTCACAGGCTAATAAATTCTCTTTTTAACTTTAAATAGCTGTGTAGTGTTACATCAGAGATCACAGTGAAAGTGTTATTATTTTCTATTATGGTCTGTCAGTACCAGCCCCACCAAGGTGAAGAGCAACGTGGCCTCAGATTGATACTAAGAACCAGAGAATGCAGAATTACTTTTGAAAGTATTTGCTGCCTTGCTTGTTGCTGATCTCATCACAGCAGGAGTAAATGTATTTTCCTGATTTGTTAAGAAAGGAAGATGTGATCTTATGTTTATAGACCTTAGGGTAAAGGACAATGAAGGAACGCTTCTTTCATCTTCCAAAAATGCAGAAGACATCCCTCTGTATACTGAGACATTTTTCTCTTCTATATATAGTTTTCTGAGCACCTGAAGTACAAGGGCACATGCATGAGGCTGGCTAATCCACTGGAATATCTGGCAGAGAAAGCCAAATTTTACCTTTAGACCATCCCAAATAAAACCAGAGAAGACAAGAAATCATGCAGTTCTGAAAGTTAATGTTCCCCAGATGAGGGAAAAAAAAACCCACTTTTGCCTCCTGGTAGAGAAAAAGTATTTCTAGCAGTATAATTGAGAATATTCATCAGTTCGTGCAAGATTGTTATAATTGAAAGTCTTAATTCTGTCTTTCCAAGGTCACCTTGGTCCCTAACGGAGAATTGCATGAAAGCCAAGAGACTGAAACACTATTCCCAAATTCTACCACTGACCTGCTTTTGCAAATTATCTCACATCTCTTACTTCACTTTTTCATATTTGTGTGGAAATTTTTACTGTACACTCCCTCAAAGGCAGGACTCTTTTTGTTCTAGTACACTATCTCTAGGCTTGGTTTGGACTTAGGAGAAGACTCAGGGAGCTGTTTGCATTTCATCTTAATGGTTAATAGAAAAAAACTTCTGTGAAACCGCAAAAGACATGAAATCCATCTATTTGGGTAAAAATTTCAGCTATTTTTCAAAGATAGGTTCTCAAATAAATGGTGTAAAGTAACTCTTCTGTTTCAGCTTTAACATTTTGTCATAGCTGACATCAGCAATCTGATTTTATTCATTTTTAAGCTTAAATAGCACTTTTAAACATTGTACATCTTGTTATTGGAGGCTTCCTTGCATTTCCAGTGAACTTGCTGGCTCCATCTAGAGTGCTGATTTAGCGTTATTGATGTCGTAAGAAAAATGAAGTTGGTATGGAGAGCTGTAGGTATGTCACATTTACTGACACTGGTGTAAATTGCTGAACTAATGCCCTATGTGCAAGGTTGAAATTGTCCCTTCAGACTTGGGGAGCTTACCAGAACAAATGCTAAATCAAGCCCTCTTCTTTCTGCCATGGTTAAACAATTCACAATAAAAGAGAGGTGCAAAAATTGGAAGCCTGAAGAAATTCTTTGAAATTTTTGTACAGTCAAGCAGAAAAAGAATAAAACTTTTGGGGCAAAAGCTAATAGAAAACCCAAAACATATTTTTCAACCTAAGAAAATAAAAGTTGAAGCTACTCTTTTCTCCAGAAAGATGCAAATTAAGTGCTGAACAAAAATGCAGCCGTTTGATTGTATAAATGTCTCTACAGCTCTGACTATCATACTAATAAGATTTTAATCTGTAATGCTCATAAAGAGGTAAAGAAAAAATCATTTATTGATGCTCATTCCATGTGAGATGGCTGCATGGAGTTTGTTCAGTAATTCACAACCTCTCCCTTACATTCTGCTTTTTTTTTAATTTACCAGGGAACTATCATGACTCTTTTCCTTTTGGCAGTAGGGTAACAGCTTCTGGTACCTGCCTCACACCAGCATTTTAGATGTTTATCCTAGAGGAAAGATGTGTCCCAAAATGTTCCAGTGTTGTAACTGCAGCTAAATTTGTCCAGGCAGCTTTACAGGAGTGAGGTGCTACTGAAAAACAAAAAAACTGTGTTGTAAGTTAAAGGCTATTTTTATGGAAATAGAAAATAGTTTTCAAATATTTCTGTCTCAAAGTCTTAAGGCTGCAAAGAGCATATTACAATATAATATATAGATTCTGTAATGGAAATAGAAGAAAATAATTTTAAAGAAATGATTAATTACTTAAACTTTTCCATTTATTCTTTTTTTGGAAAGACCCTGTTTCAAACTAAAATAAACATTTTAAAATGAAATGTTATTAGATAATCTACTATCACAGGTTCATAAGCATTTTAGAGCAAGTATGTTTGATTACAGATATTTCTTTCTTCTGTTCCTTCTGCATGCATAAGAACAACTTGAAATCAGAACTTGGTTTCTGATTATTATTTGTAGTTATTCTGAGTATTATTTGTAGTCCTGAAACACCTTGGTTTGAAGACACCATTGTGATAATTAGCAACCGTTGCATAAAGCAACTGCATTGACTGCAGAGCTCTAGCACTTTCCATTTTACTCCTACAGCTGTGGGAAATAGAGGATTCCTCTTCAATTCTTACTTTTCTGACCTGGATTTGTAGTTGTTGGACTTGATGATCTTCTTGGGTCTCTTCCAAAGTAGGATATTCTGTGATTCTTGAGAAGATACTCAGAAACATTTGTGTATGATTGTCTGCACATAGGCAGCTCAATAGAGAAAATCAGCAGAAAGCTTGCAATTTTAATAATGTTGCCATTTTAAGCACAATCCCTCGTAAAAGATGAAGCAAGTAAGGCAGAAAACATGGGATGTGAATACTTAGAGATGACATTTCGGTTGAAATTAGAATTTCTGTGTAAGATTGCTTTCTGAGGAGACTGCTGTACTTAGTAAATCAAAGGAACTTTTGAAGAGTAATTTGACACGAAGAGCAGTGTGTTCATATTTTGATTTCACAAAGCACAAAAATGTCAGTTATCAGAATGGTGTTGATTATGTTTCACAGCTGCTTACCCAGATTACAAAGAAGAGAGTTGTGGGAATGTATTCCAAAGTTATTTAAACCATGATAGATATTTTAAACCATGACAAACAAAAAGTTTGTCAAAACTAAAATTAAAAAAAGACCCTTAGACTGTGTATAATATTTGAATTGATGATTTAAGTTAAATTGTAATATAAATTATGCTGAATTTTGACATTCATGAGCACTATAAAAATTTCTAGAAACTAATATAATACACTTGAAATAAAAATGTAATTAAAACCTTGTGGGGATGAGGCCATTAATCATGTTATAGAGGTTAAAATTGTACATTTGAAACCCTACATTCTCTACTGAGGTACTAATTTAGATTTTTGAGGTGTTTTCAGGATGTGATGCACCCCCTATTTGGCTACTGACAATACAAGAATAATTTCCACTTGCTTTCTAGAGAATTATAAGGATGACTCAAGGTTTGAGTAGCCTTCACAGTGCCATATCTCCTAAGAACTTTCATTTCATTGCTGTGGCAATAAATAAATTCTGATGGGAAATACAAATTAGTAAGTATATCAGCCAGAAGGCAGTTTACAGAGCATATACATTTGGGAAGGAGGGGAAAAAAGACCAGAACTATTTTCTCTCCCTGAAGTATGAAAAATACAGCTATTATAAAAAGCACAGTCTTAATTTTAGGCTGCTCTTCTTTAACGGAAAGAAGGGCCACTCATTTTATACGGTTCTTTATACTCTTTGAATACTTAATATTGGGTTTTATAAAAAGCATCTATAGGATAAACTGTATGAAATATAGCATCCATGTCACAATTTGTAAGTTAGTAGACACAATTCTTGAGTTAAATTATTATCAGACTAAAGACTTATTCATCCTGTACATTTTAAATGTTGGAGGAATCTGCTAATGTGCAAAGTGGGCCAAAATTAAGAAGTCATTTAATCAGCATGTTAATTGTTCTGTTGGAGCTTTTTTTTTTTCCCTTCCATTACCAAAAAGTCTCTGACAGAGAATAATGGAGACCCTATAATTATGAATTAAACCCAATAAGTGCTCTAGTCACATATTCAGGTAATGATCTTGCCTAGAGTTTATAAAAAATTTATGTGTTAAGGGAAGGTAGTTGGAAGATATGAATATCTTTTAGGAATAATTAAGTTATTATCATATCTTCTATTAAAGGTATAGATAGACTGTAAGAATGATGTTCATGCTGGAGGGAAAAATTGCATTTAAATTGTAACAGCATTAAATAAAGACAGGTTTCAAAGTGGGGGAAAGGAAAGGAAAAGAATTTAGTTTTCCTTATGGCTGTGATCTCTGACAAGATGAAATGGTGGGTAACATTGTGATGAAAGTCTGTGTGTGGAATATGCAGAAGCTCTGAAACCACACTTGAAAAAAAAATCAACATTCTAATTATGTTGTTGACTTTGAAAAATATTGTCTTTAATCCTCTGGATGGAGAAGAGTCTAACAAGTGAAGACAGATATTTTTGTCTGTGCTCTGAGTATGTGAGAGAGATGGACAAATTCAAAGTGTAATGATGCCAAAGTGTAGTGATGTCCAAACATGTTACATGAGGCTCTTCTGCCTTATTTTTTTTTAATGTCCATTCTTTCTTGGCAAAGTAGGGAAAGCTGAATTTGGTTACTCCCAATATGTCTGTCCATGGGGTCCAACTTGTTTAGTGTCCCACCAAGCAGGTGGGAATTATACCAGTACTGAGAACACTTAAGTGATAGAACTGGCCCAGCCTCCAGCTTTTCAGCTAAGAGAACTACTTTTTTTAAAAACAATTCTTTTATTCATTGTTTATTTAATTTTATTTCACTTTAACCTCCTTTTTTTAACAGATTTAAATACTACCATGTGTCTATTAATATTTCTCTACATCATTTCCTAGAATGATGCAGAGATAATCTCTTTTTATTCAGCTATCCAATGGCATTTTTAATTTGTTTTTCCTATCCTTTTTGTCCTTTTTATTGATTACTTTTCTTCTAAATTAGGCAGACATTACCATACTTACCCTAGCTGGATTCTATTTGCATTTCTTTGATCTTCAGGCTTTCTGGAAGAACTGGTAGAGACTGGTTCCCAGTTACTTTTGAAAGGTAAAGTTATTCCTTTGCTCATTATGCTCCAGAGGAGTTTCTTTTATCTATCCCTTCCCTCCCCCCCCTTTTTTCCTTTCTTTACCTTCCTTATTTTAATTTCACTAGGCATTTGATATTTCTGTTGACATTAAGCTTCATAAATGTGATTTTTGTTACTAATATTTTAGTGTATTCTGATTTTAAAGGGACTCAGAAGCTCACCAAGGAATATGTCAGGATTTTTTTTCCTCATTGCAAAAGCTTCTGGGCAAATTAGCAAGTTTAACACAATTATGCAGCTGTAAAGCAGATATCAACTGCTTAAGGGGGTCTCAGAACATCACTGGCCCAATTTGGGGGTCTAGGCAGCAGTCTCTCATGCACTTTAGGTACCTCCGAGATTCTAAGACGTCTGCATGAAGTGACAGATATGACACAGGACCTTTAGAAATCTGACCTTTTCTGGAGTGGCAGCTCTAAGCTTGGCAGGATACCCTGGGGCATCTAAAATGTTACTAGTCTCATCTATAGAACCAGCTGAATTCCACCCCAGATCTTTTGTTTCATGCTCTTAACATGCTGTAACACTTTGATGTTCAGTGTTTGCAGTGTCATGAACCAAAACTTAGATTTTGGAAAATACTCTTGTGCTTTACCTAAGAATATTATCTGAAAAGGTCCTGCTTGCTTTAAGTATGATTTTTTTTTTTTTTAGTGGTCTCTGTGGGTGTACGTATGTATATATTACCTCAACCATTGCCAGGGAAGAGACAGAATACTACCAGCTTTTTTAACAAACAACCCTTAAGTATGATTTTTTTGCAATTCCTGTTGTCTAAACTGTTAGGCATATTGAACTTCAGTATTTTGTGGCTTTCCAGTTAAGTAAGAAATTAAATTGTGACACCTGTTTTGGAAAATGAGTGATATTTTAATATCTGCATTGCTTTTATATAGTGCCTTAAGTCTGTGTTGCTGCATGTCTCATTGAAGGAGTGGAGAGAAAAAACCTTCATTTAGTTGTTCTTTTTAAGAAAGTGCATACATGAATTATTTTTTTAGAGAAGAAAATAGGTTACTAGTAAGTAGAAAGTAAAGGAAATAGGAATTACAAAAAACGGGTTGCTTTAACCTTACCCCTGATTCAACACAAGATCAACAATTATACAGCAATTAGGTGATAGATGTCTTTCTAATACACTCTGGAAAATCCACATTTTTCTGTGGCCATCTAGGCAATCTACTCCAGCACACCTTGTATTTATGAAATTTTCCTTTCCAAATGTTTATTGGAATTAAACACTTCACCTCTATTAATAAATGTTTAGTTCCTTCTTATTGCAGACCTTTTCTTTGAAGACTAATAGGCCTCTTTATGACTCTTTCCCGCACTAGACTAAATAAATCCATTCTCCCCTCATAAATTACATTTTCAAGACTTCTTTCTCTTGTCTCCCTGACTCTTAGTCACTTCACAGTTTCCTTACAGTTTTCAACTGAAAATTCACTTTGCAGCTGAAGTATTTCGAGCTGTAATTTCCTGCTCCCAAGTACCTTCCCTTCCTTTTTTTTTTTGTTCTTGTATTGTCCCTAACCAGCAGCACTCCAAAAGTATCTCACTGGATGTTGTGTAAATGTCTACAGAAAGTTCATCAGATGATTTGTTTTCATTGCACTTGGGGATATTATTGGGAAAGGAAAAAAGAAATAGCAGGCAGTACCTTCAAAGTCTGATTCTGACTGAAATAATCCTCTGATGATGTCATCCACGACCTTCTTTTGTACTTTACAGTGAAAATATAATTTCTAATGCTAAAGCTGGAGAAATCATAGAATTTTCTCAATATTACAGTATTGAACAACTAACATGTGAATGTAGTGCTGAAACTCAGCAGAAAATTATTGTAGAGAGTTTTTAAAAATCATTTATACAAGTGTTTAAAATAATGAAGGCAATAAAACACTTTAATCAAGCCTAGTGCTGTGCAAATCATGACAAAAATTAGCTGAGCAGCAGAATTAGTTTTCCTTTGAACTGTTTTACTTTCCTTCAGATAATAATGACAGTTTGTGCTATTTGACAGGCATTATTTCTTTTTATCTGTCTAGATGCAAGAGAGGGCTACCAGCTGAAAAAGATGCTTTGCTTTAGGTGATATATAGAATCTCTCCACCTTGCTTGCAGTTTCATTTCTAATAATTTGATGAGAGAATGTTATTGGTGATGCTCTAGAGCAAATGACACTCAGACTTGAAAGTCCCACATAGGACTCCCCACCCCTCCACCCTATGCCTCTCCTGAAACACCAAACCAAAACTCTAACCTACCTTGCATTATAAAATTCAGATACACTTACTTTTTGGTGCTTCAGTCATGTACATTGAATATTTCCTAGTGGTACTGCTGAATTAATTTCCTTTCTGGTCCTTTACTTCTAATAGTAGAAAATAGTTAAAATGAAGGGCAGAGTTTAATTTCTGATAGACTTCATGGGATCACAGAATCACAAAATGGTTTGGGTTGTAAGAGACCTTAGGGATCATCTTGTTCCAAGCCCCCGGATATAGGCAGGGACACCTTGCACCAGAGCAGGTTGATCAGAGCCCCTTCTAACCTGGCCTTGAACACTTCCAGGGATGGGGCACCCACAGCTTCTCTGGGCAACCTGTGCCAGTGTCTCACCACCCTCACAGTAAAGAATTTCCTCCTTATATCTAAGCTAAACCTGCCCTCTGTTAGTGTTAAACCATAACCTCTTGTCCTACCAGTCCACACCCCTGTAAAAAGTCCCTTTCCAACATTCCCGTTGGTCTTGGAGAACCTTGAGGTCTGTTCCATCCCAAACCATTTTATGACTCTATGAAGAACGTCTTCAGATTAATGAAAAATATCTCAGCTTGGCTTCTAGAATATTAAGGCAGAGGCTGCAATTTCTATTCCCAGTGTTTTGGGGAGTGCAGAGCGGGAGGGAAAGGTCAGACAGATTTTTTGCAATTGCAACTTTGGTAAGCTCTAGCTTCTGCTGTAGGCATTATTTGCATATTATTGGTTTGGTATGGAAGGATATATGTGTCCTTGCATGGGATCAAGCTTGCATGATTGATTAAAAAAAACCAACCAAACAAACCAGTTCAGTTCATCCAGTAGCACTCACCGCCCTCTGGCATTTAATTATGTAGCTCTGCTAGCTGTATTAAGAAAGCTTTTTATTTTTTCTTTTTTTTTTTTTCACATGCTTTTCATAAGGCTACTACATCTTTATTGGCTGCATCGAATATGTGTCAATGGAGGTTTTTTTCATGCTGCATGAGTGCACTGATGCTGTGAATATGCTTTTGGCAACTCTAAAATAGAAAGCAGTAACATCAGTGCAATAGAAGAGGACCAGTTCAGGACAGACAAGTGAGAGAGAGCAGCTACCACATAGCCTCATAGAATAGTTGTTAATAATGGATTAGAATCCTCTCTGGGGCAGGGCAGATAGAAATGATAACCAGTTTTGTGTCATATGCATGACGTAAACTCAGTTCAAGGTTGCACAATTAATAGCATTAAGTACCATAAAATACAGCAAAATTTATAATTTATGGTACAGAATACTGCTGTAAGCAGAAAACAAAAATGCTTTCATGAGGCTTTGAAAAAAGATCTGTAAGGGAAACTTATTAAATATATTATAGGTGTTTTTTATTTTAAGGCAAGAAAACAGTTATCAGGAGGCTGGGGTTAAGAATGAACTATCTCATGGTAAATAACTCAGCCTTGATGAATCACAGAGGAAGTGTACCTAATGTAAAAGCAGCATCGCATGAGGTTTTGTGCCCACATTACCAAAAAAGGTGTTCCTTGGACGGGCATAAGGGGAAAACCCAACAGTCAAGCCAACTGAAGTGGCCATCTCTTCTTACTATTTTTAAATGGAGACAAACTCTGGAAGAGCGTCTACTGAAGAAGCACAAAACTAGATTGAATTGTTTTCAGGTAATGTGCCAGTTGCAGAATACCTTGGCTGCTGTAAGTAATATAATTAAACATGATTGGCAATTGCATATGGTTGTGTCTAAGAGATTAACGTTAGATATGCCTGTCATATATCATTCCTAATTTGCAATAATTTTTTTGAAAGTTGTTATGAATATGTTCTCAGAATTTTTGTTAATGCTCACCCAAGAATATGATGCTTCAAAAGGCTAAGGCAGTTCTCACTGATACTTTCCTAAGTGTCAGAATGCATAATTTAGTAGGTTTTGCTGAAAATCAGGGAGTCTTTGCAACATCGCAGATGAGAGTTCTGAAATAAGGAATAATTCATTTTGAGTATCAGTGTGGCTCTATGAATTCTGTAGTGAATATAATGACTGCTATGTAGTCATTATATCTATGTCAAAGATTACCAATGAAGTCTTATTTTCTCTTTCATCATATTTTCTCTTTTCCATATCTGATTAAAAGCAAATTGAAAATAAATGGTTTGCAATAAACACAGCAGTTTTTAAAGAAGAATGTTGATAGTCACTGTAATATCTGCAAGATTGTGCAAGTTTTCACCATGCTTCAACTTCATGGTTTGAAATTCCTAATTAAACTCTATTAATAATAAATGCAGGCTTGGAAATGGTAAAAATACAATAAAAATGATGTCTCAATATGACTTGGTAAGAACTTGGTTAAGGTCAAAGTCTTCTGCTCGCTTCAGTGCAAGCAGAATTGCAATAATAATCTCTGGAATACATCTGACTAGTAGTGTTAGAGATCAATATATCTCTTACTGTACAATAAGAGATAATATATTGTATCCAATGCTATTTATTTTTGTTTTCAGGGTATTTGTACAGCAAACTTAGTTTATGCTATTATTTTACTACTCTGATTTAATAAATTTATTCTCATCAGTGCTGTTACTCATAGATGGACATTTATAATTAATGCATGTAAAGACTTCTTGTTCTAAGCTAACCTTCAAGCAGAAATCCTTTTAAACTTCAGAAGACAAAGCTTAACTGTACAAAAGAGCACAAAGGATTTTTTTAATGAGGACTAGATTATATTATTGTTCTGGTAGCAGTGCTTGAGCGATAATAGGAAATGAGTTACAACAATCATTCACAATTCCATTCTTTTCTGAAGTTTCTTTTTTAAATGCACTGAAGGCTGTAAGAGAGGATTATTTTAAAGAATTCTTGTGCTGTTCATTTTCATAATAATCATTTACAGAATGAACTGCTTTGTACTCATTTTCTTGCACCTCTCTATGAAAATAAAATCCTAAAGTAAAAAAAAAAAAAAGATAGAATATATTTTAAAATGTACTTTAGTGTTTTCAAGAACTGAAACATAATTCTTTTTAAATGTTCCATGGAACACGTGACTGATTAAACCAATATGTAAATTTGTAATCTTTCCAACATTAGTATGTGGTAGTGGATGGAAAAATTTCTAAAGGAAGCAACTTTTTGTAAATCTGAAATAGAGAGATTTAATATATTACCATGCTTAACATGGGAAAGTCTACAGATATTTGAATACAAATAGATTTGCCATTACAATATAAACAAGGTGATGTTTATGATTTATTCTCATGTTACTGTATGTATGAAGTGATTTGCAAAATCTGTGTAGCAGCTTGGTATTGACTTTAAGTGTAGGTGACTGGTTCTTGAGTAGGGGGAAGAGTTAAATACATTTGATTCATATATTGCCTCATTTGAGTTTGGGGTGGGTAGTCAAGTATTTTATTTATTAGGTGGTCATAAAGTGCAGATTTATCTAGGGAAGAAACTCTGGGTGACTAATTGTAAAAGGATCTTAAAAGACTGTAGGATAAAATGGCTGATGAAATTTAAAAATGAATGATTGCAGATCTGTGCATGTGATGGTGGAGACTGGATGAACACTTTTAATGTCGTGAGTTCTGGGTACTCAGGACAGAAATCTTAGTTATGGTCCTTCCCAAATATGATAACCTCAGCTTAAAAAAAACAAACCAAAACACAAACAAACACACCAACAAACTAAAAATAGCCCCAACAAAAATCCAAACCTCAAATCTCTTCTTTTATCCTAGAAACTATTAGGGGAAGAATAAAGCACAGAAAAAGACTGACATGACCAGAAATTAAGAGAACAGATGCAGAATGTCAGGCAGGAGTTACCCTTTCAAGGGACAACCTTTACCAGAAATAGGAGTGGGTGGGATTTTATCCCGTTGAAACAAATGCTGGGGAGATGTGATAGATGAGATATCCTGAGAGGAGAAGCATGCATGTCATGGGGGGCCACATCTTCAGCATAATCCAAAATGTCTCTGACCTTGGTAAATCAGTCAAGAACAACCTCAGATGCAACAGCCAGAGCAGAGTCCTGCCCAGGCTGGAATTATTAAGATGCAGCATCCCAGTCTCTGCTGGACAGTGACAGAGGCTTGCAGGTAGAGCAGCTGGGTCATGTGGATGAGCTTGAGGGGCCAGGTGGTGGCACTGGGGGGCTGCACCACACCAGTGAAGACAGAGGGGCTGATCTCTTCACCCTGGTACCCAATAACAATCCAGTATGATTTCCTATAACTTCTGGCCAGCCCTGAAGTGATCTAGATCAGTTGGACTAGATCCCTGTAGGTCCCTTCTAGCTGAGCACTATTCTATTCTAGTCTGTTCTGGGAATTCCTATACTGTTTAGGCTTGAGGAAGGCTCCATTCCTAAAGTCTGTGGTAGTGCAGATTAAGGAACTGCAGCAGTGACCTTCCTCTACTCTCCTTTCTGCTCATACAGGAGAGTAGGAGATAGGCTTCTAAAGAGTAGGGGTCAGCACACCCAGCAATTGAAACTGGGTGGGAATTTTCCTTTATCCTCTTCTGGCTACTTTGGGATGTGGGATATTGTGTAGATGGTCCAGCCAGTGTTGCTGGTCTTATGTTTGGTAGGGAGGTAATAGCTCTAAAAGATTGTTGAGGTTTTTTTGTTTTCTATTGGTTTTAGCTGGAGCAGGAATTTTGTCACTTTTACTCTTCCCATTCTCTCCTTCATCCCACTGGGAGTTAGTGAGCAGCTGTGGGGAGCTTAGCTGCCTACAGAGGTTAAACCACAAGAGGTTTTTTAGCAAACTATGGATTATATAATGAGTTATAATATCTGAGAACGGAAAATTAAGTTTATTCCAGTTCAAGTAAGGTTTTATTAAAACTTATAATATTCCGTTTGCAGTAGGTTTTCAAGAGCCTGAGGGAAGCAAAACATAAGGAGGAAAAGTGGAAAAAATGTCAGGTGAAAAAAGAAACAGGGAGACATGAACAGCCTCAGAGAAGGAATGTATACAGTCAGCACCAGCCCTTTTTAAAGTTTTCTACTTCAGATTTGTTTGGGGAAGACCATATTGTGGTAGGTGATTTGACTTACAGCTCTGCAAACCTTGGTTAAAGAGCAATGAATCAGATGGTAAACTTACAGTGAAGTTCAGTCTGCTTTACTATGATGGGAAGGGCCACATTCTGCTGCTTCTCATGCCTTCTGGCCTTGGAATAGCACCTGGGGCTTGGGAAACAGCTCAAGTGGTTTCTGTAATAGCTCACTAACCTCAGTTCAGCCTGGAAATTGCCTTAGTATCATTGAATCACAGAATGGGTTGGATTGGAAGGAGCCTTAAAGATTATCCAGTTCCAACCTCTCTGTCATGGGCAGGGACACCTTCCCCCAGACCAGATTGCTCAAGGCCCTGCCCAACAAGGCCTTGAGGCCTTGCAGGTTTCCTCTTCTCATTCTTTTTTTTCTTTTTTTTTTTTAGCTCTGAGCAAGAGAAATTGCTATCATATTGACAGTCAAATAAGACTGACATTAATTGTGCTCCAGAATGGGTTTGAAGCCCTTCTCACCTTGCTCTATATGCCTTTATCGCTGTGCGTGTTCAATATCTGATGTCTGAAGTTCTTTGAAGTCTGAAAACCTCGCAAGTCCTTCATTGACTAAATTAGGTCTCTGCTGAACCCTTTTACTGGTGAACCAGTTTCTTCCTTCACGTGTGCCATCATGATAGTAGCAATCTGGAGTTAAAGTTCATGTGTGCTGTGTTCGTGTCACATTTTGTGTTCACTTTTCCAGTCTTTAGCTCGCTTGAGGGGTCACTATTACCCATGGAGACTGTCAAGTATTTTGTGTCAACTTAACTGTCTGCCATAAATATTTTGCAGGCTGTAATTTTAAGAGAGGGGGAGAATTAGGTATTTTCCTTTGCACGTAGGTTGCAGGCAGCTTGCTGTGCCACCAGTCGTGTACAAAAGTCTTCGTTGTTTTGATGCTGCTACATGAGAGTTATGCCTGAATGCAGTCAAATGTTGTAGGTATTTTCTTCTAGCTATTGCAGTTTGTTGAACACTAGTGTCCCTTATAATGGAATTGAATAGAATAAAAAATGTATTCAATTTCTTAATGCAATTTTACTCTAATTAGATAGGGAAGGAAAATAACTATCCATAATTGTTATACTGCATAAATCTTTCATGGCCGAAACAAATCCTTGAGCAAAGAATTACAGTCTTCCTTCCCCCTCTTCCTGAGTCTTCCCCTGCTGTCATGGTTGTTATCTTGCCTTCTGGTGTTGTTTTTTGAAGTGCCAAAATAGTGAGTTTCAAAGGCAAAGAACAAGAGATAATAAAAGAATGTTTCTTTTGTTTCACACATATAAAGCAGTTGTCTTCTGCAGCATGCAATTCCCTTAATAACTGGTCTTAATCTACTATATTGAGACAATTAATCATATAGATATTTCTGGACTACTTTTATACTAAATGAATATAAGTCAGTGTTACAATGGAGCTGTGTTAACACAATTAAGAGTGAAGTGAGACATTGCGTAATTGTGAAAACTAGGCACTGAGTGATATTCTACACACATTTGTTCCTATACCATTTTATCCCATGCAGGGTTCTGGTGGACTTCAAAAATTGATTCTTGAAAATCCTGTCCTTTTAGGGTGCAAGAGTTCCACTGAAGAGATCAAAAGGGATAGAGCTGGAGAATAGCATTTCATCTCATGAATCTCTTCTCTAGTATAAGACTGCAGCCTGGCTTGTATAAGACAAATTTAGTTTATAAGATTATTAGGTTTAATAAAATCCAAACCAGAGAAATATTCTCAAACTGGAAAGAAAACATGATATAATTTTACACAAGCTTAGGAATATCAGTCACCAGTAGATGGGACTACTGTGAGTTGAATTGGAAACCATCTTTTAGAATCCTGTCACTGTGGAAGATAAGCACCACATAAAATGTAGCTTTAATATTTGGAACCTAGAAACACTGCTGCTCAAAGAGGTTTTATTAAGGAAGCTGGAGTATTGCTTTGCTAGCTCACTTGAAAGGAGTTTATAGATACTTTTCATAATTATACTGTTCTCATTAAAAGTAAAATTAGCCTGTAAAATACTCAGAAGAGACATTTGGAACTTAATAGTCAGTGCCTATTAATCCAAAAGAATGTCTTGCTGGACATTCTGGTCTTGTGTGAATTGTGGCAGGAGAAAAGCTGGTATTTATTTTAAAATTTCTTACATCTGTCTTCTTCAAGACACAGTTTTTAGTGTCTGAAACTGGAACAAATATGATACTGAACTGCTGTATGATTCCAGAAAGTATGTTTAGAAAAGCTGAAGGAGTTCTTACAGTGGAGAGAAAAATCAATCAGGGAGATGTCCTAAAATAGAAAGCAGACACTGTCCTGCTTCCCACTACCCCATCCCTGCTGGATAAGAGGTGCCTCTTTCCTTCCAATACAGAATAAAACTCTAAAGCAAACCCTAAAAACTTTCACAGAATACAATTATTCAATAAATATGAGCAGTATTTGGGGATGAGGTCACGGGAATGGACATGACTGTCTTTGCTCCTGTAGAGATTCCATGGATTTGTTCTTATCATTTGCCATATTTCAGGTAGTTTCCATGGAGAAGGAAATGGGTTCACAAGACATCAATTTTGGTGGACATTAATAGTGCTGCAGGAATGATGCAGATGTGTAAGATTCCTAAATATTGCCTTGGTCGTGAATGCATTTTATAAAAGAATTTCAGGGATAAGAAACAAGTTAGAGGCTATATTAACAGGAATTTACATGTTGGATTGTGTTTTCCGCATTGAGATAGTTTTTAAAATCTGTTTTGTTTGCTGTAGTCAGATTATATTAACCAAAATAGCTCTGCAAGCACACTTCAGTGGGTTTTTAGGTAAAAGCAGTATATTTCACTGCCATGGTATGTGTACACTTTCTGGAGGTGGGATTAATGCCCTTGGATTATATTTTTTTCCTGAAACTTCAATAGTTACAACAATTAGGGTCTTAGATTCTGAACTCAAGAAGCAGAAAATACATGTTGTTTCAAAATGAAACTAATAAAGCTGTAGTAACTCGTTCTTCTGATTCCTAACCCAAGCTTTTGTTTTTACTGTGAGAACCAGGGCACAAACCATGTGCCATCTCGTGGCTTCTGTAGTCACTGCACTTGGTTTGGCAGAGGACAAGTGTTGGCTGAAATATTTTTCCTGCCCTTCCTTTTCAACATGCACCCAAGCCCTGGTTGAGAGAAGTGGGAAATGAGACTCCTTTTAGATAGCAATAACGTTGTAGGCTACTGAGGATGTATTGAGGTGAAGCATAGAAATTGGGGGATTTTTTTCTCTCTCTTTGCCACATTTTTCCACCAGATGATGTCATCCTTGAAGCAATTTGCTATTATGGCTCGTCACTTCTTTAAATGTAAAGCTCTTTGCAATAGTGAAGTCAGCTCCTGCTTTTGTATTCTACTTTCATTTTGTAATTAAAGCAATTAACACTGGCTACTGTGTCTTTTAGAAGCTTTTAGCAGTGCATAAACAGAAAGTCATAACTTAACTGCGCCCATTGTTCCACTTAACTAGTTTCTATACAATCACATATTTATTTTTTTTATTCAAACAATATAGCAACAATCTGGTTTTACCTGGACTATGAAAAAAGGCAACATAGCAACACCCCCTCCCTCAAAAAAGCAGAAAAAACTCCAAAAAAAAAACCAAACCCACAACAAAAACAAACCAACAAATGATTATTTTGCAGCCCCGTGTCATATTTTTAAGAAAAATGTTGTCTTCCTTGTGATAATTTTGCAGCATAATTAGTAGTTGACCTATGCAAAGCTTCAAAGTATAATCTTTCATGGAGAATTAAAATGTTTTTCAACAGAAACATGGAATTATAGCCAGTAAGTCTCTGGAGCAGTGGAGCCCAGGCAGCAGCAAATATGAAAAGCAACATGCTATTTGTGTGATCAAGGGTTAATTGACAGATCAATTCATGTGTTAAAGAGCACACCAGACCACTTTCTGCAGAGGACCTGCTGTTTCCAGGAGAAGGGGGAGAGGAGAGGGCTCCCTTTGCTGTGATACCATCTGCAGTGGGAGTACTGCAGAGAGCACAGACAGAGGTAACAGTTTAGAAAGAAAAAACAGGATGGTAGATGGATGGAAGGAAGCAAGATTTGTGCAAGCATTTGTCTGACAGGTTTATGGTGGAACTGTGGCAGGTTACAGAGATTTAATACTTCCAAGACTCCATGCAGCAGGTTTATAGTCTTATTGCTTGAAATCATAGAATCATACCAATATAATGGAAATATATAAATATATATATATATACACACACAATGTTGAATGA
Organism: Polioptila caerulea; assembly: GCA_013397295.1. Lineage (NCBI taxonomy): Eukaryota > Metazoa > Chordata > Aves > Passeriformes > Certhiidae > Polioptila > Polioptila caerulea. Next base: position 561,996 of record VYXF01004078.1, read on the forward strand.
GAACTGAAGATCTGTATCTATTCGTGCTTCTGACAATGATCCTGTTATGTCAGATCAGAAGTGTAAAATAGGAGGATAAAACAATGTTTTCTCTCTGTCTACAAAAATACTTTTCAGAACTCAGAACTCTGTCTCCTATGTAAAAAAACCACATTTCCAGTCATTTAAACTATTGTGTGAGTGAGCACTGGTCAAGTCTGAGCATAGTTGAATCTATTTTGATTTCAGCCAGAATTTTGCATTGAAATTCCTTGACTCCATCTGATGATTTGACACCTTTGACTCCTTTAGCTAAATTTCTTTTGCATGTGCTTTGAATCAGATATCACTTTGTTATTGCTAAATAATGAAGATTGTGATCCTTTACATGTTAATCTTGAAAAAACAGCAGCATGATTTGGCTTCCATGAGTAAATGCAATTTCCCTTTAAGCTCCACGTTGAATTGAAACAAAGAGTTTGCAATACACACTTGAGTGTGATACTTAATATTTGGAAAAATATTCTCTTCCAGTGGTCATAATTTCAGCTTTGAAATTTTAAAATTGAGTCACACAACTACTGGACAACAGAAAGGCAAACCTGCTTTTGCAAAAAGCTCAAAAGTACAAAATGTAAAATATTGTATGAAGTTAATTGATGAAGAATTGGAAAGTATTTGAGATGCAGTTCAGGAGTTTGTAGTCCAGATCAGCCCTCAGAAATTGGAAAGAAAGCAAAAGGACAAACGTCTTTGTGAGTACAAATATTGGAGGAAGAAAGAAAACCACAGAATGAAAAGCAGCAAGCTATAGAAATGTTAACATGAATGTATAAAGATTTCAAGCTCATCTATTGGTATTTAATCTTCATAACATATATATCCATTTGTTTAGATTTTAGAGCCCTCCTCAAAAGAACTCCGAGCCACACTCCTGCTCAAAGATGAGTTAATTTTGATTTCATGGGCAGTTGTTGTGGACTTTGTCCAACCGGGTCTTGGAAATCCAAGGACTGAGTCAGCACAGCCTCTCTGGACATCTTGTTCCAATGGTTGCATTCTTGTAGTTGCTGACAGGGTGATGGCTGTGTGATTTTAATTTAGATTTTTCTCCTTAAAAATTTAATTTTCCAGTTTTGTCCAACTGGCCACAGTTGAGCCCAGAAAAGAAAAACCAACTCTTGTGAGATTGATATTGAAAAAAATCTACAAAAAGACATAATTGTTCTGCCATTTTACATGTTCTATTTATTTTACTGAGTTTTTCTTCAGGCCATTTATTGTCATTATTATCTTTTCTAATTTTTTTAGCATTATTTTTTCTCTGTTGTTAATAACTGAGGGTTGATTCCACCCTTCCTTGCCCCAACCTACATTGCTTTATTTAATGTATGTTACTATGTACCCTTTTTTTCTGAAGATACTATGTAAATGCATGTTATATTTAGCTTATTTAGCTCTTTTGCATGCTTTCCTTTTTTTTTTTTTCCAACCACATGCTGTCAGCAGTTAACTTCCAAAAATCTTCATTCTTGGCTCAAATCTTGCAGGCTGTGAAGGAACAAGTAATGAATATCCTAAATTTTAGAAAACTCATTGAAGCCAAGTGAGAAAATGTAGGAAACAAATCAGTAATTACCCAGTTTCTTACTGAGAAAACATTTAAGAATGTGATATGGGTCTCTAAATTTCTTAAATATTCTTGAAAATGTTTCTCTTACTGTAGCAGGCTTAGCAGTGTAGCAGGCAATTATAATTCAAGGCCAAGTTATTATATCAGAAACTACAAGTTGATTTTGCTTAACTTTTAATCCTTTTTTTCTTTTAGAGTATGTGATTCATGTAGGGCTCTTTAGTCTGTACAGTGACCTTTTCAAGTATGCAATCACTTGCAAATTTATTTAAATAATGTATCTGTTGTGGTCCTGGCTGATTGGCTGTACAATCACTGAACATTAACAAAGAACCCACAAGCTGGCATATGCAGGTAGTTATATGTAAAATTAGATAAAATTGTTGTATTTTCAGTGTTATGGAAAAAATACTGTGTATTCATTGAAACTGTTTCAGGAGGCTGATAGACTAGTATAAACCTTAAAAATTCACATATTTTGTTGACCCTTGGAAGCAACACTAAAGGACTCTTCAGAAGAGAGAGAGAAAAAAAAGGGGGAATCATTAAAGTCACTTCTAAAATAAATATATAGCAAAGATACTGTTATTTACTAGAATCATCTAGGAAAGTATCAGGGCTTGTACTTTCAGTCATGTGAAACTGCTCCTAATTATTAATTATATTTGATCAGTCCTTTTGCAAAATTTATTCAGATTTGTTGGATCCATTATTTTGAGTACTACTTCAAGGCTGTCTTTTTAAATGTATTTGGTCAGAAAAAGTTCATAAGGAATTTAAGAGTTGCTATATTAGCATTAAAAATAATCAAAGTTGTATTTAAATAAGGTTAATTTAAATGTAAATGCACTTAGTGTAAATTGAAATGTTAATAATCTGCTGTAATTCATTGACTGGGATCAAAAGAATTTTAAAATTACTTTTGCATCAGGTGTTAACTGTTTAACAGTAAGAAAAAAAAAATCAGTTAATTTGAAAAGTCTGGCCTTCAAAGCATTCTTAAATTTCTTTTGTGTAAAAAAGCTTGCTCGATATCGTGGAGAAACCTAATTTGTGTTCTACAAGTGCAGTTGATGAAATTTTCCAATTTGATTTTGTAGCTCTTGACTCTGTGTTGTCAAGTAACCGTCAGAATTCTTAAAAAAAAAGCAAAAAAAAAAAAAAACAACAACATGGAACTGGTAAAGAACACACAGAACTGATAACACCTACTACTTTTATAATGGCTTGTTTCATCCTGTCCAAAACTCTGTATCACTTGCAGGGGGGACAGCATTCCATTGAGCTGTTTGTCTCCCTCCTCTCTCTCTTCTCTCCCCTGCTTCTAGAGATCCTAATGTTGGGAATGTTGTCCATGCAACGTTCCATAAGGACTCTTGCTGGGAGCGGGGCTGTTGGAGGGGCTGGCGTGCTGGAGTGCGTTATCTCACACACTGCACCCCTGTGGGCTTCAGGTGCTGCAGGACAGGGTCACTGTCTGTAGGATATCACTGCATCTTGGGAGGATTTTTCCTGTAGCAAGGGCTCTGCTCTGAGAGACTGAATTTGTCTGAAGCTACATCTTGGCCTCATTAATTGTGTCTCAAAGAACTGGGAAACAGCCCAAAGTAGCTCCTGCAGAGCGCTTGGCTCTGTACAAGAACAACGTCATGCCACCTTCCCTGTGCCCTTCTGCAGTTTGCCCTTGGCAGTGGGGCTTAACCTGGATGCACAAAGGCACTCAGGGCAGAATGACACAGGGAGGCAGTGCCAGGCAATTATTGTGATTCATATTTCAGCAGTAACTCCTTTTAATGATGCCTGAGCTATGTAGAAAATCTCAAAAGGCTCAACACAGACTTTCATCTCTTGTTTTGTTCTATATTTGCTGAAGTTAAGTAGCTCTTAACACCTACTACTGCAGAGACTTCTCCAGTAGACTCACTAAATGAAATGGCTCTTTGTTTGGAAACCATATGTCCTTATTTATTGTTTTCATTTGGTACTAACAGCACAATGAATTGAAATCTGATGTTGTCCTGAAGAGTATTCAGTAAGGGGAAAAGTTATCATCAGTCAAGGGTACCAGTTACAACAGCATGGGCTCATCTGTTTATCTTAGAATGAGTTGTGTCATTACCCTTCTGCACAATGTCCCTGACAAGCTGGAGCTCTGTGAGCCCCGTGAGCTCCAGCTCTGAATGGGTGAGGAGGAGACTGCGAGCTTACAGGTTTCAAGGACTAAAGGGAGGGCAGGGACAGGTGGCATCATAGTGGGGGTCTGCTAATGGTCACCCAGACAGGAACACAAAGCAGATGACAGTGCTATAGACAGTGGATCAGTCTCAGATTCACCTGCCCTTGTCCTCATGGAGGACTTCACTTTGATATCTGCTGGAGGGACAACATAGCAAAGCATTATCATTCCAGGAAATTACTGGAGTGCATTAATGGTAACTTCCTTCTCCAAATGATAGATGAAACAATGAGAAGAGGTGAATGACTGGGAAAGTGGGGAATATGGAGCTCAAGGGCAGCTTGGACTGCAGTGATCAGGAAATGTAGGAATTCAAGAACCTTGAACAAGGAGGACACACAGCAAGCTCACTACCCTGCACTTCAGGAGAGCAGACTGGTCTCCTCAGGGTTCTGCTTGGTAACATACTGTGGGATAAATCCCTGAAGAGAGGAGGGGCCCAAAAGAACTGATTGCTACTCAAGGATCACTTCCTCCAAGTTCAGGAGTGATACATCCCAACAAAGATGAAATCAGGCATAAATGCCTGGAGGTCTGCATGGATGAACAATGAGCTCATGGGAAAACTGAAACCAAAAAAGAATTCTACAGATGGTGGAAGCAAGAACATGTAGCCTTGGAGGAATACAGAGAGATTGTCCAAGCAGCAAGGGATCAGGTTAGAAGAGCTAAAGAATTTACTGAATTATATCTGGCTAGGGATGTCAAGGGCGCAAGAAAAGCATCTACTGGTACATTGGTGATAAAAGGAATACTAGGGAAAATGTGGGTTCTCTCCAGAAGGAAACAGGAGACCAGGTTACCCAGGATATGGAGAAGACAGAGGTACTCAATGTCATTTTTGCCTCAGACATCACTGCAAATACTACAGCAATGCCACTTCAGTCACGTAAATTGTAGAAGACAAAGTCCATGGAACCTGATTAGATGCATCCACAAATTCTGAAGGAAATGGTGGATGAAGCTGCTAAGCCACTCTTCATCATATTTGAGAAGTCTTAGCAGCCTAGTGAAGTTCCCACTGATTGGAAAAGAGGAAATATAACCCCTACTTTTAGAGAGGGAAAAAAGGAAGAGCTAAGGAGCTGCTTGCTGATCAGTCTCACCTCTATGCCTCACAAGGAAGCAGTTGAGTATTGCTATTTCCGTGTGAATCATTCTTATACCCCCTGTCATGTTACTATTCATTTTCTTTGCTCAATTCTTTTCCAGCAAATTGTTCTTTTCTTAACCTGTGATCCTTACCTTTTAATGCCTCCAGCTCTCCTCTCCATCCTGCCACAGGTGGAAGGGGAGAGGAGGAGCAAGCAAGTGGCACATAGTTTGAAGATTCTCAGTGGGAGCACTATATTAGGGAGTACCTTTTCTTAAGCACAGCAGCTGGGATCAACAGCTCAAGGTCCAAACGGAGAGCACTAATGAGTGGCATTCCTCAGGGGCTGGCATCAGGATCAATGCTATGTAACATCTTCTGTAAGTGACGTGGACAGTGGGATTGAGGGCACCCTCAGCAAGCCTGTTAACAACACCAAGCTGAGTGGTGTGGCCAAAACCCTGGAGGGAAGGGATGCCACCCAGAGGGACCCAGACAGACTTGAGAGATTAACCTGTATGAACCTCATGAAGTTCATCAAGGCCAAGTGAAAGGTCCTGCACATGGGGCAATCCCAACTACCAGTACATGGTGGGAGGAGAATTAGGATTGAGAGCAATCCTAATTCCTGGGGAGAAATATTCAGGGATGTTGGTGGATGAGAAGCTCAACGTGTCCCAGCCATGTGCACTCACAGCCCAGAAAGTCAACTATGTCTGTGGAGGCCAGGGAGAGGACTCTGCACATCTACTCATCTGGAGTGTTGTGTCCAGGTGTGGGACCTCCCACAAAAGAAGGATGTGGACGTGTTGGAGAAAGTCTGGAGAAGGCCATAAAGATGCTCAGAGGGCTGGAGCACCTCTCCAATGAGGACAGTCTAAGACTGTTGAAGCTGATCATACTGAAAAAGAGAAGTCTCTGGGGGAGACCTTGTAGCATCTTCCAGTACCAAAAGGGAGCCTGTAAGAAAGATAGGAACAAACAGGGCCTCTTCTGATAAGACAAGAGGTAATAATGGCTTTAAACAGAAAGAGATTAGATTTCGGTTAAGTATTAGGAGGAAATCCTTCATTACCAGGGTGGTGAGGCACTCGAACAGTTTGCCTAGAGAACCTGTGGATGCCACGTTCCTGGTAGTGCTCGAGGCCAGGTTGAGAAAGCCTCTCAGCAACCTGGTCCAGTGGAAGTTGCCCTGCCCATGGCAGAGGGGTTGGAATTATATGATCTAGTCCCTTCCACTCAAACCATTATAGGATACTGTGTTTCTAAGGGTATTTGATAATATGTACTTAATAGTAACTTTCAAAAAAGGTCATATTTTTAAGGCTGTAAAAGAAGTAAAACGTTTTGTATTTAATCCATGTTATTTATTTGCAGTTTTCATTAGTATGTACTTTATCTCATTACTTTTAATTTCAACAAGAATATAATAAATGAAAGTCTGTGCTAATTTGGTCGATACTGCCATTAAGATACTTAGGACTGTCACAGGACAGGGATGAGAACTAAAATGCAAGGTCCATTAAATTATGAATCCTGGTTTCTTTAATGAAGTACAAAAATTAATTAACATGAATGTGCTAGATCCACTCATAGATACAGTGGTGGCTTGTTTCTCCTTTACAGGATCATTCAAGCTGTACATGAAAGGGTCTTGGCTAGCATATCTTCTTTTTAATATGTTTACCAACTCTCAGGTGAATGCTGAAGCATTTTGTAACAGAACTTCTAACAATTTTCATTAGAGAATCTCTTGGTGAAGGTCTGAAAATCTGTTTCTTGGTAACTAAAATATCTAAATGAGAGCAAGAAGGAGGAGGAGGCTTGGAAGTGCCTTTCTCTTATGACAGAAATACTTATAATAGTAAAAAACCAATAAATAAAATGTGACACACTGTCTCAGCCAAGGGAATGGAAGTATAACCAGAAGCTTGAATATTAGAGGCTGAAACAAACAGATGTGGAGAGCTAAGAAGGAAAAGGTGAAGATGAAAGAGAGCAGAACCAGTTGCAGGAGCTGCCATGAGGACAAAGAAAACTTAACCTCATGCAGCACTGTCTGGGAATCTGAATCAAGTGGATGTAGAAAAGTGTCAACATTTCTTTTTGTAATACTGATGCTATAATAAACAAAAAAAGTAAAAATTATATAGGAAATGTTTAAGTGCATTTCAAGGAAAAAGTCTGGTTGAGATAAATTATAGACTTAGTAAAACCCAAAGTTACTTAACTGGAGAAAATAATTATCATTATTACATCATAGCAATCACAGCTGAATTTGATATTGCCATGGTTTAACCTCAGTCAGCAGCTCAGCCCCACACAGCCACTCACTCACTCCCCTCACTGGGATCAGGGAGAGAACTGGAAAGGTCAAAGTGAGAAAACTTGTGCGTTGAAATAAAGACAGTTTAGCTGGTAAATCAAATGCTGCTTATGCAAGCAAAACTAAACAAGGAATTCATGCACAACTTCCCATAGTCAGGCAGGTGTTCAGCCTGTAGGACAACAGCTCATCACACTCACTTGGTAAGAAAAGCATCATCACTCCAAATGTCCCTCACTTCCTCCTTCTTCCCCAACTTTATCTACAGAGCATGATGCCCTGTGGTCTGGAATATCCCTGTGGTCAGTCAGGGACAGCTGTCCCAGCTGTGTCCCCTCCCAGCTTCTTTTGTACCTCCAGCCCCCTCGCTGCTGGGGTCAGCGAGGAGCAGAAAAGCCCTCAGCTCTGTGTGAGCACTTCTTAGCAGTAATGAACCATCCTTGTGTTACCTACACTGTTTCCAGCACAAATATTAAACACAATCCTTTAGCAGCTACTATGAAGAAAATTGCTAGTTTTAGCTGGGCTAGAGTTAAAGGTGGGAAGAACTGATAACATCTTTTACTATTAGAATGGCTTGATTCTGTCTGTACAAACATTTCTCAATGTGTAACTTTGAAAAATTTTAAATGTTAAACTAAAATTTTCCATGTTCTGTGTCTGCCTCAAGCTAGCTGATCTGCCCATTTTTTATCCATAATAATTTAGTCATTTATGGACTGATATTTTTGTATTCCTGACATTCCAGCAGTTCTAGAAAAGCCAGATTATTTTCTTTTGGTGGTGCTTTTGAAAATGCAAACGAATTTGGCTGAGTTACAATCCAGAATTCACAAAGGCTCTCCATATATTTGCTAGAGATAATAATTAAGTCTTCAAAGAGATGTTTTTTTCTTGCACATGCTGAACGTTCTTACTGCTCCCACTTCTAACCAAAGTGCATGGGTATTATTTTCCCAGGGATTAAGCACGATTAGCTTCAAGATGAAGTTAGCTTTTTGCCATAACAAGTCACTCCATCCTTGGATGTGTGTGTTTATTGGAACTGAAAGCACAGAGTCTTTCTGTTATATGTCCCATTATAATAAGTCTGACTGAGAAACAGACTGTATGAGTTTGGGAACAGCTCTGTGTTAACACAGCCACATTTTGAGTCTGAGTAGCTTTGAAACTGGGCATTTGTGGTTATATGAATCCATCTGTCTTGATGGGTTCTGTGAAAGACAGGATAAGAAAAGTGCAGCTGGGAACCAGGAGGGGAGAAAGGAAATTTATTCACCCAGATAACCAAATCTAGGGCAAATTAGAGCACAGGGAAATAAGAAAAGACCAATGAACAAACAAACAAACAAAAAAAACCCAAACTGAAAACCTAAACTCACTTTCACACTAATTTTGGCTGTTTGATTTATTCATGCTTGATAATTCAGGATTTGCTCAGCCTTGTAAAGCAGGTGAAGTGTATGAGAAAATCCGTGCTGACATCAGATGCATTCTTTGGTGTTTTTTTGATCTTGTTGCAAATTAGACCCAAAGCTTTCAACTTCAATAGTGAGAAAACTAGGCATATGCAATGACCACAGGTGATAATGTTATTTTAAATGGCTTCCCTAGAGAAACATAGAAACATTTTGGCAGAAGAGCTGGTTTAATCCAGCAGTCACAGGAATAAGTGAGTTATTTCATCTGTAAGATCTTGGTTTTCTGTACACACTGTTGTGCTGCAGATGAGACAGGAGTCTTGAAAACAGTTTCATCAGATAACCCCAATATAATTCCAAAGGAGAATAGAAAAAAATTGTATTCTTTGCTGTACCTAAGATATATCAAATGATATATTTTCTTCAGACCAAGGAATATGCTTTGCCTAGTTAAACAGTAGGTACATATGATGTTCCATATGGGTAAGTGACTTTAATGATCATTCTGGAAAGCTTAATCAGATGACAAATGTAACATCTGTTTACATATCTCCATTAGAGATAACTAACATTCTTTTCAAAGTCACCCTCAGGGTCTGGGGAGATAATCGTGGTTCATTACTGGAGAAATTGGGGATTATTCTTTTTGTAGTTAACATCAATAACTACAGAATTGCAAAAGGTCTAGTAAAATATGGAAATTACCACAATCAGAATGATTTAGAATCTGATGGGATCTGCCTCTAGAAGCAGAAATGTGACTGCAATAAAGATGAGAATACTAAGAACCAGATTCTGAACTGCTTTTGACTGTTTAAATATGGTGTTTATTTGCATATGGGGAGGGAGACAGAGCTTTAATTCTCCGTATCTTCTGATCAGTCGTACCCAGCAATGCGTACACGCTAAGGTATAGATCAGTGTCCAGCCAAGTTTTGTTCTGGTCATTGTGTCACTCAGCCATTTGTGAGACAGGGTTAAAGTCAGCTCATATAGGGACCTTTCCTCAAACTTTGCTTATTATAAGTTGACTAAGTGGGCTGTAATGTACCACCAAGTACATTACAAGTCTAGATTCAAACTGTGAGAGGAAATCAATTACTTTTCAGGATTGAAGCTTAATTGGGTCTGAATTGTTGCCTTTTGAATGCTACTATATATTTACATTTTGCAGATGGATTGACAGCTTTTGTGAGGGAAAAAATGTAATTGAAAATAATGCCACATTGGCAGTGTTGGCTAGCTGATGAGCATGGTGAGCATTTCTCTTACAGGTTAGTTCAATTAAAACACCACAGTCCCAGGAAAAACCCATGTGCTATTTATTCATCTTTTCTCTGTGTTTGAGCCCATTAGTTAATGCTGAGCCTTCTAGGCCACTGAGAAGCAATGTTCTCTCTCTAACCTCTTTTGTGATGACTGGAACTGGCTGTTAAGGTCCTACTATCAAAATTCTTTCACGTATCCTGATATGCACCAATCCCAAAGTGCTCCAGACTTGTAGGTTTACTTTTTTACAGTTTTCCAGATGTTTGACAGTCAAAGCAAAGAGATTTGAACATTTGAACAAAATAATACTTTGTTTTAAGCTACAATGGCACCCAGTTCCTTCTCTCAAGGGATGAATACCCTTATCAGTCAGCCAAATCCTGTACAGCCATTTCTTAATTCCATATAAGACCCACACTGAGAGCAGAGGTCTGCCATGAAGCTTTTCAAGGGGTTTAATAGGGGTGAATGCCATTCATGAATTGGCTGCAGAGATGGAACAGGTGGTCCTGGTGAGCACCAAGTTGACCATGAACCTTCCCTTGTAGCAAAAGAGGCCAAGAGTCCCCTAGGCTGCACTGAGCTGAGCCAGCAGGTTCAGGGAGGTGATACTTCCCCTCTGGTTAGCTCTGATTCCTTTCCAACCCACGTTTTCTGTGATTCTGTGAACTGGGTCTGCATGAAACCATGCACACTGTCCTTGGGCTGCTGACAGGAGTAAACAGAGAAGCATGGCAGCTCAACTGGAGCCATTTTGTTCGATTGCTAACTAGGGAGGCTACCAGAAAATGTAGTTTTGACTGCCCTTGAACTACTTATTAGTGTCAGTAGATTTTGCTGAATAGATTTTAATCTAGAAAAGGTTCTGGGGGTTAGTCAGTACATCTCACAGGGAGAGGTTTGGGAAAAGCAGACGGTAACGTGTTGATTACTTATCCATGTAGACACATGGAAAACAACGTGTGCCCGACCATTTCTTCGTATACAGAGAGGAAGAGTCAAATTGGTCACTTCAGTTTGGAGGAGAAGTTCAAAGTAAATGCCATGGAATTTATTGATGTCACATGTTTTACCTAAAGAAGTTTTGTGGCGACATTAAAAAAAACTCTATAATGATGAATCAGCATAGAGATTACTGGGTTGTTGTTTTGTGGGGGTTTTTTTGTTCTTTTTTTTTCTGTCAAAACCAGAATGTGTCGTGCAGGATTTCTTAGTCTGTGTTTTGATACTGAGAAAAAGGAAGAACATGAAACAACCTTCAGTCTGCCTTTTAGCAAAATGATTAGAGTAGGACTCAGTTTCTGGAAGGTATGTATTTAAGAATGGGGGAATCAATGTCAAGTGTTTTCAGCTTTAGTTTGGAAGTGACAAGGATCATCAAATCTTTGTTTTGTATATTTATTTATGTGTTTGTTTTTAGGATTAATATCTATAGTCTGAGAGCTCTGATATTCATCTGCTCTCTTCCCTGACACATTTAAGTTAGAGTTGCAGGCAATTCCATCCATAATTAATTGTTATCAGCCAAAATGAATCTAAATCGGGTTCAGGGAATAAGTACCTGATTGCTAAGCTATTGCTATCATTACTAACCAAGCTAAAAATCAGCTAAGATGAGCTTAGGCAAAACATCCTGCACTCACTGTCGGGCTTTTCTTACTAATGGTAAGGTAATGGTTTTTGCCTGTGCTGTATCCATTTCTCTTTGAAGACAGGCCTCCCAGCACAGAGGGTCTCATCACTGTTGGCCAGGATTGTCTGTTTTTGATGGTCAGCTTGGTCAGGATACTGGACCAAGATACTCTGAAGAGTGGAAAGGCTTGTTTTTAGGTCAAGACCTGTTGATCTTGTCAATCTGTTTAGTTACATCCAGAGTAAGCTCAAGATGCATACATATGGGCTGCTGTGGAAAATGAAATCCTACTTCCAGTAGTTTGGTAAACATAGCTTTTATTTTGCTTTCCTTTTTTGAGCAGGTAAATAAAATACTATCTGAGTCATGGTGTGTATTTTGTGTTAGCTGAAGCAGAAGACAGCCTATTTCAGTAAGGGCAAAATATTAACTTCTAATATTGATTTGGTATGAACTTCTGTTTTAATTGGGCATGTAGATTACTTTTGGATGGCAAATACATATATATATATATTGACAAAATACTGCTGAAAGATCTTAACAAAAGATTTCTGTCTAAAGAAAAGTCAATCTCAAATGTCTTAGAAGAGAAAAATAATGAAGATAACCGAGGGTCATAGAAGGCATTCAATAGTTATTTGCATGGTTTTATGTAGATAATTGGGTTTTGAATTTTGCTGACAAGATTCCAGCTGTAACATAAATGATTCTATGGCTCTAAAAGTTTTGTGAATTATTTTACTGTGAGGACATAAAAATCTCTGAATATTTTCTTAATTCACCCAGGTTACTTTCAAGTTGGAACACAGTTTGTAACTCACAAGTATGCATCTGTGTCCTCAAATATTGCAGAGCACACAGGAGCACCATTGAGGAACACATTCAGCACCGGGAGCTGGGTGTGGAGCTTCTGATGGAGCTGCAGGTTGAGCTCTGGTGGTGGCACAAGCTAAGAGGCCATGAACAGCTGAGCCTTCACATAACAAAGAGCACCTGTGGCCCATCCAGGTGACTGGACACAGCAGGAGCCAATTACTCCAGATTTTCCAGCATTAAGACCATAATAGGGTAAAAGCCTAGGGGTTATGTTGTTTGGAGTCCTTCCTCAAAGCCACCAGCTCAGGCTATTATTTTGTTGTCTGCACTAAGATTAAATTGTTTAAGGCTCTGGATACCTGAGACACTGCTATGGGAAACCTGGGAACCGATAAGGGAACCTGGTGTGGGTATAGGGGTGTGCTGCTGTGAAGATTTCAGCTCAGGTGGAACAAGTGAGACTGACTGAGTTGCTCTTGTATGGTTGGACAGGGAAGTTTCCTTAATAGCAAGTCCTCCAGGAACTATGTTTGTGCTTTTGATTCCCTGATGCCTTACATTTGTGAGCCATGACCATAACTGGGCAGAGCATAGCTGTAGTGGAGCTGGAGACCATAGACTGCAGGGCAGTCCTGGAGCTGAGACTGGTGTCCCCAGACTGGGCTGAAATGGGTCTGAGGGTGAGGGTAGCACATGGGGAAGTGGACAGGGACAATCAGTCCTGAGAGTCTTGACACTCCTGCTAGTTTTAAATTGTTGGTTATAAATGCATTGTCCTGCAAATAACTCTGCAAACAATGAAGGATTTAGAAAACTTGCAATTAAACCCTTGACTCTGCTGAACACTTTGTCTACAAACTTCAAACACCTAATCCCATGATAATCTACTAACAGCTGCCAAAAGTTGTTGACAAGAAAATGTATTATTTCCTCTCTGAAAGAGGACAGACCATTAATATTTAATGCAATTTGGCAGTCTCTTTTACCATGTTGAATGTCCTAGGTAGTCTCCATGAGTATGAGGCCAATTTATTTTGGATTTTTTTTTAAATATAATTTCTTCAGTTTTCACACCTTCTGCTTGTTGGCAGCTGCATAGTGTGAATTTTCCAAACCAAAATAGTTGGTCTTCACCTGCCAAGATCTGCAGTTAGTATTATTTTAAAAACAGTTGGGAGGAAACAATCAGGTAAACAAGACTGAGCTGACTCTAGTTAGTTTTGGAAATATGAAACAGTTTTCCCTTCTACCAAACAATTAGCTTTATTTACATTAAAGTTATTTTCTCATGTGATTTATACTTGATGGGTGTTTCAAGAAGAGATACCAAAGACTGACCAGTGAAACATCAAAAGATGTGCTAGGGGACATTTGTTGAGCAAAGGAAGCATTTGCAGCACTTCTCTATGCATTTGTGGTTTTAATAAGCTGGGAAAGTTTTTCCAAATCACATTCAAGTATTTTTTTTCCTCTAACATCTGATCACATTTTCATTTCTGCAGCTTGGTTAATTGGCCCTTGCCTTTTGCTCTCGAGTTTGGTTTCTCTGTAACCATCCCTTTAAGAAAATGGTCAGCTGGATTTGCCCCTTAGCACCTTTTCTGGTTCAAATGACATCGCATGCTCCAGTCCATTGACCCTCTTCACTTGACTCCAGTTGGTTCATCTCTCTTTTTCTGCCCAAAAGAGACACAGTACTTCAGAGGTGTTTTCATAATACTCAGCAAAGTGAAGAGTCACTTTCCTTAATGTCCTTCCTATACTCCTAATGCAGACCACTATATGGCTTATCGTAGTTGCTGTGAGGACACACTGCTGATTCCCATTCTACTTGTCCCTCAGGCCTTCAGCTTCTTCTCTACAAGCTTGCTTGCACCAGTAGTCCCCAGCCACTTCTGTTGCATGGGAGTATTCTTCCCAAGGTGCCAGACTTCATATTTCCTTCCTTGAACTTCATGAAGATTCAAGTGTACTTCTCCAATTTGTCAAGATTCCTATGAATGATGGAGATGCTGATCAATAGATCAATAGCTCCCTCCAGTTTGTGAACTTGTTGGTTTGACTTGTTCTGTAACCATCCTGCAGACTGAAATTAAGAATCCCACCTTTTAGTTCCCTGGATCCTCCTTTTACCCTTCTTGAAGATGGATAGAGTATTTGTATTTTTCATTTATCAGGACTCCCCCTAACAGCCTTCCAGCAACAAGAGAGGTCTCACTACAATGTTGGCAAGTTTCGTAAATGCTTTTGGGTGCCTCTCATCCAGTTCTATGGACTTTTGTGCATCCATTTTACCTAAGTGGTCTTTAGCTTCATATTCTTGTGTTGTGGGCAGCACTTCCAGCCTTGGACTCTGCTGGTTATTGTAGGGTCTAGCGAGGCAGGAGGGTAGACCTCACCTATATTGAGAAAGCAGAGTCACTTCACAACATAGGCTTTTCCATGTGTTTGTCACTATATCCCCATATTTCTCTTTGCCTTCCTTGTGTTGCTGGTGTACCTGTGGAAAGCTTTTTTGTTACACTTCATGTCCAGTTCCAGTTTTGATTTCAATAGCACTCCAGTAGCTCTAGAGAACAGCTTTTACTGTAAGTAACACTGTATGCTCAGTTTTACCACTCCGAAATACTTTCTGAGAAGCACTAAATAAGTAATAGTTCCTTATTTCTTCCCAATGATAATTTTTCATTGAACTCTTCCTCTAAAACTTTCTGTATTGCCTTCACAAGTCACTACATTTGTTAGCTGAAAGTGATCTGGAGCACAGTTGTTGATAAATGCTCTTTTTTTTTTCCAGTTGTTATTTTTTGCAATCATTATATCTATTTAAGAACATATTTAGAAAGAGTTATTTTGGCATAAAAGCAATTCACTAATCAGTCATTAGTCATAAGGGAGCAAAATTATGTCTGATTGAAATGGTAGATGAACATGTCATCACAAACTAGTTAAAAATATACTTTCACATTCGAGTGAAGTTTTATTTTTAATAAAGACTCATGCACTGTGTTTGGTGGTGCTGAGACAGAAATTCAGGAAGCGTGTTGTCCACTCTTTCAGAGGTATCTTCCAATGGCCATGTTTATTTCTCCTGGTACCGTCCAATCCATGGTTATTTATTTATTGACATCTCTTGAGCTGTATTTGTACATACATTATAGAAGAATTATAATCATGACTTCTAACAAGGCTGACAGTTTAAGTTTTGTTTTAGCTACAGTGACTGAGTTCCATGAATTGGCAATGCATTTCAGAGGAACATTTCTTTTTTATTGTAGTAACTGCTTACAATATTTTTTCCACTTCTTTCTTTGACAACTAATATTGTTCTGTTTATGGAATTCAAGTAACATGTATATATATACATATATATATAATAAATGATATATGGTTATAAAATTAAATCCTTTGTACAAATGAAGATATTGGTGCATCATAGTTTTAAGAAACAGTACAGAGAAGAAAAGCCATAGAGTGTTGCTGTAATATACTTGGGAATTATGTGATGTAATCTAATGTTAGTAAAAGCAAACTGGACACCAAGTCTAACACTTATCAAAAGGGGATAAAAAAATTCTATAGCATAGTATGGTATCCATGTCATATTCTTAACTGAATGATGAAGATATTGAGTTTTAAGGTATAACACATAATGTTAAAAAACCCAAATTGCATAAAGGTTCTCTTAAATTAATCCTGGCATAGTCCAGGCCATTGATGAAATTAATAGAGTTTGCCAAGAATGGTCTTGCAAAGAACCCCCAAGTGTGTGGACATTTTTTATAAACTTGTATCATCAGTATTCCAGAGATTATTAATTTTGTTTGGGTTTTTTTGTTTTGTTTTTTGTCATAGTGTCCTGGTCACTAATCTGTCACTTACAGCTTGCTATCATACAAACCTGCAAAAGTCTAATCCTCTTTAGACTGGCTAAAGTTGGAAGAAAAAAATGGAATGCTTATGGAATGGAGCTGACCTATGAGACACTAGTTAACAGACTGAATAAACAGACTAACCCTAGGAACATTTCATTTGAAATTAATGATTACTGAGAGGGATAAAGAATAATCTGAAGTAAAATTAGATAATAAAAATAAATGGATGAAAACAAGGAGATGGAAGTTGAAAGTAACTCAGGCGAATGTTTCTCAGAGCAAGAGCTATTTGACCGAAGAGTAGCTTTGCTTAGCTAAATGTTGGGATTTGTTTTAATAAATGATGCAAAGTGAAAAAAAAGCTTTGCAATATGCATTTTCAGTACATGACTACTCAACTGTTCTTTTATTTTCCCTTACATCTCCTTTAGGAATGCAGACCATAGTTCTGTGAAATCAACCCTGTCTTCTACCCTATATGCTTATAACCTTGTCTCTAATCTGGAGAGATGTGGGTTTAACAGATGAACCACCTGCTGAATGAGGAGCTGATTGGCAGGTCACACTCAAAGAGTTGTGGTCAATGGCTCAATGTCCAAGTGGAGAGCAGTGATGAGTGGTGTCTTCAGGGGTCAGTTTTTAGCACTGTCCTTGTTTGTGACGTGGCCAGAGGATTCAAGTGCACCCTCAGCAAGTATTTTTTGATGACTCCAAGCGGTGTGGTGTGGTGTGGTGTGCTGTGGTATGGTGTGGTAGTCATGCTGGAGGGAAGGGTTGCCAGAGGCACCTTGACAGGATTGAGACGTGTGTCTGTAAATTCTTGAAGTTCAACAAGGCCAAGTGAAAGGTCCTGCACATGGGTTGGGNTGTGTTGTGCACCCTCATGGTGTGGTGTGGTGTGGTGTGGTGTGGTGTGGTGTGGTGTGGTGTGGTGTGGTGTGGTGTGGTAGTCATGCTGGAGGGAAGGGTTGCCAGAGGCACCTTGACAGGATTGAGACGTGTGTCTGTAAATTCTTGAAGTTCAACAAGGCCAAGTGAAAGGTCCTGCACATGGGTTGGGACAATCCCAAGTATCAATACAGGCTGGGAGGAGAACTGGGACTGAGAGCAATCCTGGGGAGAAATATTTGAGGATCTTGGTGGATGAGAAGCTCAGCATGTCCCAGCAACACGGATTCAGCCCAGAAAGCCAACCCTGTCCTGGGCTGCACCCAAAGCAGCGTGGGCAGTAAGGCAAGGGGGGGTTGTCTCTCCTCCCACTTTGCGCTAGTTAGATCCCACCTGGAGTGGGGTCCCTAACAAAAGGAGAATGGATGTGTTGGAACAAGAGCAGAGGAAAGCTGCTAAGTTATTCAGGGGGCTGCAGCACCTTTGCTATGAACACAGGCTGTGAAAGCTAGTGCTGTTCATACTGGAAAAGAGAAGGCTGCAGGGAGACCTTGCAGTAGCTCTCCTAGACCTAAAAGGGTGCAAGAAGGATGGACATGGACTTTCCACAAGGTATGTAGAGATAGAGCAAGGGGGAATGGCCTCAAGATGGAGGGCAGATTTATATTAGATACACAGAAGAAATTCTTTACTGGGGCAAGTTGCCTGGAGAGCTTGTGGATGCTGTGTGGTGGGAGTGTTAAAAGCTAAGTTGGATGGAGCTTTGGGTAAAGTCTAGTGGAAGGTGTCTCTGCTAATGGCAGAGGAGTTGAAACTAGATTATTTTTTATCCCTTTCAATTCTAATCATTCAATAATTCTATGATTCTGTAAGTTGTCAAGACTTCACTTTCAGATTGCTCATTTTTTCTGGCCTTACTTCTTCCAGTCATGTTTGCCATCCCAAATTAGAAAAGTAAAGCATCTGAGATTTCTACAAAAAGGAGAAAGAGGCCAGATTTGTTTCAATTACCTAAATGTAATTCACCACTTGACAATAAATACTGACTTTTTCCTTCAGAAGCTAATGTGCTTTCTTTGTGGTCTTGTTTTGTAGAACAGATTATTTTCCTCATGCAGCAAGTGGTTCCAGGGTTTTGTAACTAAGGGTTTCTTTCCTGGATTTTTATGTTAAAAAGCCCCCAAACATCCTCACAGTTAGGTCTTCTCTTCCTAAAACTAAGTAGCTATGAATAACAGGCTGTGTTTACATCCATTTATACACGGAAACTACTTTTTATCTTAGCCATTAGCTTGCTTTCCCTTATTTGTGCAATGCTAGCCTGAGAATTGTGGCTGGTTTGACCTACTGTGCAACACCCACTCTAGAATTCCTTGTCCAACCTTGTCCATCCTGCATTAAGCTCAAAAACTTCTTCAAAGCAGAGAGCAATGAGTCCAGCTTTTGAGGTCACTTGGTGTAGATAAAATGTAATGTTATTGGGCTCCAAATAATGCTAAAAGCTTGGTTTTAACTCTTCCAAATAATGAAGACAGTTTAGAGCAACCGTGTGTATGGATGAAGCTATTTTCATTATAGAGTCATCAGGGATTCATCTTGCTTGCAAATCACCCTTTCTTGTTTCAGGGACTGTCCCTGTTATTTAGATACATAACACATTGACCTGTATGTAATTCCTTTACAAACACGTGCTAGCATGTTTCTGTTTGGGAAATATTTTTGGATAATGTTTTCAACTGAAATGAAATATCAAGGGTGGCCATGTATGGACTGTAGAGAAACAAGACTGAATTTTGTTATTCTTTTAATATTGAATCAGTAATGTTCCATCAAATAGTTTTGCTGAAGTTCATATTAGTCTGTTAAGTCTTTGCTTTCCAAAGGACAAAGAGGGAGCTTAGTAACTTGAATTCTTGGTACCGTGTGCTCTAAACCTTGTCTTTTTTTGGCTGTGATGTATGCTCACATCTTTCTGCCTTCCATTCATCTGCAGTGTAAGCTTAAAACTGGCCCGTAACAAGACAGTGACAGAACTGTGTCAAACTCTTCAAGAATATATTAAGAACATAACACAAATAGCTTCATAGGGAAGAAACAATTTCTCGTTGTCTGCTCATAAATTCAGGTTCTTTCAAAATAAATCTAACAGATAGTAATCAGTTAGAGGATATTGTCATAGGCACTACACTTAAAAAAGATTGTCTGAGCCAGCTAATTGGCATTTTTATTTTCTACATGGATAGCCAGCATTGGAATAAAAATTCTAGCTTGATTATATTGTCCTCTTCCTTTATACAATTCACACTGTGCATGTATCTGTATGCAATGTAACTTCAATAAGGCTCCTGACTGACTCATTCTATGGATGTATGCTGGGTATTCATGGTATACTTTTCTGCTTACATTGCTTTCGGAATGGAGACCCAGCATAGTTGAATTTCTTTTTATAAATCGAAAACCATCTGTTGTAAATAGGTGCCTCCCCAGCCCCCTTGCCATTGTGGCAATACGAGGAGGAGAAAAGGCCCTGGCTCTGTGTAAGCCCTGCTCAGCAATAACAAAAACATCTCTAAATTATCAACCCTGTGTTCAGCACAAATCCAAAACACAGCCCCATACCAGCCACCGTGAAGAAAATTACCTATACTGCAGCTGAATCCAGCACAACACCTCTACCTGAAAATAGCAGGTCCAGTAAGGGAAGTTGCTGTATTGGCTCTTGTATTTCACTCCACTGAAATTTTATGACCCTTTGATTCACTTGGATGTGAAATTGGTGAACCTGCTGTGCTGTTCTCCACCAGCTTTGACATGATTGACTGTGACTTAATATTCCCAGCTGAGGGTTGTTTTCTTCTCTTGATACAGTTCCCTTCCAAACACTTGTCCTTTTTCTCTTTCATTGGATCTTGATTTCTAAATGATTGTCCTCATGTTAACCCTAGGACATGCAGCTAACACTGAAAATGGATATGACTGTGTCTGTAGCTCCTTAAGCTTTTCAAGCCTCTGATAAAAATGAAAAGAACATGGCCTTGATCATGCAGACAGATACATTGGGCAGACAGCTGGGTCTCAGTGCTGTGCTGGTATTTTTCTGCAAAACCTCTAAGACTGAGACCAATCCTGTTGTGTAAAGGATATGGGGATCATACTTCTTTTTTTCTTAAGTAAGCAAAATATTACTCTTGAAAATAATTTATATATTTCAAATAAAATTTCCCTAATGGTGATTTTTTTTTTTCTATAGCTGTCTTTTATATTTTTCTTCTTCTACTGTTTTATTTTTGGTGTTGGATTCCTGAATGCTTCTTGCCTTGAACACCAAAAAGAGAATTAGACAGACCTGAAATAGAAACCAAGTTGTTTTATTTCAGCTGTGTCCTTCCCCAACTTTTACTTTCTGGTTTCATTAAATGAAGTTGTTTTGTTGGTTTTTTTTTGGTTTTTTTGTTTTGTTTTGGTTTTGTTTTTTTTTTTCATTTTGCATATGACTAGTTATGGAACTCAAATTGTTTGTACAAGATTTCCTGGGTGCACCCATGTCACCACTGAGAATATTATTTCAATACAAGATTGCATTTCAGTAACCATAACAAACAAAAAACTTGCAGAGAAATTGCATTTGCTTTATTTCAGTAGTCTTACTATTGTGTTAGTAATTGTTCATATTATTTTTCCTTCAAGAAAAGTATTTATGGAAATTTAGGATCTCTAATACGTTGTCCAGTCCACATTTATTACTCTTCCATTCTGTATTTCTCTATGGTTGCATAACATAGCATTCTTGGTTGGAGGGAAAAATCTGTTACTACATCTAAATCATCTTTGCCCATGATTCTAGCTTCCCTTTCAGAACTCTATTAATAATTTTTGTTTCCCATATGCACTTTTTCTTTCCATATGCACATTTTTGCCTGAAGCAAACTATTCTCAGCATTTATTTTTGGTGTATGTCCAACTTTGCTGTAATCCAGTTACAGTTATTTGTGCTGGTACAATATCAGCTAAATCTATTTGCTCCATTTTGTCATGCCTGCTTAATATTTTAAAAAGAAAATGAGTGAGATTTTTCCACAACAGTCTTGGGTCAAACACAGTTCACATCATGTATGGTACAATATTCAGTTTTGCTTTGTGCACCAGTTACTGTCAAATTAGGATGACAGCTGGGCATGTGGATTTGAGCCATGTGTTAATCCAAGTTCATCCAGAGGTGCGTGCCATCCTCTCTAATACAATGGTTCAATTACAGCGGATGGAATTGCATTATCTTTTGAATCCATCTTACCATGTTGTCTGGCAGTTAGTTGCACATATGCATCCCATATTCAAGTGTTTTTGTCTCACATGGGCAGTGAAAGCCTTTTAAAAAAAGGTGCTGTCAGTAAATAATTTATTTGTAGGAATTCTTTTCTTTACTATTTTTGAAGTATGAAATACTCTGGACCTACCCAACACTTCTAGGCTATGTTCAGTGATGTCAAATGCTTTTAAAAAAACCCAAACTTTTTCCACATTCTAATAAGACACTATTTCAAATAGACTGTTTTAACATGAATGCTACAGTCAAAAGGATGCCTTTGTAATCCTGTGTTGTTATGGTTGGGGTGCACTAAGGCTATAAGGTCATTTACTGCTTGAAAATACAGGGTTAGGGGGGTTTATGATAGACCTTTATGTGCTCTGGTACAGTTGACTTTACCCAAAATTTTGTGTGTAGGTGGTCTACAGACTAAGTCTGGTCATGAAAAGTGTAGATAATTTACACTCCCTAATCCTATTTTAGCCATTGCTTGCCCTGATTTTTACATATATTGATATTGAGTTGCTTTTTAAAATTTGTTTGGGACTTTTGGTTACTTCTGCAATTACCTAGATTTCTCCAAATAGCTTTGAAAGATATATGTATTATATACATATATATATAATTTATATATATTATATAAATATATATATAATTTTAATTTTTTTTAATGTTCTGACTGGCATTTGAGAAAGCTGGAATAGCATTGGGATAGTCTGGGGTGAACTAGCTAGCTTGCTATGTCACCAAAGTCTGATGGTTTAAAGGTGATGGACGCTGCTAATATTGGTTTAAAATGATGGAAAGAAAAACTGAATTTGACTATTACACTGAATTAGTGTTTTTATGGTATGTAAATAAGTATGTTACAGTTTTTTATACATGATTTATAGCTTCACATAATGTCAATATAGCTATTTCTTTAATCAAGGTAGTCTTGTTGTAACTGGTGCAGTAATGACTTGAATTACCTTCTGGTAGACAGGTTTTTAGGTGCTCAGGGTTGAATTTCCCTTGAGCACTAGAGGAAAGCAGCTTTCTGGACAGCTCGCACACCTTCACTTCTTATGCTTGAGTAAAACTGCAAAAGATGGATTCAGGCTTATGTAACTTTACATTTACTTTACATGTAGCAATGATTTCCTCATAGATTCCCTTAGCTCAGGTTTTTAAGTGCTGGCTTCCACATCTATGTTTGCAATTCAGAAGTGCATTAATATTTATTTTTCAGACATGAAGTGACCTTAATTCTATGCCAAGCTCTGTGAGTTCTTGCAGTTGGGTTTTTCTTATGTGAGAATATATGGTGTATGATTTTGGCTGTTCAGTGAAGTTCTCAATAAACCTTACATTATCACATCAGTTTAGTATAACTGGGAAAAGAACCTTGAATGAAATCACATGCAGTAATTTGAACTACAGTCTTGTCAAAATATTTTCTCCACTGTTAGAGCATTGCTTTTTTTTTTTTTTT
>VYXF01004078.1:594470-644370 GCA_013397295.1 Polioptila caerulea
GGGGGGGAGGGAAGGTGTTTAAGGGACCTATTTCATGGCCCGGTTGATGTCCACTAGCCCAGCTTCTAGTGCCAGCACAAGGCTGAGAGCAGAAGCATGTGACAAGGGTCATGTCCCAGCACAGCTGCCTCTTCCAAAGGTAGTCACACTCATGTGCAATCTGGCATATGCTGTTTGGTTTTGACAACACGGCAGTGTTTAGGGACCTCCCCATGCTAAGCACAGGAACTTGCATCAAGCTCATTTCTGCCTCCAAGAATTCAGAAATAATATTTCACTTAAGAAATGGAGAGCTTTGGGGACAACTTGTTCCCTTTCCCCTTTCTGTTTTCCCTTTCTGCTCAGCAGACACATCTGGGTTCTATCAAAACCTGTCTGTCCTGCAGTCATAAGTACAGAAGTCAGTTGTCATGCTCTGTGAGACTGCAGATGGGCACACAGGATCAAACAGCCAAATGACATTTTGGAAGGAAAAGAACCCCAAATTTTTATCTAGATACTCAGTGAGAAGGTAGTAGAAATAGCAGAATCCTGTTCTCATATTCAGTCTGGGGCTGATGCTGCCACATTTGCTGCTGTGTTTTAAATGATCTTTATACCATCAGCTCAGGCAAAAATTTAGAGACAGATGCTGCACAGGGCAGGCTTAAGAATCACACCCACATGCCTGAGAGCCTTGACCAAATGTTTCTTGAGTTCTGTCAGGCTTGATGCTGTGAGCACTTCCCTGGGGAGCCTGTTCAGTGCCCAGCCACCCTCTGGGTGAAGAACCTTTCCCTAATCTCTGACCTTAACCTCCCATGACACAGCTTCATGCAGTTGCCTTGGCTCCTGTCACTGGGCACCACAGAGAAGAGATCAGTGCCTGCCCCACCTCTTCCCCTCATAAGGATGCTGTAGACCACAATGATGTCTCCCCTCAGTCTCCTCTGCTCCAGGCTGAACAGACTAAGTGACCTCATGTGGCTTCCCCTCAAGCCACTTCCCCATCCTTGTGTCCCTCCTTTGGACATTCTCTAGCAACTTCTTTGGATGCAGCCCAGGATACAGTTGTCATTCTGGCCTGCAGGAATGCATTGCTGGTCATGTTGAACCTTTCGTCCACCAGTGTCCCCAAATCCTGGTCTGCAGGGCTGCTTTTGATGCGTTTCATCCCCTGGACTATATTGATATCATTGGTTGCCCTGACTCAGGTACAAGATCTTGAAACTTGGCCTTGTTGAACTTGGTGAGGTTCCTATGGTCCCACTGGGGAACATTTCAGAAAAACCTGGCCTATAGAATTTACAACAGTTTTGAAAAAAATTATCGGTTACTATAATTAGTATTATAATTTTGAATAATTATTATTTAAATCTTTAATGATTTTAAAGAAGTGAAACCCCATACAAGTATGAAGAAGGGTAATACCAGTTTGTTGTGGGTTGATTTGACTGCACCATACTTTTTCTGTAATGTACCACATGTAGATCTACTACGCATATTAAGCAGTGTCATGATATGCTGCAGTTGCCTCTGAGGCAGTTACTAGCTTGCTCAGCCTCTTCAAGTATAAAAGTAGAAGCAATCTGATCACTTCTGCAGGCATAAATCTGCAAAAATATTATCTTCTTTATTTCCTTTGAGTTGTCATGGCAGTATTCTCACTGGATCTTCTCTTTTAGCTGAGATGCATTTAAGTCTATGTAGTCAGCACAAAACTGGAAATCACACATTACTTTTTAAATAATTTGTGCTGAAAATTGAGGTTATCACTCCTAGTTATTTCAGTTTTAAGCACTGGTTGCTGTCCATCAGCTAAATTAATTTGTGTACCAAGAAATAAAATGTCATGTTAATCATATGGAGAATACAGAAAGAAATGAATCAGCTCTTAGTAGTGGTTGAAAATGCAGAATTGCAGAAATATTTCGCTGAATGGACAAAACCTAAAAAGCTCTTCAGATTCATAATTCTTTGGTCCTTGTATCCTCTGATGGTAGCCCTTGTCATATCTAACCAAAAAGGTTGCCTTTTGTTCATTTTCTGTAATGCCCTTTCAAAATGCATGTTGGTACTACATTTATTATCTGAAATTCAGTATCTGTTTTCCTTCTCACCTTTGCTCCTTTCTGTCTTCTTTTTAGAGTCCCATTACTTGTACATTTTTTTTTTCATAACTCATCTGTATTTTCACATTTTTGAGTGGTTGCCAAAACAGTAGTGGAAATACTGGGTTTGCCTGTATGCTCTTTGTCTGATTTCCAGATGGAAGTCTTTGGTCTTGTGGTTCACTTGCCAGGATTTGTCCTCAGGTGATAATAACTTTAATGTACTTTCTGCCAGTTTCTATTTCATCATGTTACCTCTTGCACTTGAGGGTTCAGCAAATCTGACAAAGAAAGAAATGCAAAAGGGAACAGAATTGACACAGCAAAAACATTCACTAGCAAGGGGATGAAGGGTAAAGGAGCTAGGTTTTGGTTTTGTTAATAATAAAACTACAGAGATGCAGGCAATTCTTTTTGCAATATGAAGCATTAGTTGGTGTTCAGCAACCAACCAGGGGCAGGAAAGGTGATGAAAGCAAAATTGATCCTGTTTGTTTTCTCTAGATGTCATTACTGCCTGCTGCCTTGACATTTCTTAAAGCGCCTCAGAAGGAACAGCGGTGTGATTCTTTTGTTTTCTGATACGTTTGTGATTTAGGTCAATGTTCATTTCATTTCACACTGGGAAGACTGAGGCAGGAAAGTTAACAAATATCTTTTGTGCATTGTACATAGGCCAGAGGGAGACCTTAATTATCAACCTCTTTGTCATAGCTTTATCCTAAGGGAACAGCTAGACAGAGCCTACCTGAACTATTTGTTGAACTGCTCTAACCCGTCTATGTGGTAGGGTATCTGAAATCCGTTCTTGTTGGACCTTTAAGGATCCTTGCTGGTTGTGGCCACCCTTGAGGTGCAGCATCAAGGTCAGTCCCCTTGGTGAGGAGTTTCAGTGGCTCCCTGGGTCCATGAGCATGGGTGTGTTGATAAGATTTCCATCTGTTTGAAGTTAGTGGTTCTGCATGTTGCTGTCGAAAGATGCAGTGGGTTCTTTGTTGAAGTGGGGCAGTTTGCATCAGCCTGTTCTATGTATGAGAATTTTCAGCTAAAGGCAGGGAGGGCTGTGCTCTTGGGGTGAGGCACATACTGACTTGGAGATACAAAGCAATTGCTTAGCTGGCACTACTTCAAGCTTTTCCATCAATAGATTATGTTCCTTTCAGCAGTTTGAGCCGACCTTTTTGCTGGGATGTTGTACTGGGTTGGTCAAGACAGTTTAAGTGATTCTTGTACTAATGAATTGGTAAACTTGGAGTTAAGAGGAGAAAATACGGGAAATGTAAGAGTAAAGCAATGGCAGAAAAAGTAATTAAATGTAGCTGAAACTTCTTTGAAATATATTTTTCTTCAAATACAGAAGTTCAGTAAGAAATCACTGATGTGGACCACAGTTCAGCAGAGTGTTTAACACCATTCCCATGTAACTGATACAGTCTGTGTTGGTGGAACTTGGTATTACTGGCAATACTTTGAATGCTGAAGTCAGCCCAAAAGTTAAGTCCCCTTCTGAACTGCAAAGTAGCAGTCTAACCTGCAACTGTTACTTTTTAAAAATTCATGCTATTGTTTTTTTTCCATTTCAATATAAAAGTAAAGAAAAAGAAGAATCTTTTTAAAAGCTACCTAATATGTAAATTGAAAGGATTAAAAAAAGTTTTCAAGGTTGACTATATCATACATACAGAAAATGCTACTTCTTAATTTGTTTGTAATTTTAAATTTATCTTGAAATGACAGTGGGGTTTCAACAAAAGTGTCAGACTAGGGGGAAAGAAAATAACATTTTTGTAGAGATCTTGCACTCAGATTCAATTCAACAAAGTTTAAAGGATACAAAAAAAAAAAAATAATTACTGCAGTGATTGATCCTTGACTACTGCAGCACTAGTGGGAAAAGTTAGTGAAGCAGAGTGTCAGTTGATCTGAAAGTAATATAAAACAGTAATACTGCCTCTGATTATTAGATGCAAAAGTTCAGACATTGGGATGCAGGAGTTTTGTGCTGGAACACAGCAATCACCACTCTATCCTTACTTCCCTTGAAAATTCAATAAGAATAGCCAAGTCCTCCAGACTTAAACAGCCCACATATATCTGCAACCATAAATAAGTAAACCTCTATGAACAATTGAATGGCCATATTGTTCTTATTCTTCTAATGCAAAGTATTTCCCTTGTAAACCACTCAGTAATCTTTGTCATTTGTTCTTAATGCATTAGAAGTTTATAAGCAACCAATTGGCAAAACTCCAATTAGGGTTTATAGAAGCTATTAGCTAAGGTTTATTTTAAAAAATAAACATTTTAATGTTAGTAGGAAGTCCGTAATCCAGTTGGAAAGGTTTAAAAATGTGAGGTACAATTAAACACTTTCTAAAATTCTCTGCTGGAGACTTTGTGGGATATTCCAGCTGATATGTTATATTAACTTATAAAAAGTAATTTTACTGGTTAAATCATTTACCATTTACTTGATTGACAGCAGTACTTGTTTTCATAGAAATAAATACTTGTTATAAATTGCTGTACACATATAAGGCATAAACAAACATGGAATGCTTTTTTCCCTATAAAATATAAGGAAAAAAAAGAGGGAGAGTTTTGTCTTTTTGTATAAACTGTATGAGCTTTTATGGGAGATAGTTGCATCAGCTTTTGTCATACTTTGATCTTTATTCAGTATGAGTTCTCTATTAAAGTTTTGTCGTCACTGTCTTGACCTGAGGTATTACATGTCTGTAGTGGTTTTCCAGAGATAGTGGAAAAGCTTTAGGTATTCCCTAAGATAATTTTTTAAAATATGACAAAAAGTGTTCTGAAAGGTGCTTTAATTGGCGGATCAAGTTTTGCTAAGCTAGCCCTAGCTGGCAGCCCCCACAGAAATACTCTCTCACTGCCCCTGCAGCAGGGAGAAGATTGGAAAAGCAGGAGAGAGAAAGTGCACGAACTGAAATGAAATGAGATAAATCTCACCAATTCCTGTCACAGGCAAAAGAGCCCCTCTGAGGGAGCACCTGCTTCAGCATGGCATTATCCATTGGCTGTGGTCTCTTTGTGGGTATGCCTTCTTTGCCATGCAGTACCATCTACTGCTCTGGTCCGGTTGTTCCCTCGGTATTTTCTATCCTTTATTTAAGAGGTTTTCACAGAGGCTTGGCTGACTCAGCCATGTCTGTCATGGTCCATTTGACTCTCTCATATTTACAGGACAAGGTACTCTGTAAATTGAACTTTATTTTATGAGCTCACTAGGTAATGCAACAAACCAACTAGTTGCAACCATTTTCACAATAAGTGAGCCTTCTCATGTCCTAGACAATAATGGTTTAAATATTAGTTCTTCAAATTGTTGAAGAATTGTTGAGTTATTTATGCTCTCACTTTCAAGTCTTCCGCTTTTCTAAGAAGCAAATAATTCTGATTGTGTGGATCTTGGGGGATCTCATAGAACCTTTCATTATCTGAAGGGGCCACAAGAGGTCTGGAGAGACAGTTTTTGCAAGGGTGTGTAGTGACAGGACAGGGGGAAATTAGCTAAAACTGAAAGGAAGCAGGTTTACACTAGATATGAGGAAGAAATCCTTCACTATGAGGGTAGTGAGGCTCTGGCACAGGTTGTCCAGAAAAGGTAGGGGTGCCCCATCCTTGGCAGTGTTCAAGGCCAGGTTGGATGAGGCAACCTGGTCCAGTGGAAGGTGTCTCTGACCATGGCAGGGGGGTTGGAACTAGATGATCTTTAAGGTTCCTTCCAACATAAAGCATTTTGTAAATTGATTCTGTAAGCTGATGCAAACAACTGTACTGGGTCAAACAAAAGGCCTCTTCAAGCCCTTATACCAAATAATGCACAGAATGTTGTGGAAGGAGTTTGAAGGGAAAGGAGAAGTTACCTACTCCTAGGTATACACACTTCACATATTTTAGGATTGCCGCTAAATGAACACATTCATTTTGTCAAATAAGATATTTTCTGAAATATGCTTTACAGGGATATTGCATTTTAGTTAATACTGAAATATTTTTATAACATTTAAATTAGTGTAGAATTTTCACATTAAACAGTGCAATTTTAAGTGAAGAAGTAGAGGGGAGAAGCAGCACTCTCTCTTCCTTTCCTCACCTCCACTCTAAAAGCTACATGGGTTTTGTTGCAGCTTTCTTTGAGTCTTTTCAGAAATTAGTTTTCTTGGGAAAAAGGTACACTTTTTACGTTAGGCTGCATACCCTTTATTTCTTGGAAAATTTTATATCAATTTTTTAAAAGAATCTGTTCTTAAAAATGTATTTATGCTGCATTGTGAAAGATTTTTGAAATATTTTGTTCTAAACTAGGCAAACCTGTCGGGTTTTTTAATGTTTCTGCTTTGTTTTTTTTTAAATCAGTATTATTTTCTAAACTTCGCTTAATTTGTCAAGTATTTTGGTCCTTATGACAGTGTTTTTCATTTAGACCATGAATATTTGGAGCCCCAAATTGAACTTACTAGGAGACCAACTGAAAAGATTTAATGTACAGTAAATGACATACTGTGTAAGGCCATTTGTTTCCTTGTCCCCTGTATTAGGAGTTTTCAATCTCTCACCTCTCTTGCCTCTCAAGAAATAATTATGTCCTGCTTCCTTCTGGACACCCATTTTTATAAGGTAAAGAAATGGAGAATGGAAAAGTTATTCTTTCTTAGTATTTCATCCTTCATATCTGATATTTCCATTTCATCATGGCTGTTTAGCAGCTCTGGCATTCAGATTTGCTTTAGAGCTTCTTTGGCAAAGGATGACATCTTGTTCCAGAAAATACCTGTAATGTCAGTCTTTGGATGACTTTTCTGGGCAGACAGCCAGAGACAATACTCTATACCATCCTCCTTAAAAGGCATTGTAGCTGAAATCTTGGCTTTATTGAAATCTTCAAGATTTGTGTGCTCTGGATTTTACCAATGGGAAAACAGTCATGTCTGATCTCAGGAGAATCACAGAATATCATGAGCTGAAAGGGTCCCACAAGGATCCTTGAGTCCAACACTTGGCCTTGCACAGGACCATCCCCAAGAGTCACTCCCTGTGCCTGAGAGCATTGTCCAAATGATTCTTGAGCTCTGTCAGGCTTGGTGGTGTGACCACTTCCCCAGGGAGCCTGTTCAGTGCCAAAACACCCTATGGGTGAAAGTTTTCCTAATCTCTAACATAAAGCTCCACTGACACAACTTCAGGCCATTCCCTTGGGTCCTGTCAATACTCCTTTCATTTCTGCAATACCATCCAAAAGTGCAGAGAATATAAACCTGAACAAGTAAGGAGAGCTCTTGGCTGTACTTTGGAAATGGAGAATGGAATTGTATCTTTTTGGAGAGATAAGAAATCGTTCATCAGCTATCCTGTAGTTATTTGTGTAGTTTTCTAAGAGTTAGTCAAATTAAACAAATCATTGTAGGTTGACTCTTACAGTTAGTCACCAAAAGTCCTTGCAAAACTTGTTCTTGCACCACTTCTGAATTCAGTTCCTTTCAAAATTTTCTTCTTTCATGAAAATATTTTGACTGGAACATTAAGGAGGTCTGATATTTACATTCTTGCTGCATTAGAGTCTCAGTATAGAGAGGTCTCCTGAGTTCTGCTGAGGTAAACCACGTGTGAACAGTTTAGTCCAGAGTAACACAAAGGGAACACTTTGATTTTCACACATATATTTTCACTTCTGCATAGTGGCACAGAATCCAGTTAGGCAGTTGCAGAATTGTCCCAAAGTGAAACAGCTGTCTGGGCTCTAATCTTGCCCTCCTATTCTTCCAATGAGGCTTTTTGATTAACTTTTTATTCTTAGGATAGCAATTTGTACCAAGGATCTAATTAGGACTTTATGTAACACAGGCAAAGCCCTCCTTTTGCAAGTCTGTCTCACCTCAGTCCTGCTAATCTTGCAGCTTTCAGTATGGAGCATTCTGAAATATCTGATATTTCAAGCTATCTCCTCTGGTTGAAAACAATTTCAGCTATTGAGAGTCGGGAACAGGGTTCATTTGATTCTTTTGTCCCGGTAAGGAAAACTGTAACATATCTCTAAAATAAGGCGTGTTTTTAAATTTCAGTTCTGAGGATTAGGCTTCTTTTGGGGGGGAAATGGATTAAACTGAACTCTGTTGAACTGAATGAACTCAGACCTCTGGGCATAGCTCTTCTGTGTTTCTTTCTGATAGAAAGATGAGTAGTAAAAAACTGTTTTATAGAAGTTGGTGGTTTTTCTGGGGAGAGAAGGCATAGTTCTATATACATGGAATTAAAATATATTGACACTATTTCTATTTTATCGTTACTTTAATGATCAAGAAAAAAACTATATTGCTTATAATTCTTCCTGAAAAACATTTAATTGAGATATGGCTTTAAAATGTTAAGAAATATTAATAAATATAAGTTGAACATAGGGGAATTGCTGCTTATCACCAGATAGCACAGACTAATGTTGTATATTGTAAATAAAATAAGTGATTTCTTCTATGTTTACATCAATATGTGTTGCTACTTCTAATTCCAAGTATTTTGAAGAAGCTATTTATTTACATTAATGTCATGTGCACTGGAAATATTTTAATAGCAGATGGCTTTTGGTGACCAGGTTAGGTAAGCCAGGTAGAATGTGCTGGAAAGGAAAGAAGATAGTATCTTTCTTTCCTCTATGTATCTTCATTTCATGTGAAATATAAATTTAATGGGGTATTTTTAAATGAAGATATGCTAATGTTGTCCAGAAGAGACACACATCTGAGCTGTTAAGTATGTGACCAACAACCTGAAGAATTTTTCAGTTCTAGCTGTGTCAGATCAGTATTGAGCTAATAAGTGAGCAAAAAGGTCTTCAATAACAGATGGGCTGATAGCAAAAAAAAATGCTTGAACCCTATTTGTATAAGAGTAGAGCACTTATAATTGACGAAGACATTTCAAAATGTGTCACAAAGCATATATTAGCATGTGAAGGATGGGCTGACTTTAACTTTGGAGTCTCTTGCTTTCTCCTTGTTACAGCTGCCCTAAAAAGCCTTGTGCCTCCCACAGATTCTGTGTTCTTCTTGCTGTAATATTTTCTATGTCATTTTTCTCCCGTTCCTCTGAAGCACACGATGTTCCCATTTCTTGTCCTCACAGCCAAACATTTATTTAGTATCAGGGTCAGGTCTGCAGTGGGGTTTTTTATATGTTAGTGCTCAGAATTGGTGCACCTGCCTGTGAAGTTGCCTAGCATTTGGAAACGACCGTCACATTAGGTGTTAATTTTTCCCAGACGTCCCATGGCGAAAGTCAGGATTTACAACAGGCTGAGAATGGTAAATGTGATATTTCTGACAGGCATCATAATTTACTAGAGGAGGGGGATGTGTTTCATTTGGAGGGTGGGATTGGTGCCGAAAAGGTAGGGTAGGAGGAGACTGGATCTGTCCAAATCGTTCGGGGGAAAGACTGCCTCATGTCTGAATGCCAATTTTTTGGGATAGATATTGAATTATTTTCAAGGTTGAAATGCTATTGTACAGGCACAAGAGAAATCTGAGTTCCTAAAGCTTAATATTTTTAGGGCTGTATCTTTGATTCCTGTATTCTACCTCCCTGCTGCCTTAAGCAGACACTGTCTGTTACTAAATGCTGTGCCTAGTCCTTTTCCAGGTGGTCTCTCCTAGTACCTGATATATAGTGCATAACTTTTGGTTTCCTTTGCCAGGAAATGTTTTCTTTATCCTTTCTAATAGTAATCAAAGCTTATTTCTGAAAGCCCACTTTTGGAGCTTTTCCATTAAAAAAAGAGAACCAAACCCCCATCATATCAGAGACAGATATCCAGGAGATGTTTTTTATTGTTACTGGTTTTGCTATTATTACTGGAGGAAGAGGCTGCCTTGATGCTCTGAACTGTTCAATGTCCTGGTGTTTTGGGGGGTGCTGTTCAGTGCATGAAAGGTGGTTGTGATGTTTGAAGTTCTCCTAATCAGTTTGCAAACCCTTCTTCTCAATCTTGGTTCAGATCAGTTCTGAAAGTTTTTAGATTTTCTGTCTTTGTTTGTTACATGTATTGTTCGATACAGTGAAAGGTGAATGTTGTCTTTGTGTACAAGGAAACTTGTTCCATTTTGTGGGATAAGTGGCTTCTAATATATACATTCACACAGTAAATTCAGAGAGTGCAGAACTTTCTTAGTCCTTTCCAGGTCACTGCTAATAATGTATACAAAGAGCAGCATCCTAAATGCTTGTGTTTTACAAAGTAGAAAATATGGCTTGAAATCAGTAACTAAAAGATATCCTATAACCCAGGAATGGTCATGTGTCAAAGTGCTGCCTTGTATTAATTTCTATGCCTGTGTCACAGGAAAAAGAGCCATGTTGCTTGCTGCTAGAAAAGTCACTGTTCTCACCTATTTTAATTCAGTTTA
Organism: Polioptila caerulea; assembly: GCA_013397295.1. Taxonomy (NCBI): domain Eukaryota; kingdom Metazoa; phylum Chordata; class Aves; order Passeriformes; family Certhiidae; genus Polioptila; species Polioptila caerulea. The sequence goes on from VYXF01004078.1 coordinate 604,984, forward strand.
GGACAATATTTTTTTACTCAGTGTTTCTGCATACAATTCTAGCCAATACAATGCTGTTGAGAAATGGCAGAATGCCAAAATGTAAAAATGGGGAACGACCTCATAGGTCGCCACCGTCCCTGTGTCAGAATGTGAGTACTGCCTACAGTACTCGTTTCAGTGCTAACCTAAGCTTGTACAAAGGAGTTTAGGCAACAAAGCCTCAACCTCTCCACTAAGGAGACTTGACAGATTGTTGAATTTGCCACATAGTTGTAACTGTGGGTAAAATCTACTTGGCTGCCCTTGACATGAAACTGAAAAATATTCCCATGGTAAAAATAGCAAAATATTGATTGAAAAACAGGCAAGCGTAATTTTCCTGATATGACGCTTTTTAGCATCATTAATAATATGAATTTTTTTTTTTTCTATTTCTTCCTTTTGCAGTTTAGTCCATTTTGTTAAGTTTGTTTTTTTATTCCTATTTGCACCCATAATAGGACCATAATAGATCTTATCCGCCTATTTCTACCCACAATCTATTTTTTTCGCGTTCACAAGGAAGCTTTTCCCTTGATCATTTCCCAAGGGGAATTGCCTTCTTTTTTTCCAGGCCTATGGTTTTAAGTAAGGTGCATTTCTTTGAAAGACTGTTGGTTTTGCTGTGCTCTCCAGTCATTTCCATTGTGTTTCAGACTTATAATGGCCCTTAGCACTTTGTTTACTTAAGCAATGACATATGATAGAGCTCCTTTTGTGGCGCTGTTACTTCTCAAGTTCAATCCCTTTGCATTGCTTCATTATTCTCCAAACCTATGGTGCTGTGTTGTGTTGATTTTGTGTTTTGAAATTTTTTACTTAATTCTATTTCTAAGAATTGAGAGATAAACAGCAATGCTTTTTAATAGAGTATATGAGGAGAAGTAGGTGTAGCTTTCTTTGTCCATGGAAAGTGCCTCTTCATAGAGGATTTATAAGGGTATAAATATATATGTTTAATCAGCTGCTAATTTATGTGTTTCTATTTTTACATGACAACTTTCCTCGTGGTCCCAGTACTACTTCCACTTTTCTCTTTGTTGAGAGATCTTATTGTGCCCTTGCAGTACTTGGAGAGAGTCTAAGTGAAAGATGGGGACAGACTTTTTGACTGGACCTGCTGTGACAGGATAAGGGCTAATGGTTTTAAGATGAAAAATGATTAATTTAGATTAGTATAAGGAGGAGGTGTTTCACCATGATGGTGGTAAAATACCAGCACAGGTGCTCAGAGAGTTGGTGAATGCCCTATTCCTGAAAATATTCAAGGTCAGGTAGGATGGGGCTCTGAATAACGTGATCTAGTTGAAGATTACCCTGCTTACTACTGGGATTTTGGACTGGATGATCTTCAAAGGTCCTTTCCAATTCAGACCATTCCATGATTTTGTGATTTTTTTGTTTCCCCTACTCTGCTACTTTTATCATATAGAAGGGCAGTTTTCTTAGCTTGGACTTCTTGTCATACAGAGCCACAAGTCAGGTGCTCCCTTCAGAGCCCAGCTCGAGTGAGATCGTGTCTGCACAGGATACACTGTGTACTCAACATTTTCTTTCATAACCAAAGATGTTGCTCTTTTGCTTTCTTCAGCTGCTCCAGGCTCACCTCCAATACTTGATTTGTAGGTTTTTCAGAAAACAGAATCACTAAATAAAAGGTGCTGAACAAATATCTGTTCTACAGTGAAATCTCAGAATAATTGGTGTTTTGAAGGCAAAGCAGATTAGGGAATTTAACTTTCTTCTCAGTTTGCATAAACATTCAATTATTGAGTTGGATATTGAGAAACAAAGATGAAAAACTCACATTAAGGGAAAACACCTCATTTTGAGGTTCATCTTCACTCCAGACACTTCCCCTCCTCTAGCCATCGCTTCAGGTCCCACTCAGTGCCTTTAGGGAGACGAGGGGTTTGAGGTCCCTCACACATGGGGTTGGAGCCAGAGTCCATGCTTGTTTCTCTTTGCTGCTCCTTTTTCCTCACCTTTTTTCCCCTTATTACTTGTTTCTCCTGCCCTGGTGGTGGGTCTGGTGTGACACTGGCTGGAACCACCTGTGTCCAGCACAGGGCAGTCCTGGCTTCTCCTCACAGAAGCCTCCCTTGCAGAAAACTGCTTCCTTGCTGTTTCCACCCAGAAGGAACAGAAGGCAGGCAGAAGGGACACAAGATGGATGCTTCAGAAGGACATACTCCTTAAAGCAGACTCTTGAATGTGGCAGAGTGAAGAACAACAAGGTGTAAGGTCTAGGAGTTGGACTGATTTTTTTTCTCTGTGCAAAATTTTAAAGCTTTGAGGGAAATTGGTCCTGAAAACAAAAAGAAAATGGCATTTGCATATTTCCACTCTCTGTCCTACATCAAGATTGCATCATTTAAAAGGGACCATCCTATTTAATCAGTGGCAACCTGATGGCATTGCAAAGGTTCACAAGCAGAGCCCTGGCTAAGCTCAGCAGCTTGTGATGTTCCTGCTGGGTGCTACAACATGTAAAATTATGGAAAAACTGGCAGTTCTGGCATGTGCTGTCCTGCAAGCCACCCACTGAGCACTCAGATTCTTAGGCAGAGGGACATCAGTAAGAAAATTGAGATTTAAAAACAGTTGGCAAGCCCTGTAGTAAAGTACCAAATAGTTGTAATTTATGTAACAAAACATCTCCATTGAGAAATGCGTTTTATGCCGTGCAAAGCTAAACCATGTAGAAGAGCTGATTCCCCCTGAGCCCTGGATAGCTGCACTTCACACATGGATGTTTATTTTCTGAACTGACGTTCTGTGGGAGCAGTGGTCCTGCAGTGGTTTAGGGGTGGAAACAAGCTGTCGGGCAAGCGATATATTTGGAATTATTTAGTTAATTTTATTCATCACTTACAGATTCTGGGACATAAAGGGGCACTCTGGGACATCAATTAAAACTTTTCCAGAGGACGTTAGGGTAGAAGTTTGCTTCTAAAAATCATAAAAATCACATAAAAATCAAAACATTCTTTGTTCCAGCACAGACCAGCTTGAATTTGCTGTTTATTGCAGGTGCTCAAAATCAAGTTTCTTTCTTGAAGTTCTTCCTATATACTTAAAAGTATATACGTTAAGTGAAAGCATTTGGCAAAATAGATTTGCCTCTATACATACTTAGCCAGAATCAGTGAGTTAATTTGATGCGTTTTATGGACCACAGTAATTCCCAGCTCTCCTCATGGCCATTTGAGTGCCAAAAAAAGTTTATTGTGATTTTGCTATTTGTGCTATTAGAACCTTTCCAAAACTTTCATATTTCTTTTCTCTCTATGGAGTTTTAACTGTGACACCAGTAAGCCTTGGTGACTTCTGCCCTTGCTAAGCAGAGATCAGCAATCTTTGGCACTGACTCCATTTTTTCAGGGCTCCTGTTTACAGTGCTCAATGTAACAGATTTACCTGAAAGCAGGTGTTTCATCCTTTAAGATTTATGTTCCAATAAATCTCTTAAACAGATACTGAATTTTGTTAAAATATTTCCCCTATTTCACATTTAGTTTTGCTCTCTTCATCTGCCTTCTAATTTTTAGTCCCTTTGTTTCTGTGTTTTTCAGGAGGGTTTTTATAACCCCATGCAGGAATGTTACACTCAAATTTCAGATATTTTATGACATAAAAAGGTAAAAGAATAAGACACTGGATAACTTCTTTGTAAGCTTAGTGTACCACGATTTTAAAAATAAAAAGCCTTATGGTTGGTAAGGAAGCCTTGACTTTTGAAAGAAAGGAGGAAAAGCCAAATATGGGAAGATACCATAATTAGGTTGCAAGTGCAGTCCAGATCCAGCCCCCCCATTGTTTGTATTGGGATCACGCATGCATTCGTTTTTCCTCTGGCCCTGCTCAGCCTCTGGAGAAAGTGTTGCAGTATTTGTACATGTGGCACTTAGGGACATTGTTTAGTAGTGGGCTTGGCAGTGGTGGATTAGCATTTGGACTCTATGACCTTAGAACTCTTTTCCAACATAAATGATTCTAGGATTTCATGAAAGAAATAGCTGCAATTTTGCTTTGATTTTGTTTCTCTCTGGAAGGAGTTCTAAGTGCACACTGAGGCTGGAAAAAAAAATAATTAAGCACCCAGCTATGTCAAATAGGATGCCTAAAATCTGTATGTGTGCTTTTCTTCTGGTCTGTTTTGAGTCTGTGTGAATTCATGTGTATTAGCACAAATTCACAGAGTATCCTGAGTCAAAAGGGACTCGCAAGGATCATCGAGTCCAACACCTGGCCCTGCACAGGACCATCCCCAAGAGTCACACCATGTGCCTGAAAGCATTGTCCAAATTCTTATTGAACTCTGCAAGGCTTGGTGCTGTGACCACTGCCCTGGGGGGCCTGCTCCAGTGGTCAGGGAGCTTTTCCCACTGATATTTCTATGTCCTTCATCAGATCTTATACTGGTGGGAAAAATTATCTGTTACATTAATCATTGCTCTTTCAACTGCTAACAGCTAAGATCATTACAGGGGAAACTTCAACAATAGGTAAAATAGGTGCTTTCTTGTCATTCCTTCTGATAGCCTCTGAATCCACACAGAAATGTTAGATTTTCCTTATGCATGGTTTTGGGGTATATTTTTAATAATACCAATTAATACAATTTTAAATAGGAAATTGTTTTTACTTAATCTGTAGGAATAGTGTAAAACTCCAAGTCTGCAAATAAGGCCACCTCCTTTGAAAAGTGCAATTTACATTTATACTAAATGGTTTTATATGAGGTTACATTTTATATATATAGGGAGTGGTCTTGAGGATTTCTTGAGGCATTTTTCTTTTTTTATGGCAGCTGCAGCCTGCGACAAAGCTGCTTTTGACTTCTGTTTTGTGTCTCAGAGCAGAGGTAGGATTGTAATCGTTCTTTAGATGTTCAAAGAGGTTCTCTGTCTTTTACATTTTCTGATTAATAGCTATGAAATGACTTGTTATCTTTCTTAGTCTTTCAGTTTGTAATTCAGTGGTAAATATGACAAAAGATGCTGTGTGTTCTGTGATCTTGAGACCTCATAGCATGCCAGAGAATTACTGTTTTGACATCTAAATTGTCATTTAATCTTTCTTGCCATTGTGTGTAAATGTAAATCTATTTCTTGCAATTGTGAAACTCCTGAAAATAGGAATTTAAATGAATTCAGTATTACTTTCATAAAGCATGAAACAGTCTTACACTCTATATCTGAGAAATGCAGCATGCCTTATTCATGTACAAATAAAGACTGCTCTACTTTGTATTTTTGAGACACAAAATGCTAACATTTTGAAGTAATACAAAACTGCAAATGTATATTCCTGAGAGTATTTCAGAGTTTAAGACTGACTGCCTGGAAAGATGAGCCTTTAACTCTGATATACAGTCCAGAGTTCATTGTCTGCACAACATGGCAATAAGCCACTGACAACTCAACATACTTTTAAAACAGTAGTACATACACTCTTGTATTACTCTCAATTTCACCACCTCCTTATTTTGATTTTAATTAAATGTACTAATGTAAGTAATGATGGTGATTCGTTAAAAAGAAAAGCAACAGAGAATTTTAACAAGCCTCAGGTTGCACAAGAGGAGGTTGAGATTGGATATTAAGGAAAGAGTCTTCACTGAAAGGGTGATCAAGGCTTGGAACAGGCTGCCCAGGGAAGTGGTGGAATCTCTGTACATGGAAATGTTCAAAAACCAGTTGGGTGGGGTGCTTAGGGACATGGTTTAGGGGTGGACCTGGCAGTGCTGGATTATTGGTTGGACTTGATCCCAGAGGTCGTTACCAACCTTACTGCTTCCATGAAATTAAAATCACAGCTAGGAATAAGCATAGGTGGGCAATTTCAAAAGGATGACATACTTGGTTGTGTTTTCTTGTTTAGAAGTAATGTGCTGTGCTTATGATTTATAAAGTAGTGACCACATAACTATGCTTGTGATTTTGTGGTCTTGTGTTGAATATAGTCCTGCACAGTAGGAACAGTTGAAACAGGGGCTTACAAATGCTGGAGAAAGCAACCCAGTATGATATGGATAGTCTCTAAAACTGTGAGGAGGAGTAGTGATTAGGACCAGTCAACAAGGATAATGCTAACATTCATGGTAGAGGGAAAGTTCACCTTAGGTCTGAGAGGTATGAGTCATGTCATACACTTGTAGAGAATTTAGTAGCAGAGTAATTGTTCAGGAACTAGGCCTTTTTGTTCTGTTTCTACTGGCTTCAAGTGCTTTTACTGTATCGTGCTTCCAAGTCTTTTGGCAGAAAAGCCACTAGACTGTCTGATGTGCTGCAAGCAGAAAAATCTCATATATTTGTTGAAGCAAATTTGTGTTATGCTCAAGTACTTTAAGAAGAAGAATAAAAAAAATCTTCCATTTTAATTTTTTTTTCCCCCAAAACTATTCAAGTTTTGTCTCAGCTATGCCAATCTGTCACTGCAGCTTTCAGTGTGATGCCTTTTCTTAAAACACAGAGATGGTTCAGCTGAAAGCAGTGCTTCCAGTCAAGGGTAGGAGAAGGTCCATGCAGGGAGCAGGAGCTGTAAGTCTGACTGCGCAGTACTTTGTCAGCTTAGTATCATACTTAATGTATAGGTAGGGTTTGGGATGGAGAGGGAAGTGGGTGAGGAATGGGGAAAACAGGATTACTCAATTCACTGCACTCAGTAGAAGTCACACTTGTAATTAGTTTGGTTTTATTTTGCATCTGGGAAAAGCTGGTGAAGAGTCATTTACTTGGTGAAATATAATTTAGTGTCTTGGTCAAGTCTGCGGAGGAGGTCAAAGGGCAGAGTTAGGAGTAAAGTCATTATCTTCCAGAAAGCTCTTTCTTCTCATCCAGTCTCAAGCCTGGATAAAGACTACGTACATCTGTGTACAGAGAGAGAAAAGAAGAGGCAGTGCTGCCTCAAAGACACTCTAGGCAGAGATTCTCAAGAAAATCTAGACATGTTTGTGCATGCTTTTGTTAATTTATGCACAATTGGGAGTACTGTTGATGAATCCTGGTTCGTAGATTTGTCTATGTTCTCCATGAGAAGTACAGAGATACCTGAGTATCTTCTTTGAGAAATTGGTGAACCAGTGTGACATGTTTTCAAGTCAGCAGGGATACAGACATATCATTCTGGAAAGTAAAATCTTTGCCTCCTTGTCAATACTGATCTTATCCCTTCAGTAATTTCACTGTGGTTACAGGGCTGTTTTGAAGCTATTGTGTACCTATGGCTAGCACTATATTTAGGGTTCTCTCCAGTGATTGCAAACTGTCTTCTTGTGATTGAAGTCTTCTACTTTAAAGCGTGAGCTACAAACAGGGCCCAGCTAATGAAATGATCTCCATTCCCTGCACTTGAAAACAATTTTGAAGCTCAGGAGGTTAATGTTCTTCAAATTACCATCTATCAGAAAGATGTGAGCAAAATGTTTGTGTTAAATCACGTTTCTTATTAAAAAAACCCAACAAAATGAATACACCCCCCCCCCCCCAAAAAAAAAAAAACCCAAACAAAAAAAGCCAACTAAAAAGACAAGTTGTAACAAGAAGCACTGTACCACACACAGAATTACATACACAGATATGAACAGGAGGAACAGAGAAGATGAATGCACTGATGATAGTAGTTGTGAGTGAGTGCTTATAGTCACTATATCCATCTGAAACTTTTGCACTGGGAATTTTTCATGCCCATCTGTCTGAACAGGATAAATGCCCCAGTTGCAGAAAATCATCGATTTGATAGTTTAGTTTAGTTTTTCCAATTAGTAAAGAACTCAGGAAGCACAGTGTTGAAATGATCCCTCACTGACATACTGGCTTGAAAAATAATTTTTTACAGGCTCTATTCCAGGGCCAGTTAGGAAAGGATCACATCATTCAAGGGAACAGCTTTAAATGATCAGACTCTTGCTGTGGAAGGGATGATGGACCAAGTGATAACCCAGGGATCAGAATTCGGTAGGAAGCTAAAAAATGGGAGTATTGTGGTGAGTGTCCGTCATATGGGCCTCCAGAAGATTTTGTCAAGGCTCACGAAGGACAGAGGGAGGTGATTGAAAAGAGGAAGGTCAATTTACAAATGTTTGGATTTTACCTTGCCAACCTAACATCTCTCTGTGATGAGAAATCCACTAGCTCTGTGGATGAGGGAAAATCAGTAATGAGCTTCACCAAGAAATTAAAGATCAGATTGGGCAGCTTTGCAGATGCACAAGTCTTTTTTTTAAACTGGTCTGTATTTCAATCTGAACCTCAGCTGAGTGTATAAGAACCATGACAATTATATACCTTTGACATAAATATCATAATATGTGTGTATATATATATGAAATATATATATATGTGTATATATATAATATATAATGCTGCTAAGTAGTGTAAACATTAAATGTTTGTCCTCTGTAAAGATCAATTAATTATCTTAGTTCAAACACAAAGGGTGGACTTGTCAGACAAGGAGACTGAAACCCTCAGCCTCAACATTCCCTAATTGAAAAGTTGAATATATAAGGTTTCTTACAGTTCTACTAAAAACTGAACAACTGGATAATACATATTCAGGATGTGGTCCAAATCCTAGAGAAATTGAAAACAAAGACCACAGTGAGCTGTGGTTTGGACACTGAGAATCTATTTCCTTCATCCTTGATTGAGCAGTACGCACAGTTATGTACTGTTGTATGATTTGAATTCAATGGGAAAACTTTTAACTTAATGTATCAGTATGGGTATTTCAGTATTAATGAATTTCAGATCTTTGCATTTATTTTCTCTCTCTTTTTTTTTTTTTTCTCTTTCAGGCAAGCCCTGCCCCTATAATTGTCAACACAGACACCTTGGACACAATCCCTTATGTAAGTATTAGGGGTTTGGGTTTTTTTAATAAATATGTAGAGTTGATTTATTTTCACACAGAAATTCTGGTTTTTATTGCATAGAATTTATCTTAGAAACAAATCTTCAAATTAATAATTTTTTTTTTACAGTTGCACAGTAAATTCTTTTTTAGGAAAAGAAATTGGGAATGACAATTGCACTCAGGTGAATCATAGTGTATTATATACACACCATTTGTAGTTTGTTTACTAAAACTAGCCTTTATTTGAAAAAAAGAAAAGTGCTTTCATTAAGGGTGTCATCCTTACCAGTGATGTGAGTATTTCATTTTAGAGGCCTGCATGCCCTGCTAGCTTAATAGAAAGATGCCTGGATGCATAGTGTATATTAAAATGGTGCAATATACCTTTGTTTTTCTGTCTATCCTTCTTTTGTAGATGGAAATTGCTCATGATAAATAACAGCTCAAACTAATTGACTTAGTACTTTCCTATTAATGTCTCTTCTTTTTTATGACTTCTAGGAAACAGATTATCCTAAAATAAATGTGTATTTTTATTAGATTTTTAAAAATCTGTTTTTTCTGCAAACATTTTATATTATTGTCATTTAGACTGTAAAATCAACTGTAGTTGAAGATAAAGGACATAGCAAAACACAAAGCAAACCTATCACAAAGAAAGTCACAGGCTTAAATGATTGGAGGGAAGAAAAACAAGTAGCACAAAGCTAGCCGGCCAGTATCTAATCTTTCTTCTTGCATCATCTTAGTTATCTTTTTGAAGCTCCTAATTAATGTCTCTCATCTGTCGTGTTTTGTCCACATCTGTTTCTTATGATACCAATGCATAAGCCTAATTATTTATCTACCTACACCAATCATGTTGCTGGGTTCTGTCTTTCAGAAGACTGTTGATGAAGAAGTTTAATAGGGGTTGTCCTGGCCAGGTTGTTACTGCTAATTCATAAAAGTTAGAAATTATGGTGCAGAGCACAGGTAAAGATCACAGCCAAGAGCAATTTAGAAGAATGACAGTGCTCTAAAGCAGAAGAGAATTAAGTCCCTTGATGGGAATATGAACTATTGGGAAGGGTGAAAAAGTTAAATAGAATTTCTCCATTCATTTGCATGCAGCTTTTTTCAGAGACTATCTATCATTTCTGTCTCAGTTTTCCATCCTAACATCAAAACCATCTGCTATGGTCTCACTTTCAATAGGTCTGTCTGGCTTTTCTCCTGTATTTTGATGAGACATTTTACACTTAGTGTTCTCTAGCCTTCCAAAAGGGACACTGTGAGCCCCAGTTCTCATTTTCAGCACTAGACCTGTGCCCAGGATCCTCTGCAGCTACAATGTTAGAATTCCTAAATGCAGATGCAATTACACTAGTGACAAGATGCTCAATCAATATGATTTATTCCCTTAATACATCCTATCAATACTTACATGCTTTTACACCACTTTTGTACTAGAGTTCCTCTCTCTTAAATAATAAAAAACAAGTGACCAAACACATTCAAGAGAAATGTTGACAGTAGGCTGAGAAGTGCCTGTGGGCTGTTTCAGTCTTCAACACGTGTTGTGAACTGGATAAATAAACAGAAGGTGCTTAGTGTAGAAATAGACAGCTCTGAATTAGTCACCTTGCTCTTCCCAGCCCAGGAAGAGTTATTTTTCTTAGATATGGGATGCAGCAGCAGCACCACAGAGGGGCTTATTTAACAATAGACACTAACAAACACTTCACCTTGACCTGTCTGCTGAGCCCAGGCCACCATAGTGCCCCACAGAACTTGGGGTCTCTTTACTGCAAATCGCCGTTTCCTTCTGCTTCAGGATTTGTGTGCTTGAACTTTCTCTAAAATGAGACACAAAAACAAGCCATGAACAGATGACTTCTTCCTCCAAACCAATATTTGAGAGAGTGAGCTGGGAGACCTGTGTTTTCTTTCTTGCTCTCAGGAGTAATGCAGTTTAATTTAGTTTGGTTTCATTTTGTATTTCCTCTGCAATGGAGATGATGTAGTCACTGGGCCAGATCCATATTTGCTTCCGTGTGCATCCTCTCCTGGTCCAGGGATCCTTTCCAATACAGATTTAATGACAGCATGCGGTGGATTGACTATGGCCAATAGCCAAATACTCTTCATGGTCTTCTCTGCTGTGGGTCAGGAAGAAAATAGGAGCTATAAAAGCAGAGTTGTATATGAAGATAATGAGTTAAATAGGGAAAGCAAATGCTGCATGTGCAGGTAGAGCAAAATAAGAAATTCATTCACTACTTCCCATCAGCAGGCAGATGTTCAGCCTTTCCTGGAAAGCAAGGCTTCATCATGTGTAGCCTATTGGGAAGGCCAATATCATAATCATGAATGTTCTCCCTTGCTTCTCCTTTTGCTGAGCTTTTATTGCAGAACACCATGTGATATGGAGTGTTCCCTTTGGTCATGTGGGGTCATCTCTCCTGGCTAGGTCCCCTCCAAACCCTGTACCCATCCTCAGCCAACTTGCTACTGGGACAGGAAGGGAAAATTAAAAGGAGAAAAAGCCTTGCGGCTGTGCAAGCTCTTTTCAGCAATAACCAAAATGCTGATGTATTTTCAACTTTGTTTCAGCCACACATTGAATCGTTGCTGCACTTAGGCTACTATGGAGAATAAACTTCATCCCAGTAAAACCCAGTACAGCCTTTAGTATTGTATGGGTCCTGTAATACAGCCTATAACATCATGGCATGTTTGGGGAGTTTTGTCTCTCTTTTAAACATTTGGAAATACAGAGACAAATCTTCCAAAATGGATGAGTGAAGTGTATGATAATGCAGCCATCATCATATCATTTATTTTACAGAAAATGTAATTTAGCAGATATGCCCTAAATTTTTTTTTTCTGAATGAGGTCAGTTCAGAGAGATAGCAAAAAGCTAGATTTAATTATGATTTTGAAACTTGAACATATGTGAAGCAGCTGCATTTTCAGCACTGCTAGGACTTCTAGACATGCCTGGGGGAAGACTATAAGTGCCTAGGAACATCTTTGGTCAATATTTGAATACCTTTAGAGTTAACTAGCTAGGTATTTGCACTTCTTTGAGGCCTTACTGATTTTTAGTTGCCATAAGATAAGCATCTAACACTCTGAGGAAAAAAAAATATTTTTATGGATCAGTGAATGCTGATATATTTTCTGTCTAAAGCTAAAACTAGCCTTGGTGTAAGATGCTGATACTCTCTCAGAATTGTAGAGTGTTTAAAACACCCAGAAGTACTGTTCCTTGGGGCTATAGTGATCTTAGATTCCTGCTATTCATCCCTATTTCAGCTCCCATTGCAAAAGTACACTTGGAGTCCAGGAAGACTGGATGAGAAGAACAAGAATTTTTCAGATCCTACTTACTGTGTCATGTTTCTAATGTTCACATTCTTTTTTTCCATACTCTCTCTAGTCTTAGATGGTTGTCCTTGGATTCTTCTGATTGACTTTGCCTTCCACAGATCTTAGCACCACTTCTAAAGCAACTTTTTGAATAGAATTAAAAGGCAAGGGAATGCATAAGCAAAAGTGATATGTCTTAAGAAAATTCTTGATATATTAGTTTTTTATTTCTGACTGTGGGGATTTTCTAAGATACTTTTCATGAAAACTAGTTAATGCTGTCCACTCAGGTGTTTGCAAAAAAAAAAAAGTGCTGCTTAAAAAAATAAATTTTTCTTTTTTTTTTTCTTAAATAACAGTAATTTTCATTGTATTTACCATAACAAAGTTAAGTAATCCATTTTATACCATGCAGAAATTATATCCATAATTAAGCACTGGAATAAGCATGGATTTTCAAATTTTGATGAATCAAAATGGGGGTTTTTTTTCTGTAATTACTAGTCACAACAGATAACCTGATAGATCCCTAAATAAGGTCAGGCTATTTTTAGAATTGTTGCATGCCAGATGGAGACTTCTCATGATTGCATTAGGCTGTTGGCACAACCTGTGTCACTGTTTCGTTTCACGGGATGTACCCTCAATGCATTTCCAGTTCATCAACAGTTCTGCTCATCCCCTCTGCCATCTTCCTCCAAAAATTCCTATGTGTTTTGGGGAGAGGTTCCTCACACTGATGGTCAGCATTCACAAAGCATGTTCCCATGTCATTTTTCCACTGCTCCACCTAAATGAAATTTCCTTTTTACCGTTGGTATAGAACTGGTAAACTGAGAGATTTATCTCATTATCACTCTAATGATTTGAAATCACATAATTAAACACTTTGCAACTGTTGACATTCTTCAAACCTTTCAACTCAATAGTTTCGAAAAAAAAAGCCATCCTATGTGAGACTGGTTCTTATCAGCATGCTTTTCTTAGATGAGATAAAAGAAAAGGCCTAATTCTATTATAGTCTTAGTTATTCTTTATAATTTGGGCCTGCAGCAAATAACAGAAGAAACAGTTAATTAAGTTTTTTTCTAGGTTCAGTGGTTTGAAAACTTCGGCTCGCCGAGCTTTGGACGTGGGAATAAATTTGATAGGAAGCTTCGATGGTACAAAACGAATTATTCTGTGACATTTTAAGCACAATTAAACATTTGTGGGAGTTTGTTTGTTCTCTATTCTTTGGCTGTAAATTTTAGATCTCTTTGTATAATGAGAAGCATTAATTTAATAACATATGAATCATCTCATTTTCTCTGTTGCACAGAATAGGCTTTATTTATTTCTTAGTTAATTTCCAAAAAGCTGCATAGTTCAGTTAAAAGTGGCTATAAGGCTGTCTTTGCTGCATCACTTCTAGAAATCGAAGGGAGCCTTTCTATTTCTCTTATGATGGAATTTTATTTTCTTTTCATCTTAAAAAAAAAATTTAGAAAAGTTAACTCAGGTACTGTGGTTGTTCCCTTCTGCCCCCATCTTGTCACAGCAATAAGATCTAAGGAATATGTACTTTATTCTCCTTTACTCATAATGAATTCCTCATATTTCTTCCATTTTACATTATTCTTTCAAATTATTATTTTCTTATTATTACTATTTGATTATGCCTCATTGCTCTTCTATTATTGGTTTTATTTGCTAACTATACTGCCTGTGCTGAATTCTGTGAGGATACATTTAAGACATGTCCTGAAGAAGTAATTTTCAAACTATGTAGGTTGTTTTCATGAGCTGTAATCAAATCTTTGTATTGTTTTGCATTTGCCTGAGTGTGGCCACAGAGAAGGCTGTGCAGCTGTCTTGGTGCATCCCAACTTGGCTGTGGCTCAGCTCCTGCTGGAGCAAGGCAGTGCCCTGTAACACCTCCTGCTCAGGGAAGTGTGGGGGCCAGGATGATGCCAAAATGGGGAGTTTAGGAAAACTTTCAGCTTTCCTCTCTGCCATTCGGCTACTGCACATAGATTTAGCACATGAGAAAGAGGCACATAAAGGCTTAAACCAAGTCTGAAAAGAAAAATGTATTTTCCTATTCTGATGTTGTGGATGGAATCAAGTGCTTTACTCTACAGTGAGAAGAAACTGTATTTTGTTGATTTAAGAGAAATTCAATGGTAAATGCAACAGTGGTTTAACAAGAATAATGGCCAGGTATACCTCAGCGTTTACATCACAGAAAAGAGACAGAATTTTGGGAGGATCTTCCTATTGAGCCATAAGGTTCAGAATGGACCCCACTGTGTTCCAAACTTCCTTTTGGTGCAGCTGGATCCAGACTTAATTTCAGCCCTGGTCAATGGTTGATGTCGAAAGGATTATATATTTGCAATCACAGACTCAATTAGGTTGGAAAAGGCCTCTGAGATCATCAAGTCCAACCTGTGATCAAACCACAATGTCAGCTAGACCATGGCACTAAGTGCCACATCCAGTCTTTTCCTAAACACCTCCAGGGACAGTGACTCAACCACCTCCCTGGGCAGCCCGTTCCAATGTCTAATCATCCTTTCTGAAAGATTGCCAAGTTTCACTGTGCTTATTCCCAGTTCACTTAGCAACTATCTGACGTAATAAGGGATTTTGTAACCTTGAGAGGCATTCCTATTCCAGGGGAAATCCTGGTGTGCAGCCCACTGCAATGCAGGAGAGCTCAGCAGGCCTTGGGCTGTTGACTGCTCATGGAGTAAGATGATAGAGTCATAGCCACATTTACATACCCACTACAGATGCTAGTTTCTTCCAAATTTTCCTTGAGGTGGACATTGACCACCATTCTGGTTAGCTGGGTGTATTGCCCAAATGTTGCTCTTGGCTGTCATGTTATCTGTCTCCCCTGGAGGCAGATTCAGCTGTCAGGACCAGATACATCCATGACTGACCACCACTTAGGGTTATTACTTAAGCAGGAATTATTATGGAATATAAAAGGCAGGCTGGGGATGGAAGCACGTTGCCACACCTGACTGTAAAAAAGAATGAGCAAATTTTTTTAATTTCTGAGCAAAGTCAGTGCTCTAAAGGCTTTTATTGAATAATAAGAATGTAGGTGCTTTTTAGACCTGGATAAATAAATTGGAGGGGGTGGGTGGCCTTATATGTTTTTACAATAAAGCATGTCTTTACATAATTAGTGTTAAATGTCATGTATGACTGAGCTGGTTTTGGCTGGGGTAGTTAACTTTCTTCACAGTGGCTGGTATGAGGCTGTTTTGGATTTCTGCTGAACACATGGTTGCTAATATAGAGATGTTATTGCTGAGCAGGGCTTACACAGAGCCAAGGCCTTTTCTGCTTTTTGTGCTGCCACACTGGTGGGAGAGTGGGGGGGGCATGGAGGGCTGGGAGGAGGCACAGCCAGGACAGGTGATCCCAGCTGATCAAAGGGATATTCCAGATGGTGTGACACCATGCTCAGTGTATAAAGTGGGGGAAAGAAGGAGGAAGGGATGGACATTCAGAGTAATGACATATGTCTTCCCAAGTCACCTTTACACGTGAGGGTCCCTGCTGTCCTGGAGATGGCTGAACACCTGGCTGCCCATGGGAAGCAGTGAATTCACTCCTTGTTTTGCATTGTTTGTGTGTGTGGCTTTTGCTTTCCCTGTTAAACTGTCTTTATCTCAACCCACAAGTTTTTTACCTTTGACCATTCTAATTCTCTCCTGGATCCTGCTGGTAGGGGTGTGAGCAGTTGTGTGGGGCTTGGCTGCTGGCTGGGTTTAAACTGCAACAATGACTGTGGATGATGAGCAAGTTTTTGAGAACAGTGGTAATAGAAGACTAAAAAGAAATTTTGGTCTAAAAGGATAGGATCTGAATTTTTACTAAAGTAGGAAACTCATGGGGTTTGGGTTTTTTTATTAATATTATATTGAAATATATAAAAAATGTCATCATGTAGATGTATACATATTTTTTCCATTGACTTCTCAGAATAAATTTGTTGCTTCTTTCCTGATTAGTTTGATCATAGTCTTGAAAGTCAGATTACACACCTTATTATCTCTAATGACTTATGTTTTTCCAGATTGTTAACCTGCAGTTCTGTTTATAATTTATACTCATCTTTCAGCCTGTCACTGATATGCATTACAATGGAAAAACAAAAGCTGGTAGAGCTCTGTGCTAGTCTTTGAAAGCTACATAGGTTTGGCTTTTCTGTTTTGGCCCTTGAACAGTATCACAGCAATGTTTTTTGCCCTGGCTAACACTGCTGTATTCTGCATGCCATTGTTTCTGCAGTTGGATAAGACATTTTTCTTTTTTAATAGCAGTATTGGCAGGCTTGATTTAAATAATGTTTATAAAATATTTTGTGATCATTAGTGGAAAAGGTTCTACAGAATACAAAACTAATTATCTAATATAAAACAGCTCCCCTTAAACATGAAAAAATTGGAAAAGTTTTCATCCTATTGTCTGATTACCTAAATGGAGTTTAGTGTGACAGCATAAAAAATATGCTGCTTCTGTTGAAAACCCAAATCAAAGGTACAGAATGGGTCTTTTGATTTATTTTGCTTCTATTTCATACTCACTGTTTTTCGATATGAAAATAAATTAATTTCAAACTTTTTCTTTTAAAATATACTGTTTTAAAAAGAAACATCTTTTAAAGAAGGGCTAAAGTGATTCTGAAGCAAAAATGATTTTTTTCACGTGTTTTGCTTTTAAATTCTGAATGCATTTTTAATATTTAATCCTTATCAAAGATATAATTTTTAATTAGGGAAAAAAGCTTTACTTTCAAGTAAATAAATTTTGTTATTTTAGGGGATTTCTTTTATTTTCTGTAGGAATGAACACTACATTGCCTATTTGAGTGCTACATATCATAATACATAAAAAAATCAAAAAGCCTTCGTTGTGTCTGGGTGTAGGTAGAATTATCAACAAATCCAACAAATCCAAAAAGTAAATGCATCCCTTGGTCATATATCTAATTATTCCTTCACACTTCTGTTCTCCAAAATTATTATGCTGTCCATTTTCAATTGCCTATGAATAATGCTAGACTTTAGATTCAGTCAGGGAGTTCTTTCTATGGATGTTTGAGATGTTGCAATTAGCAGGCTGGGAGAAAGGAGGTTACTGAACTGTAGAGATCACATCCTACACTCATTTGTGTCCCTTGGATTCAGGTGGACAGAACATAGAGAGTGTGTAATGCTTCAAGCTTCTTGGATTTGGAGTGCTTGGAGTGCAAGTAGTTTAGCATTTCAGTCCAGATCACGGGTGTGCATTTATCAGTCTTAGTTTTAACACTCTCACATTTGTGAAGCAGACTTTTTGACAAAAAACTACACCTGTCCTTTGTCTGACAATGTAATAAACCCCTGGAAAGAGCTACAGTGCTTTGCTTTTGCAAAGTCTGTTGTTGGGCCACTCTTACCCTTGTTGCCTCTGCTGGGGGAAGCCAGCCAGGCATTGCACTGTCAGGTATTTTCATCACTCTGAGAAAAATCATATATACTGTATACATATGAGGGTGTGTGGGTTTGTACATACCCCTCCTCTACACCCAGCTATACTTAATTTTTAATTTGCCTGTGATATTGGCATGTGCTGCACAATGCAGTCAATGGCTGGTAAAGTTGTTTGAAGCACTTGGAGATCTGAGGCAGCCTTGATTTACATGAACTGACCTGACCTACATTAAACGTCATTTGAATTGGGTTTTGTCATTCTCTCCCTAGGCTTGAATTAGTTTTTCCTTTTGGATAATTCTTTATATATTATGCTACCACAGCTAACCTTACTGGGTATTGTAGCAGTAGGCTAAAGTCAGTTGGGTTGGTAGGTTTGCAAGGATCCTGTGGTTAACATAATCAAATATGCTTTTATAGTACAATTCATGGTCTTAAATCACCAAACTCATTGTCTTTTGCATAAAATACTTGATTACTATATATATATATATAGGTAGGTATAAGTATAAAGTTAAGACTCATGGCAGGGAGATCAGAACTGCATGATCTGCAGAACTGCTTCCAACACAAACCATTTTGTGATTCTAAGCTGATAAAGCTCTACAACTACGCAAGGCTATTTTTCCATAGCAANTTACTATATATATATATATAGGTAGGTATAAGTATAAAGTTAAGACTCATGGCAGGGAGATCAGAACTGCATGATCTGCAGAACTGCTTCCAACACAAACCATTTTGTGATCTAAGCTGATAAAGCTCTACAACTACGCAAGGCTATTTTTCCATAGCAATAGCTTTATTTTGAGTTACTTTGTCATGAAGTTAAAGTTCTGAAGTGATTTGGGAAAAAGCATAAAGACTGCGAGTAACTACTTTCCTGTAGTTTTGGGGGGGGATTTTGTGATTCAAGACAATGGGACTTGTATTGGAAAGTATTAACTATATTAGAAAGGTATTTTTTAACTGAAAGCTGTTGTGGAAAAAATATAAGAGNAAAAAATGTAAGAGGACCTAGCACAGATGTCATCATCTTATTGGTTTTAATTATACAAAAGGAAGAAAGCTTTCCTTTCTCATAAGACTTCATTTTGGAGGATTTCAGATTAATTGCTGTCAGAGACAAACGTGTTCCTTTGACCTTGGATAATCTAAGAAGTAAAGAGAAAATGGCTGCTCAGTATTGAAGAGAAAGCTTGTTTTGATGAAAAATGGAAAAGTGAAATCTTGCTTTCATGTCTTATTGGACGTATGATGGTTTTATTACAATGATTTTTCACTCATTTAAGATAGAGTATGTCTGAATTTTTTTTTTGGAAGAACTCTTAATTGTNTTTTAGAAGAACTCTTCATTGTAATTTTATTTACTTTTTTATGTCTGGAATTGTTGAATGTTTTGCTTTGCAATCTGCCTCTTAAAATTCAGCCAAGAGGAGGCTTTTATCCTGTCAGCACATAATGCAGCATTAGTAATAACAATGGATAGAAAATACACCCTTCTTTTGTGATTGTTTAGGTATTGCTCTTAATGTTATTCACTGTGTTTTTCATAGCAGCATTTTTTCCTGTTATTTATGGTAATTTCCTAAAAATTTTATAATAGCTAGAGTGTGTTCTTACTTGTTCCATATAGCAATATAAAAGTATCTCAATGGAACACCATTCTCTTTTAATAAAATTGCAAAATTAGCCATTTAAATGCTCGTGTTTTCCCCCATTGTTAGCCAGGGATTAGCTGATCCGTGCTGTAAAAGTAACACAACTTCAATACAGTTTCATCAAATATTCTAAAGTTCCTACTGTTACAAGTTGTGAGTACTGAAATTTTGGGAATATGAGTTATTTCTAATCCACATATTACACAATAAAACCTCATGCTACTTTTAATGCGGTGATCTGGTGAATCAGACTTGATAGTAAATTACATTTTTAATCAGTGTTTAGATGACCTAGCATAGAGTAGGAAACCCAAATATGCCACAGATAGTATCTGTTTTTTAATCTTAGGAATTGGAGCCCTCATAATTTTCTGTTGAAGATTGGTTTAGTTTGAAGGTAATAGAAAATAAAGATTCCTACATGGGATAAATTTCCACTTGTTGAGATTATTAGTAAAGAGAAATAATAACGGAAGTGAATTTCTATTGTATCTTACATTAACATGTTCAATCAGTTGCCAAGTAATTTGCGCCTGTACGTTTTTCTGCATAAGGATGACAGTTTAAAATTCTGGATTCTTTTTAGTCATAAATTATTTGTGCTGAGTGTGTTATGTTTTATGTTTACTACATAGAGACATTTTACTGAATATTGGCAAGTGTGGTTGTTTTGTTCT
This sequence comes from Polioptila caerulea, assembly GCA_013397295.1. Taxonomy (NCBI): domain Eukaryota; kingdom Metazoa; phylum Chordata; class Aves; order Passeriformes; family Certhiidae; genus Polioptila; species Polioptila caerulea. Next base: position 625,037 of record VYXF01004078.1, read on the forward strand.
TTGTACAGATAACTGAGCGTTAGCATGTTCATAACAAAGTTAATCTTGTCTGATGTCCAAATTCAGGACTTAGACTTTGGAAAGGTGATGGTAGGTGAGCATAGCACACTCTGAGTTTATCTTGAAACTATTAAGCTGTACTAATTTTTAATAATGTGCACAATGTATGGTTGATGAATCACTTAGATTTCACCATAGTCTTTCTTTTTAGTAGAAGCAGATATCTGGTATCTTCGTAGTGCTCTTTCTTATTCTAAAAATAGTAAAAGTCTTCAACTGTCCATATGACCTCTTGGTCTTTCCCTAGAGAAGTATAATTTGCCACTGGTGCTTTCAACACTGTTTAATTTCTTTCTAGAATCATTGTATATTACTATTGTATATGAGGTTGGTTTGTAAACTAAGTCAGAGAAGTGCTCTTCTTTCATTCCCCAAGAATTTGAATTTCATGAAGGACACAAATATATTCTAGTTAGTGAAATTTTCTCCTGTGTATCTTAAAATTGTTGAAAGTTGTTCATGTTTCTTTCAAAATAAGGACCAATCCCTGGGAGCCATCCTCGTATCTTAGGGAGACTGAGCAGTAAGACAGGTTGGTCAGAACTGGGCATCCCTGTTTCAATCATGTTTCAATGAGCTTTGTCTCTATATGCAGATCTACTGAAAGAAAATAAATTATACTTTAATTTCCTCCCAATTCTTTAATTACTCATCTTTTTGGTTTTTGGCTGTAGCTGAAATCAAGTTTGTTTACATTTTGTATAAATTCCCCTAAGTTTTACCAAAGTTAAAGATTTATTGTATAAAGTCCACCGTCATTTGCACAGTTTCTTATTTCCAGATTTTTTCTAGCTATTTTTCTTTCCCTACTGTTTCTTGGTGAAAAATGATTCAAGAAGATTGTAGGAATAGCTTTTCCTGTCACATTCATCTTTCTCCTTGGGTGAGAATAGGAGATACGTAGCAACAAATATGAGTCTGCAAATAATTTTTTTCTCAGTTTAGAATTGCATCAAGTCCATATACCAAAAAATGCTATGCTTGCAATATGTGTGCAGGAATTGTTGCGAGATGTTGGGGGTTGCTAAATTTGCTAGCCTGATGCAAGCAAGAATGTTGGGATTCCATGCCACAGTGCTCAACTTTTAGAGAGGTCAGCCCTGTATTCCCAATAAGCACACGGACAAACAGAAGGCATTCAGGTAGACACACGTCTGAGCAGGACAGCACAGCAGTCAGTGCCCACACAAACAGAAGTGACCTCCTTGTGTCCCCCCACGTGTATGCATATATTCATGTGTGGGAAAACTACCAGGAGCTGGATTTGGGCACGGTCAGCTCAGGAATGCTGGCTCCAGATCCTTGCTGTTCCTGATGCTACCACCCCTGTAGAGCTGCTGGTACAGACTCCTTTGCACAAACCAGCACTCACACCCCATGGGACTCTGATTCCTCCTGTAACTGGGCTAAGACACACGGTCCATCCAGTAGCTGGCCTTGGATCCTTGCCCCCACTCCTGCACAGTAAAACACACACATGCTAACATGGGTCTCAGTTAACCCCTAGATCCTAAAATCTCTTGGACAGTTGCCTTGGATGCCTTGCCCCTTCAGTAGCCAACTTCTTCCCTTGTCTTACTTCCAGTTACCCATACACACCCCAGCCTTCTGACTGCTTCACCTACTCCATAGTTAGCCCAGCTTGGTGTTTGCTGGCAGTCACCCACTGCTTGTAGGCACCCTCATGCACTCCAGCTGCTAGTGCCACAGACCACTGCACACACACAGACAACACAGACCCCCTTACCCAAGAAAACAGGTAAAAATGGAGTTCAATAGAAGACATGACCGAAGATGTTCAGCAGGCACAGGGCTTGGGCAGGGAAATGAACTGACCAGTCTTGTCTGTGTGTCACTGGCCCCCTTTATTCATTTACCTCTGTTTTCTTGTACATCTTCCTCTCTACTCCTAAACCACTTCTATCCTTCCCTTTTCCACGCCTTTTATTCCTCACCTAAAAATCTCCTAAGTCTTGTTGCAATGCCAAGATGTTCGTTCCCTGCATCCTGCAGGTGTCCCAGCCCCACAGACAATGATGCCCTCCCCAAGCTGCAGGGTGCTCCTCCACTGATCCACAATGCTGGGTGCCACCCTGAGCCAGGGGCTGAGGCTTCCCTGGGAGAGGAAGGGTCTCTGACAGGGTGTCTCCACCTGCCCTTGTGCCTCTGCTCATGGGTGTGTGTGTCCACACCTTTGATGGGCTGATAGTTCTGTGATGGACCCAGGATGAAGCAGAAATAAATTTAATCCTGAAAAAGAACTTTTTCTGTGGAGCAAACATGCTGGAGCATATACGGTGTAGTAATGGCAAGTAAAGTGTCTGGTTAATGGCCTTGTGCATACTGAAGCATTTGATGTCCAGGAGAAGATTTGTACACAAATTTAGCTATGATGGTCAATGACCACTAATTTCACTACATATTGTTCAGATAAGAACCAGAATACTTTCCATGTCCCTGCTGCCAAATACTTTAGCTTTGATGTGGAAATTACAGGTTTCGTTATGTCAGGAAACCTACGGAGAGTGTAATAAAGATACTTCATATAACTGGTAAAATATGCTCTACTTCTGCAAAGAGATGATGAAATATTGGACACTTTAAAGTAGTATTGCATGACATTAAACATTTTCAGATTACTTCTGTGTTGCAGTTGTGCATTTTAGTGTAGTAAAAACACTCTTTGAGTATTTCTTGTACCATAGGTCTTTTTATCACTGCTTACTTAAAGCAAAGGAGCACTGTGACCTTTTTGTGCTTGTTTTAAAGGTGATCATGTGTTAGCATTTTTTTCAAGCTTTCTTTTGATTTTCCTCAGTTCTTTAGTAAAGTTTCTCCCTGCTGTTATATGTTAATAGGTAATTTTGAAAATAATAATAATTTTTTTAGAATACAGAGCCAATGCATAGAAATCACTTTCAGAGTAACTTTCAAGATTTCATTATTGTGTCAGAAATTAGATTGATTCAAGGTGGATGAAAGTGATATTTTCCTTTCTCCTTAGATTTAAGTTGAAAAATTTTTTGTGAAAACCTCAAATTCTCTCAAATTGATGCAAACCAGTTTTTCCTACCAAGAAAACTTGGGAATTATTTGGAGCAGATTGCTGAATATGGGCTAGGCTTAGACTAGGACTGTTGATGATCAGTCAGGCTGCATTAGCTTCTGCTCAGGGTTTACACTGTTAATCTCTGTGAACAATAGTTACATCATTTTTCTTTCCTTGAGCTTGGGAGGAGGAGCAAAAAAGCCACTGATTTTGTCTCAGCCATTTAAAATGTCTTCTTTTTTCCTTTCTTTCTTCTTCTGCAGCAAAATTAATTTGGTATGAGGGAGCTGTTCTGCTGTGCTTTGAGTTGTAGAATGCAGAGAACTGTGGCTCCTTTTCCATATACACACTGAAGAGCCTTCCAAGATTTTAAGAGAAATAGCAAATCCTTCTGCTGCTATAAAAATACTTGTAAAGCAACTGAATCATGCGTAAAAAGCGTTTTCTGTAGAATCTATATTGGTTTATAGATGTACATTTATTTTATGTGTATGAATATTCCTTATTACTCATTTTGACTATTAGTGCAGGCATTTTCTTCAGTTTTTCAGGGCTGCTTCCTCCTGCAGGTGTAAGTACATCCACAGATAAACAACTGCAACTTTAGTTACACAAGTACAAGCCCAGTGACACCAGTGGGATTGCACCAGTGCTACTGATAGTAGAGTTTAGCCTTCAGTGCTTGCGCTGGCGTTAACACTTAAAAACAAAGGAACACAAAAGAATTCATTGATTGTGATTTTTTCATAGGCAGTGGGGTGAGAGAGCAGTGAAAGGAGTATTAACTCTCAAAGCTCAATGAAGGCACTGGTAGGCAATTTTAGGCACAAGAGTCTGAGTCAGAGTATGTTCCCATTAAGCAAATTGTAAGAGATTAGATTATGTTGGTTGTATACTTATTTATTGAGGAAATGTGGTGTACCTATTATGCCTATTACATTTCATTATATAATGACTGTATAAACACGTCACGGATACCAAAGAATTAAGTTATTAGTGCTATTCTTTCCTTGCCTAAAATTTTGGTTAGTATGCTACTGATTTTTTCCCTAAAACTGAAAAGCATTTATTACTCGTGTTTAAATGAATCAAACTTAACCCACATGTAATAATTTCTGCCTTTTAAACACTCTTACAGTTACTAACCTTTAAAATCAAATTATGCAAATTGAAGTATTAAACATTATTAAAATTACCTTTTAAGTCCCGATTTACAAGTACTTTATAATCTTTGTTGATGAAATAAGGTCAATCAAGCAACAGCTATTTTCCATTTTTAACTATCTTGTGCATGGAATGATAGATTACATCAGAAAAATAATTTCTAGAAATGTCTGAACTGTTCAAATTTTTTGAAAGGTTCAATGGATTTTCTTCTAAATCTGAAATAGAGCAGAGATAGAAGACCCTAAGAAACTGAATGTTTATAACTTATATATTACTGTGTCAGCAATGGCAGAAGCACAGAAGAAAATAAGAGGCAAAGTTACCATAGTAAATGACCTCAATTGTGCAAGAAAGAATGTGATTTTTGTGGGAAGAAATCGCTGCATCCAGTTCTCTGGATTGCACTATTTCAAACTTCTGCACTGATATGTGTTCTAAGTTTAAGATACAAAAAATGAAGAGTTTTCATAGAATCAGAACTGTTTGGAAGGGACCTTAAAGATCACCTAGTCCCAAGCCCCCTGCCATTTTTTTAAGAAATATTTTTTTTTTAGGATTTGAATCCTGGAAGTCTGAAGTTTCCACATATAGTCAGTGAGCAAGAAGGCTCTTAAACAACGATTCCATCCAAAGACTGAGACATATGGCATAAATCACCCACCTTGATTCCTCTCTCCAGTACCTGTAAAAAAACCCCAAAAACCTAGATCACTACTTAACTCGGATATCTACCCTTTAGATAGGTAATATGATGGTATATGATTTTTTTTTATTTTTTTTTTTAGCATAAGAGAAGGTAAATACCGAAGGTGAACTGGGCACTCTTCTTTTGTTGGTACTATTTTTGTACAAGCTGGAAGTGCTAGCCTAAACAGAATTCACACACAGATGTAATTTCATTTCCATTTACTGTGAACCCCACTTGAAATCCTGCTGTCTGCTTTTATGTGCTCCTACATTAGGCTTATAAAACTAGGAAGTTTGTGTTGAGTCTGCATTAGCTATATCAAGTGCTAACACTTAATGCTTCCATCAGAATATGGACAAAACAAAGAAGAGGTGAAAGAAAAATTGATGACTCATTGTAAACCTCATAAAATAATAAGAATACCTTGGAAAAGAGCATCAACATCTTTTTTTTTTTCATACTACAGAAAGTGTCAGGTTTATGGTGACAAAACAGCTAAAAAAGTATATCTAAATTGTTGATGAATAGCAAAAAGGATTATGAGGAGTAAGAGCAGTGAGTAGGGGAAACCAGAAAAGAATCCCTTATTTTGACAAGGTCTTGAAGCTATGGTCAAGCAAGTGAAGCATTAGGGAAAAAAATCAAGGAACTTGGAGTGTATGAGGGTCTTAATAGGAGTCATGGGAGAAGATTAAAGTTAGTTGGAAAAGATGAGAAGGTAGAAAACTAATCATGAATAATCTTTGGATGAAGTGGGATTAGATAAAGTAAGTTTGAATCGATATGCATATGTGTGTGCATCTGTGTGTGAGAGGAAAACAGAACAAATTTGGGAGGTTATAAGTAGGAAGAGAAAAAAACCTGAAAGGAATGAAAATCAGAAAGCAGTGGAGGCTGACTTGGAGACATGAGAAGTTGTGATCATAGTTGGGGAATTGTGATTCACAACAGACAAGAGAACACGACTGTTCTGAACAAGATAAGAAAATGGGGTAAAATAAAATTACAATTTGAGAACCTACCAGAGAAGAGTGACTATGGTTACTTGCTAGGTGGGTATTTTCTCCAAGGGAATGAAAACAAGAAAAGCCAGGATAACAGTGAGAGAGGCAGAAAGAGGAAAGGGTGAGTATCATGACAATCATTGGAGAAGAGGCTGAATAAAAATTAGGTCCTGAAGGATATAAGGGACATTTAAAAAGGAAAGAATGAGTGAATATAGCACCCTCTGAGTAGGGTACAGGTTAATCATGACTGCAGATCTTTGCAGGTGTTGACCAAGAGCTGAATTTGGCTTCTTGGAGCTCGGCTAATTATGTGTTGAGGGTAATATCTTCCCTAAAGGATGTGCAGTGACTGGTGGTCGAGTGCTCCCTGGGCTTCTGTCAAAGGATCCACAAAAATCTATTCCTGATAAAGTATAAATCTCTTTGAAAACCCTATGGTTTTTTTAGACTTCATTCTTCACACCAGAACACTCCTATCACAACAAGAAAGTTTTAGTTTATGGTAAATTTTGATTCAAAAACTTCACATATTTTCCTTGTTTCCTAAAGGAGGCATGGGTAAAAAGAAGGAAATGGGTTTATTTATGCATCATAATTAAAACTAGATGCTAGATATCTTGCATAAATAGTCCATAAAATGCACTCACTCTCTTAGATAAAGACTTGAATGAAAAGCTTTCTGGCAGCCTTTTAAGTACAGCTTGAAAACACAAAGTCATCACATTTGAAATCAGGAGAGTGTTTTCTGTATGTTTATATGCAGTAGGAAAGGAAACTTCTAATGATTTTGGAAAGCAATATCAAAAGAACATTAGCAGCTTTCCTTTGACAATTAATAAAGAAATAACCCAAATCTGGAGTTGTTAAAGGGCTACATAAAAATCTCTCTTTAGCTTTGGTAACAAAACAGAAATTGTGAAAGGCTATTTAATACTTGTTAGATACCCAAATGGGCTTGCTCTTTTTTAAATGTAAAATAACATGATCTAGTGGAAGATGTCCTTTCCCCTAGCAGGGGGTTTGAAAATAGAAATCTTTAAGGTCCCTTCCAATCCAAACCATTCTATGATTCTCTGAGTCTATGACCATCTTAATTATACAGACAACTGGAAACTTCTGAAAGACAAATATATCCTGAGGTTACTTGTACAACAAGAATTTGGCAATCTTATATTCTGCTAAGGTTTGGGTGATGAGACAACTGGTGAAACCATACAGCCAAAGGAATAAATTTTGCGTGTTGAATGAAAATCAGTGTCAGGGTAGTTGTCTTCCTATGCATATGATAACAGAAGTAGAAAAAGCAGTCCTGTTTTTTGCAGTTTTCTGAAACAAAATACCCAATTTAATATGATTAAAAATGAGTTTTTCTTGTAATAAAAGTCTACAGATGTAATTTTTAGGCAAAACAATCTCTTCTTGAAAATAAGACTTAATATAACAAACAACTCTAATGGCGATTTTTATTAGAAAGGATAGGTCCTGGGCTTTTGAAATACTGCAGTTGTATAAATTGTATGTTTTGATTCGGTTGTTGCCGCTATCATAATACAGTTCTTATCATTAAAATTCACATGAGGAAATCTGTAGCTTATTGAGTTGATGCAGTTGTAGTAGGGTAGAAGCATAGCAAGAAAGAGTAATGCAGTGTTTACTTTTTGAGTGTAAACAAGTCCATCAAATCATATAATTGCAGAAGAAAAATAAACGAGTATCAAATAACTATTGTTATTGTGAGAAAAAGCATCTTAAAAATTGTTAGTAAAATGGCAGAATATGTGGCAGAAAATGAAAAACCCAACAGAATGTTTGTCTCAAGGATTTTAGGAATTTAGCATAATCTGTAGAGCTGATTTTCAGTAAGAGACTACTTCAGCTGCTTATGTCACCCTTAAACTGCAGTGAAGAGAAACTTCCTGGAAAGTTAAGGGTCTTCACAAAAAGGAGCAAACAAATCTGAGTTGGTCAGGTTCTTACTTTGGCATTCTGTATGCTGGGCTTTATTTCAGATTTTTCACAAAATTTTGTATAAAAACTTATCTATCTGTTTCTTATTTCTCACTCTCCTGAAAGTGTCGCTGAAGATGAGTAGAGCTTTCTTCTTAGGAAGATAAGTGAACTCTAATAGCGATGAGAGCTTTGCCAGGAAATCTCTCTTGAATGGTGGAGTCTAGATAGTTACCCTACATTACATTTCTCTCTTTAAGAAAGACATTTTCTTGTCAAATGTTTTGTAGAGTCCTCTAGAATAACAAGTGCAGCCCTAAATGAAAGGCAACTTTTACCTTGCCTTTGCGAGGGGTTCTTTTAAACATTGGGGCCTAATTAGATTTTGGTAACTTATTCTTGAAGGGCTGTGTATTCACGTTCTGAATCATGAACATATGTAAGGTCAGGAGGCTGAGAACCTTCTTGCATTGCAAGTGTATGTTTGCCATGCAGCAGAGGCCCTCAAAACTATCTGAAGATTTCATGCACATCTGCTCCCATGTAGCACTTTTACATTTTGTCCTGGTCAATGTTCTGTCACTTGTTCTTCGCCCTGAAATACAAGTTCCTGGAAGAGGCAGATCTTGATTTCAGCCTATATGCCCTGAAGAAAGGATGCAGTTTGTTGTATCCTCCCATGGAACTCATCTTGTGTACCCCTTACCCACTCCTGTGGCCCCCTTAATGTCTCAGGTGCTGTTGAGCATCTTTCTCAGAAGAGTGCACTGTGACAGAATCAGTGTCCCAAATCAGAGACTGAAGCCAAGAGCAGTGTTTTTGGCTTTTGGAGAAGGGGAAAGATTGAATTGCTCCTTGTGGATATCCTGACTGGTTGGGCTTGTGGGAGTAGGTGCTGGATATCGTGTCGGGCATGTGCTGCCTGTTACAGGTGCAGAAAAGCTCCAAAAAGCAATTGGAAAAGCTGCTAAACCAGAGATCCAGCCTTTCAGTGGTGCATAATTATGAAAGACACACGGCATCCCTTAAGCAGAAATTTGTTACTAGTCTATAGCCAGGAGAAATGCAGAGAAAACAGATTTAAGGCAAGTGCTCACCTAACTTCACACATCGTTTTTAGACTTGTACATAGTGAAAGAAAACCTCCAGGCACAATGCACCTTGCCTACCTGAGATTTTTAGCCAAGGATGGAATGAATGAAGGCCTTCACATGCCTGGTTTTACTCACTTGAGTATAAAGTTAGATGACTACTTCACATTTTCAGCATTATAAATGTAAATTTTACTTGAGATTAAAGATATCTGTCATGACAAGCTTGCACTCTGCGAAGCTGAGAAAGAACTTTTCCCAAACTGGAACATGCTGATGATTTCTGTGATTGTGGAGAAGAGAAAACTGAATGAAAATGTTTGTAATTTTTCATAGTTATCTAAAATCTTTGAGGCTGTAGTAAACTTTGCTTTTTGTTATTTCTGCAATCTTATAAAAAAGCAGGATTAGAAAAGTCATGCACAGAGAGACACAAGAGTAGGTTGCCACTACTTGCAAGAAATGGAAGTTGCGGGTTCAGACAGCTTGTTTAGGTGCTTTGACAGGCCAGAGACTGTCAAGTTAAAATGTACAAAAACAGAGGGTATATCCATATGCTGCTAAATTAAAGTACCAACAAGCCAGTTCCAGTGCTGGAGCCATGATTCTCCTCCTGCTTCACTGTTGGCTCACTCCTTGGCTATTTGCTTCCAGCAGGCTCCAGACAGAAACAGCCCTAAGCACTGAGACTTGGCTGAAAACTGACTATAATTTAGCAGTGTAGGTGCAGCCAGAGAGTCTAAATATGAAGTAAAATGGTGCTAGCAGTGAGTGGTACTGCATAAAGCATCATTCCACCTGCCTCAGATTGGTACTAAGTATCTTCTTCGATTTCTTTACGAAATAACTGCATTCATTTCCTGAACACCCAGCAAAACAAACAGGGCAGTGAATGGCATGTGCAGACATGTATGTTTAAAAAACAAAAGGAGCTGGATCAAGATCAGCTTTTTAATTCATATCACCCCTGCTGCTGTGGAGCCTGATAATGGATCTCTGCTGCAATTAATTTCGATTTGAATTGAAGGCATTTTCAGAATCGCCACTGTGGATGATAATAGAAACCCCCTTGGATGGTCATAAGCAAGATATCGTTTGTGTGCAAATAGAAATTGAGTATTCAGCTTGTGTTTTCTCCTTTCATCTTTCCACAGAGGTTGCTCACTTCTCATATCCCTCTTTTTCCCATTTTGCTGCACTAACGAGTTTTTGATGCAAAGGAAAAGCGATTATAAGCAGTGAAGCAAAGACAGCTTTATAGAGCAAGACTGAGAAATTGAAGACATAGATCAGAGCTATCCACCAACCTAAGATGAAAGAGAAGTTCATGAAAACAGAGACATATAGATAGCTTTGATTTCATTATCATTAGACAAGAAAGGACAAAAAATGGAATAGCTGTAAAGATCTTCATACGTAGTAAGCTTCCTATATTAGTAAAAGAGTCTATGCAGAAAGCATTAAAGTGATAACAGAGGACAGGAAGACATCCTGTAGTAAAATTAGTCATTCATCTCTGGTGTTAGTGTAATGTGATGTGATTACCCAAAAGTAATAAACTAAAAACCCAAATATTATGTACCTATTAAATATTATATTCATTGATGTTGTCTTTTCATGCAATGTTAAGCATGAGTTGTTTGTTTGGACTTTTCACTCTCTTTTCAACTCAGATTCTGGGGTTTGTTTTTCTATTACTGATTTCATGGTTTATCAGATCTTGAATTGTAAACAAATTAAATAGTTGGATTATAGAGGAAGATTTTGTTTGGCAGATACATGTACCTTGTTAAAATATTCACAAGAGAAGTACCTAATTACCTTTGAAAGGTGCTTGACTAGATAAAGAATGATTTATGTACACTGTTTTATGATTACAGTCAGGAATCTAATACAGAAAATTAGCAGCTGGGAGTGGGGAGGAGTGATAAATGTTCTTGTTTTGAGAAATAACAAATTTGTTCCTCCAAGATGAAGTCAATCCCAATGCTTTCCTTCAGTTTAAGTCTTGAAAAATATGTTTTTCCATTAAGTATAAATTAAGTAAAACACTAAAACAAAAGTATTTTCCAGGGCATATCCCATCATTATGAAAACTAAAATAGCAAAATAGCATGATTAATATTTTCTTTTTTTTTTTAAATTAATCAGCACTCTCTGACCACATCAGAAAATTGCTGACTAGTTGTATCAAAGCGATGCTTTGAAATTCTTCTGAGATTTTAATGCTAGATATATTTTCATTGCTCTGCAGTTTACTTGCAATATAGTGAGCCTTTGTAGCTTTCTCAGTTGGTCTACTCTACCCTAATTAAGAAATGAGAAAAGGAGAAAAGGTACGTTAAGTGAGTTGCCTGGAGGGATAAAAAGAATCCACGTCAGACTGAAACAAGGTTTTGGAATACTGCTTAAATCAGTGTCATCTCTTCAGCTGATAGATTTCTTGTCCAGCACAATCCATTTTGGTGCACTACATTTTGTAGCTTAATTTATTTTGACACTGGGACTCAGCATAGGAATTATATTAACATTCTGTGCCTTTTTGCCATTCAGCTGTCTCTTGCAAAGGTCCTTTGTCATGTTCTTGCCCTAGGTTAATATAGTAAACAAGATGTATTTCAGTATATGTATCAGTGAATGATTTTTACATAAGTACTGTGAATTTCCTGTCTGTTTTTGTATTGCATTGTAATTGGAGCTTGTAAGACAATGCATAAATAATTTCACTTCCATTGTGAGGATATTAGAAGCAGATCTTCTATTTTGACTTGAAACTATTACCTTGGAAACTATTTAAACAATGGCACAAAGTCCACAAGCACTCTCTATCAAATATCACTCTTATTATTATTATAGTGATTTATATAGCTATTACACACTGAACTTTTACTATTTTCAGTTCATAGGCTTGATTGCACACCCCCAAGACAAAGGCGAGTTAGTCTATACTTGGAACTCCTCAGCTATATGTTGAAAAGTGTGTGTGTTTCAGTAAACTGATGATACTGGAACAATTGTACAGCATGCCTATGAAGTTACCTCCCATGTAGATTTAAGGAATTTTCTGATTTTATTTTTTTTTAGGTCAATGGAACAGAAATTGAATATGAATTTGAAGAAATTACTTTGGAGAGGGTAAGTATAATTTATTCTCTCTTACAGGAAAATCTTTATCTGTAATAAAGATAATGCGATTAATTATGAAATTTAAATTGGTTAAGAATGAAATTGTTTATATTTTGAATAAAGGTGTCCACTGTTTATTCTAAACTATAAAAATATGAGTGATAGAACAGATAAGTCTTTCATGCTATTAAGAAGTTTCAGGTTTAGGTACTGGCGTTCAAAATGCTTTTCTTCCCCATAACTCTTATCAGTGCTCAGTTGGGTGTTTGGTTATTGTGAAGAGCCTCTATGACTTGGTAACTCCCTTTTTAGGTTGTCAATTGTAATTGTGGAATGTTTTCTCTTCAAAAAATCTTTGGTTTCCTGGCAAATGTGCATCCTAGAGGTTATACTATAAAAGAAAAATTTCAAAAGTGTTTTTAATGTTTGAGTGGCTACATAAAGGCTATAGACCATATCTATGCATAAAAGATATGCTTACTCAAAGGCTGAATTCCCTGAGCTGTACGAGGGCTTGCAGTGAAGGCTTTGTTGGGAATGCAGCACCAAAAGCCAAGCAATGGGTGCTATACCATGTCTGCCTGGATTGGGCGTTTTTCCCTTGCCTTTCGGTTACGCAGCTCTTGTCTTACAGTGATGACTTGATCTGACACAGATCAAGGCCATATGGGCCATGTAGGGTGTGAGAAAGTAAGTCTAAGCTTTGTAATATGTCATAATGCTTAGAAAAAGTTTCTAACAGATGCAAGAATGTCATTGCTGAATTCCTTTAGTGTTCTTCCAACATCTTGGGAATATGAAGCTTTTCCATCTTGGAACACCATTCAGTTTCTTTCTACACAAAATGATTAATGGAAGGCCAGATTTATCAAGATGTGGTTGATGCCATGTGAACAAATGCCTGTAAGGTAGCAAATTACCATTAAATTAGATACTTAAATGATATAGTTCACTGCACTTTTTCTGCATGTTATATTTTTAATTGTCCAGGATAATGAATTCCATAACCATTAAACTTAAAGGGATACAAGTTTATGTTCTCATTGATTTGCTCTCTCAGGCAAATTATGAAAGAGCAATGTATCTTTTTATCACAGCCATCTTCCTAACAGATAACATATAAGGTTATAGGCACTTTTCTTCTACTGCCTCCCAATTTACTTGCGCATCACTAGTTATTCATTGGACTAGAGTTTCCAAAGGTCACTGAACAGAAAGCAGAACACATGCCTCCTGGGTGATATTTTGAAAAGCACTTTATTTTTAACAGATGTGTAAGTTATCAGTGTACATACTGCAGAACAAATGTGATTTGCATCTCCTGTACCTGTCAGATGTGGATAATTGGTTATTCATGGTGCAGCATAATATCAGTTAAAGGCTGAACAACAATAGCAAAAAGAGATACAGATCTTAATGGACAGTGTTTCAGTTGTTTTCTTGATGGTGCTGAATCTGTGGCTTTTGATTACTACTGCTTGAAATGTTCTGTCACATGTATCAGTGTTTTGTCTCAAAGGCAGGGTACTGTGTCTGCTGGTTTTTGTGTGAGATATAAAACACAAGTGATTGCCTTTAAATAGCTGTCATTTATGTCAGACTAAAAGCGTTTTCAGAAAAAAAGACATTCTCCATGTTGATTGCCCATTTTCTTCCACAAAACTGCTTTAAGAAATTAGAGAAAAATCAACTCTCTGTATTTAATGGCAAAGCTGCAAAATGTATTAAGATTGCTGCTGTTGAGAGAGAAAAATGTAGTTTGTATCAAACAGCTGGTTATAAACTTTACATTTTAGTCTAGTTGTTCAAGTCACATAATTCTGCGTCCCCAAAACCATCAAAGATTTTCTTCATGACACTTATACACGTTTTGAAATGTGTATAAATGGTCAGTATAATTTAAAGATTTTAAAATGTGGGAAAAAAATGGTTGAGGTTGTATTAGGGCAAAAGCACTCTTACTTGCCTTTTTTTAATAATAGAATCAAAGGGAAGGTGGTAAGGGACTGATTACTTTGACACACCTTTCAGTCTCTATATACACTATTAATTTAATTATTAGGAGATCACCTTCATCCATAGATGATATGGATTTGTGGGACCTATTCCTGAAGAGATTTACTGGCTTTCATATGAACCTTGCCCCAGGGTGAAGAGATGTCCCCTTTTCTTGGGGTAAAATAAGACTACTATGTTCATGTTGGCAGGAAGAGTCTGGTGTGGAGCTGGGGAGCAGATCAGCAGGGTCCCAAAAATGCCAAGAGCAAACTGTGCTAATGATCTGGTGGGAAGGACAGAGCAGGGCTTGCTGAGCATCCCTGAGCTACCCAAGACCATGCTGGTGTACCAGGAAGTTGACTGCAAGGATACATGGAGCTTTTGAAGAAGGCTTTTCTTTTTTTTTAATTTCTCTTTAAAATACTGTTATTCAGTTGTTTCTATTTAAAATATTGTGCCCTAGTTTGCAGTTAAAAAATACTTGGGGATTTGAGATTAAAAGGCTTCAGTGAGACTTGACATAGACGATTAATTTGAGGCAGATCCACCTTAAATCTGTGATCAGTGCTGTACCAGGAGTTAAAGAAGTTGTAAGTACACCCCTGTCAGCCCTCTCTTTAGTGGATGCTCTTATTCTTTTACTCTTATGTTGTGCCAGCCACTTAGCAGGTACCTTCACCAATCTCTGAGCTCACTGTTAAATCATTTAGAGCTCTCATAAGAACACACTTGAATAACAGAGTTATGAGAAATCAAAAAAATTCTCTTATGTAGGAAAAAAAAAAACCCCAACAAAAAAGGAAGACAGTTGAAATTCCTTGACATACCTCAGAGAATATGTGAGATTCTCTACTAATTTACCACCATAAAATACAGATCCGAGTGTAGACTAAAACTTCGTGATTCATAAAAAAACTACAATGCCCAAATGCACTCAGACAAAATTCTTAAAAAATAAAATATTACCTTGCTCTAACTTGAATATTAAATAAATTTTAAAAAGAAAACTCTACATGAAATAATTAATATTAGTGCAGTGATGTTAGTCTTCCATTACTGAAGGACTTGGAAAAAACATACCCAGCACTAAAAGGAGACTTATTTGCATTTGTAAATCAGTGGTCAGTGTGAGAGATAATCATATAGTCTCTGGTACAAAGCCTAACCAACTTTATTAAGCTGGAGGAAAGTTTTAATTGATTGACTCCTTGGTACAACTGCTATGCTTGGAGACAAATGCTGAAGAGAGGATTTTAATAGAGGTTGGAATATCAGGCAATGTAAATACTTACTCTGAAGAAAAGAAAGACAGTGGGTCACTTAATAATTCATATTAGATTCATGCTGAGTTCAACATCTGAGTTCAGATCTCAGAACCTTTTTGCTCATCTAACCTTGCCTGCTTTTTAGATGATGCACAAAAAGAGGACATTTATGATTAGTAGAGCTGTTTCCAATAGATTCTTTTCATGTTCAGTATGTATTTTCATTTTGTATCTGTATAAAAGAAGAATTACATTAGTTTTTGTGGAATAGGCTATTTGGAAAAATCAAATTCTATCAACACTGGAATTAAAGACATCTAGTTCCTAGTGTATTTGCATCCTGAGATTGACTGACCTTGGTTGAGCTCTGACTGAAAATTTTCCCCAGGCTGAAACATGCCAGAAGGGTCTCTATTTCTTTTTCTTTTATACTCCTGTGAATTTTCTGGCCCATCATAACAATTTCGGTTATGCTCAGAATGTCCCTGTTTTTTAATTAACCATGTAGCTTTACAAAGTTCTTAGGAACCTGTTGTTTTGTTTCCTCCTCACTTTTTCAGATTTCATTGCAATTGCCTATTGTCTCACTACAGCTGAGGGAGAGACAGGTATGAATGCTCACACAACATAATTATTTCCTTCAAAGATCAGGTTAAATATATTCATAGAATCATATTCCAAAAGAGTAAATTCTCAGTGCTGATTTATCATCTTGGAGTGTGCTGTGTTAACTCTGATAAATTTCATTTTGTATCCACCACAAAATGTGTTCAGTGGAGAAACTAAATATCTACTCTGACTCTTCTTTCTTGATAGTTCAGTGACCACCATGAGACAATTCAATTTTTCTACTTGGAGATTATCATTCTCTCAAAGACTGAGTTTCTACATTTCACCAATTGAAGGACTTATTCAAATCCTAACTAGAAAGGCTAAAGCTAGTCATAGGTGACCTTAGATTAGCTCAACTGGTTAGAACGTGGTTCTAGAAACACCAGCACCAAGGGTTATATGTTCAATCCCTGTATGTATAATCCCATTTACCCAAAATTTGACTTGATGGTCCTATGGGTCCCTTCCAGCTCTGAGTATTGTGTGAAATGATGGCTTAAAGGCTAAAATTTAAAAATCCTGAAGGAACAGTGGAAGAGAAATCCTGGTAGATTTCAGAAAAGAATTTATTACAGGCCTCAGCTCTTAATTACTTTGATACTTGTAAACCTAAGAAATAATCACTACTGTGATTATTCTTTTCTAATCATTCTTTTTTCATCACTAATTTCCTATGTGAACATGTAGAAGTTTTCAAAGATATGAGCAGTTGCCTTCCACAGAACACTGAAGAACAGTGAGATTAGATTGTATTGAATGACATAAGTATTTTAATTTGACTCGATGTATTATTTTTTTATACCCTTCTATATATCTTGGTTTTTTTGTCGAGATCACAGAATTATAAAACAGTTTGGGTTGGAAGGGAACTTTAAAGGCCGTCTAGTCCAAGCACCCTGCAATGAGCAGAGACAGATTCCCCTAGATCAGGTTGCTCAGGGCCCTGTCCATCAGCGTTCTGAATGTTTGCAGGGATGAGACATCCGCAGTTTTTGTGGGCAACCGCCTCTGATAATTCACAACCCTCATTGTAAAAAATGGGTTCTTTAGATGTAGGCTAAATCTACTTTCTTTTTGTTTAAAACCCTTGTTCTGCATCTACAGGCCCTGTTAAAAAGAAGTCTATCCACATCTTTCTAAAAATCCACTTTAGGTGCTGAAAGGCTGCATTAAGATCTCCATGGAGCCTTCTCTTATCCAGGCTGAACAACTCCAGCTTTCTTAGCCGGTTTTCACAGGAAAGATGTTCCAGCCCTCTGATCACCTTTATGGTCGATTCAACATTCAACAGGTCCACATCCTTCTTATGTTGGGGCCCAGAGCTGGATGCAGCACTCCAGGTGGGGTCTTAACAGAGCAGAGTATCACAGAATCACAAGGTTGGAAGAAACCCTCAAGATCATTGAGTCCAACTCCTGCCCTAACACCTCAACAAAACCATGGCACCGAGTGCCATACCCAGGGTTTTTTTTTAAACATGTCCAGGGATCGTGACTCTACCATCTCCCCAGGCAGACCATTCCAGTATTTTATCACTTTTTCTGTAAAAAACTTTTTCTAATATCCAACCTATATTTCCCTTGGTGCAGCTTAAGGCTGTGTCCTCTCATTCTGTCAGTGGCTGCCTGGAGAAAGAGCCCAACCCCCACCTGACCACAGACACCTGTCAAGAAGTTGTAGAGAGTGATAAGGTCACCCCTGAGTCTCCTTTTCTCCTGGCTAAACACTCCCAGCTCCCTCAGTTGTTCCTCACAGGGTTTGTGTTCCCAGCCCCTCTGCAGCCTCGTTGCCTCCTCTGGACACGCTCCAGCATCTCCACGTCCTTCCCAAACTGAGGGCCCAGAACTGGACACAGCACTCAAGGTGTGGCCTCAGCAGTGCCCAGTACAGGGGATGAATGACCTCCTTGCTCCTGCTGGCCACACCATTCCTGAAACAGACCAGGATGCCCTTGGCCTTCTTGGCCGCCAGGGCACAGAGCTGAATAGAGGGGCAGAATCCTCTCCCTTGATTTATTGGCCATGCTGCTTTGAATGCTGTCCAGGATGCAGTCAGGATACGTCCAGCTTCTCACCAATCAAGATCACTATTTGCTTATATCTGGGAAAAAAGGTTTTCACCATTAGTCCATAGTGAATCCTCTTTCTGCCTTTTTTTAAGGTCTTAGACAGCAGTTCATATATGTTTTGACCTCTCAGTACGGAGACTGCAGCACACCACAGTGCCAGGAAAGCCCTCCTTTATTTGTTTAAGAAATAACAGAGTGTAAGGGAGTGGTCAAGAAATGGCCACTAGGAAAAGGTATTTTCAAAGTTTAGTAGTGTACGCCGTAGATGCCTTTTGAGAGTCCAGAATGCAGAAATCAATATCCAACCATCAACCGCCCCAGAGGAGTAGTCTGGCATCTTCCAACAGGAGAAAGTAAATCTTTTAAAGTGAGTGTCCCTCAGGTACCTGATGAGCTCCACCAAACTCACAGTTGCTCTCTGAGTGTTTATTTTTGTAGAACTAAAATGATTTCTTTACAGTTGAAAGCTTTCTCTGTGTCCTGAGTACATTTCTTCTTTGATAGGCTTAACCTGCTCACTTCCTAGGCGGTAGTTACTCTTGCAGCCTCAGACTGAAGTAAGTTATAATTCACAGACAGAATCCTTCTTATTAACTAGTTTATACCAGATCCATAGTAGAATAGTGACCTATAGGTTTTTATTGCTAGAAAGCTCACCCATGGGATTCTTTTTTCTGGAAGGGGCCTACAAGAAGAGGCAGAAGTGTTTATTTATGGCACTGAGTTATCAGCAAACAGGAAATGAGAATCCCATCTTTTTTATAGTTGTTCAAACAATTTGAAATACTGGTCCCTTGTGTTTCCATATAGAGTCTCTGTAGTGTATTTCTCTGTGTATGTATAAAACACAGCTCTGTGAAATAAGAAATTAAGAAAGATCCTTGAAAATACATGTGTAGTACATGCAATCCCTGTGCAGGAAATTCACTTCTGCATTCAAATTCCAATCATGTTTAGTTTTCAGTTGAGGCTGATGGTCACTTGTGTCAGTGGCTGTTGTTCACCTTCAGGGAGGTTTGTAAGTACTGGAAAGGGCAGGCTCCAGCCTCTGAATGCAATGGCTGAAGTGACGTCTTGACGCGTCGCTGCTTCCAAACCTCTCACACCGGCTAGGTCGATAGAGCCTGCAGCGGCTCGCCGAGTGTGGGCCGCCCCGGGAAGGCACAGTCAATCCCAGGTGCGGCCCACACTCGGCGAGCCGCTGCAGGCTCTATCGACCTAGCCGGTGTGAGAGGTTTGGAAGCAGCGACGCGTCA
>VYXF01004078.1:644416-688597 GCA_013397295.1 Polioptila caerulea
AGGATTGACACAGAAGGGGCTAGAACATGGGAGGGGAATGCCCATATAAGGGACACAGTGGGATGACAGACAGATACTGGGGACAGGAGTAGGGGATTTCCAGGCACAAGGGGGGGGGGGGAAAACCAGAACACAAAACCTATAAAACTCAGTAAAAAGAACCAAAATATGCACCGCAACAACGTCTGTGTTCTCCTTTCATCTCTTCTGTCTTACCAGATTTTACCTTGCCCTGATGCTGTGCTAGAGTGATCAATGAAAGAAATTAAAGGGGTCTGGTGTGAAATCCTGCTAATGGGACACTGAAATACCAGGTCAACATTTTCCAAAACAACAGCAGTATTTGGTTGCTTCAGTTCATTGACCTAAATTAAGATCCTTTAGAAAAGTCTGGGGTTTTTTAATTTTCTTTCACCTCAGAGCAGCCCTAATTTGGTACCGAAAATATAACTAATCACTGGAAAACTTTGTTCTTATTCTATCAGGGAGTCATTATGCTGAAACTATTCCTGGTTGTAGAGCTGTACTACATGTCTTGTGGGGGCCTGTTCCACCAGTGCGTGGTACAGGTACAAAACGTGCCAGTCCAGAGTGTGCATGCAAAAGCAGTAGAGCTGGGAGAGGGTGGGCCCTACATTTTGAGAAACAGAGGCTCCTGCCTGATGTTCCTAGCTGTCATCCTCCACATTCAGTATCTGAAACTGTAAATCAATAAGCCCACATTACTGTCTTGCTGAAGACTATTGAAAGTGAAGACTAAGAGAAATGAAGGAACAGCTGTCAGATGTTACATCCCTCTTGGAGGTGGGAACACACTATTTTTATTTATTGTTATTGCTGTTAGCAATTATATGGCTAAGGAGCATGATGAAGTAGAGCTGCTGCAGCACTGATAGTATCCTGGAAACAGTGACAGGACTAGGAGGACTGTTCTTATCTCCAGACAGTGATATCTGGCCTGCTTCACAACACATGCTGCCAGAAGAATTTGAGTTATCCAGGGAAAATGCTAAGAAAGCCAGTGGCTTTCCCTTGAACCTTTGTTTATAAGGAAGATTTGCCCTGTATTTCATCATTGCTACAGCTGTGCAGAGGGTACATCCTTTCCCAGTTGGGTAGTGGCAGCACTTCACATCCCAATAGGCACAACAGGAAATCTGCAAAGCTGTGAAAGGGGAGACAAAGGAGAGGAAAAGGCTGTACATGAATAGAGGGGAAAAAAACCTGCTACTCTGTACTTGGAAAAAGAAGCTGAAATAACACTATACGTTCACCTCCCTCTGGGTGCCTATCAAAGAAATTGTTATTTTCATATTGTTTTCTTATAATTCTGCAAAACTTCATGGATGCTGGCTTGGATAAATCAGAATGGTGTATTTCTTCGGATGTATCACTGAAATACCATTTAAACTCCTCTAAGAGCATTTTTGCAGTGAAGGATGTTTCCACCCATGCATGCATGTTAGCTTTATATTTCAAAGTAAAAAAATACATAGCTTGGATTTACACCTGATGACTCAAGCTTTCCAAGGCAAAGAATATTTGTATTGCTGTGGATTAATTAGGCTTTTATTCTTTTGTGTATGCAATTTTGAATGTTCATGTATTCACTGATTCATATAATAATTTCTGGGTATTTTTTCTGAGGGTTTCACTGTTTCTTTCAATGAGTCCTCGGGTCCAGGGAAGATTGGGAGACTTTTTTTGTTCAGTGAGAAACTTTAAATAACTGAATATTTTTTTACAAAAGCTCACAATGGCATTTTGTTTTCAGAATAATTCGAAGCTTTGAAGAATGTTCAACCAGACAAAGAAAACTGGAGATTGTTTGTCATATTTTTTTTAAATTTAATAACAGTCACTTGACACACTGAGCTGTTTTGTTCCCAGAGGAGTAAATTTCATACTCCAATACATTGAATTGCAAGCCTCAAGTTACTTAAACTCTCTGCATTGAAAACTCACAGGGAACTTGTTCAGGGACAGCATGTCAGTAGAAAATACAGACACTAGAAAGACACTAACACAATACTAGAAAGTGTTCTCAAAGTGACAGAAGCAAAATAAATCAACTGCAGGGAAAAAATGCATGTATTCCATATCAAAACTGAAGAAAGTTGAAAAGGTAATCATAATTTATTTAAGAGTTCAAAACCTAACTTTGTGAGTTAGGAAAAAAAGTTTGTGAGTAAAGGAAAAAAAGCTTTCTCCATGTTTATCTCTTCTTGAATCTTATCCCTTTAACTGTGCCAAGATCACCAAGACCTTGAGCTACCTCTTATTTGAAAAGTTACTTCATGCAAATCATAGCTGCCTCAAGGCAATGTTCTGCTGCTGGTTCTTTTAAATTATTATTATTATTATATTGACATTGTATTTTTCAGGTAATATCACCCATTTATTGCTTTTCTCTCATTTCTCAACCCACTCACTCTCAATACACATTTTCCAAGGAGTAATTCTGCCGCATTTTTGTATTATTTACAACTTTACATGAAAATTGCCTTTATTTCTGATGAACTTATTTAAGATGTCGCCTTTCAGTCTATTTGTTATCTGTAGCTGAATTCCAAGCTTTATCTTGCTTCTGTTTGGTGTTTGCAAAGTGAGCATCTAATACAGGCAGTTTGCGAAGCTGCTTGATAGTGAAGTCAAATCTTCAGAATACTGCAGTTTCTGAAAGGAATACTTAAGTATGCAGCAGATAATATTGGTCTAAAGGAAAAAAAGCTTTGTACAATGAAACAGGGCTGCCTTTGGTGCTGTATCCTAGTCCTCCAGTCTGATGGAGAAGAGCAGATTTCTCCCCTCCAGTGTCATTTTGCCTGTAAATAATTTTAGGGGATTAAACCAGATTTCAGGGTGTTTTCAGTCCTTGGATTGTGTCCCAGTTTTCAGGAAGTGCAAACAAAGAGGTGTTCTGCTTCACACAGTTTGACTTTTCCAAACTGGCATAAACTGACATTTTGGAACAGGCTGCCCAGGAAAATGGTGTAGTCACCATCCCTGAAAATGTTTGTGTGGTGCTTCAAAGTATAGTTCAGTGGGAATGGGGGTATTCAGTCAAAGGCTGGACTTGTCAATCTTGGAGGTCTTTACAACATTATTGAGTCTATGATTCTGTGAAAAAGCCTGCTAACAGAAATGAATCTAAGTGTTACCACCCAAGGAAACCTGAACTGTCCCTCCCTGTGGTATGCCTCATCTATCGGCATTAGTCACTAATGAGCAGAGCTGCAAGTGTGACTTCCAAATAAACATTCCAGTTCTGAATAGAAGCTTCTAGAGCACTAGTGGGAGGGTATGTATACACTAAAAAATCAGTTATATGTGTGTCTGAAATGCTGTCTTTTCCAAGACAGTACATAGGAATCTTTTTGCAGTAAGACTGAGAAAGCAGTGCAGAAAAAAAAAAAGGCTACAAAGCATTGGTTTGACTCAGTTTTCACTTAGTTTTGCGACTGTCATTGGCAAATAGCATGTAGATTTAAAATATGTACATTTAAATAAATGGGGAAAATGAACCTCAATTTACTGGTAGAAAATGACTCATTCTGGACATGATAATAATCACCTTGCAGCCAAGATGGTCATTTTCAAGGCAGGACTCTAAAAGACATTTTTGATGTACTGGATTTGTCTCTTAGGAAAAGTAATGTTTTTCATTGCAGAAAATTGCTTTTCATTTTTGTTATAATTTAAGAATCAGTTGTAATGCATAGATTAGGGCTGCACAACCCTGAGGAATCAGTATGCCATTTTGGTAGGGAAAGATCTTGCAAAGATTTAGAGGAATAAGGGGAAAAAATTGCTGGATTACCCAGACTGAATTCCACAACTGTCGTTGCTGTGCACCTTAACACATTATCCCAATAAAAAATACAAATTTGTTCTTTGGATGCAGCAATGCAATTGTTCTGTTCATGTGCATTTGTGTTTGAGGCGATTGCAAGATCATTTATCTTCCACTTAGAGCTACCACTTACAGCTTATCTTCGACTCTTTGAAGGGAAGAAAAGCTTTTCCTTGTCATAAGAGGGCTAAAAATCTATCTGACATAGTTCTTTGCAAAGCAGTTTTGCAGGAGCAATGGCTCACTTTGTAGCATGTGAAAGTTCTTGGAAATTGTATGATATAGACTGTTTCCACCCAATTTTTTCTCTGTGTTTCAAACTGAAACTAGATGTCAGATGGATAAGGTAACTTAAGGTATGTGAAGCAGTAAGTAGATGAAAAGCAATTGCATGCTGCTTATGCATGTTTTATATTGCAAGATACTGCTTTACACTAAGAATTTGACCTAGCCAGTGTGACTCAAGCGTGGCTTGAAAGTCACTTTATGCAACTTAATGTGATATATGAATTCTGACTGAATTCTATGAATAATTTATTTTTGGAGTGCTTTTTAGTTTTGCAGGGTTTATGTTGTTCCACATTTCTTGTTCCTCACCTGCAAAGGAGAAGAGAGCTCCTGGTAGCAATGTAATACAAAGATTGCCATTAACAGATATTATCCTGTATAGGAAAAACAAACAAACAAACAGAAAAAAAAAAAAAACCAAAGAAACCCAACCAACCTCTGCCCCTCCCCCCCTCCCCCCAAAAACCAGACCACTACATAACATTATGGGCTTGTAACTTTATTCTTTCCTAATGTTGAATAGTGTTTTGAAGTGAAAATATTTCTCTTAACTGTGAAGAGGATGATCATGTACTTTATGTTTCCATTGTATTTCATGATGGGGAAAATTGCAGCACTGAAGAACAGGCCAACTATAAAAATAACATGAAAACACACATATCTTAGGATCTGTAGTCTAGTACCCTACTTTTTGAAGTCCACTTTGAAAAATACACTGAAAAGTACCATTCCATTGGTATCAAAGACCTTAATAGTACTGCAAAATTTTTATAGGTTTAGGAAATAAGAGAAAGAAGATAGCATTTTTATACTCTTCTAATGTCTCTTGAATTTTTGGAGATGGCTAAAATATGTGCACTTGCAACTTATCCCTCCAATATTTTTTTAGGAATGATAATGAATATTTGAAAAATAGATATTTTTATTAAATTTCCAAAGCAGAAATAAGACTGCATCACACAGTTGAGGTATTTTGATATATTTCTGTCAATAAACATATAATTTAAACACTGAGTATTGAAATCTTAGTTTGGTTTTTAAGCAAGTAGAAGTGCTATACCTATACAACTTACATTAAATGAATATGCATAGAGATTTCATATTAAGCATTTTTGTGGGAAATCTAGAGATCTATTGTTCTAATTCAAGTGGGAGGAAGACTTTTCTGGAAGGAAGCTTAGAAAATGAATTTGGATTTTTTAGGTGTATTGGTTATCATGTGACTTAGGGAGAAATGAGTGAGTTAAGATTGTGTGTGTGTGTGTGTGGTGACGCTACATTGACCTAAAGTAGCAAGAGCCATTAAAAATCAATGTCTCCCCTGGCTTTCTACCTCTAAACAATGCCGTTGCTCATCTCTCCCAACAGCAGAGGAATATCCATCACAACAGGCTGAGAAAAACCATGATCTTCCCGAAACTTCAGTGGCATTTTAACTAGGTGGAAGGAAATCAGAGAAATTCAGATACAGCAAGGACTCAGTCTAACATAACTGTATGTGCATAAACCCCAAAACTACTTTTAATTATGAGAATGAGCTCGGCCTTGATTTTCGAACCTGATTTCTAAAGGAGTTAGCTGAACAGCATCTGCATCTGTTGTGCTGAGTTTTCAAAAGCTCTTTGAGTACTGAAGGAGTTTGAACATACTGAAAGAGAGCTAATGCCCTGGTGATGCTTAAAAAGGGTAAATGGATGGAGTGATTGATCCAAGTGTCTGTGTAGGTTAGAGGAAAAGGACTGCTAGGCTGTTCTGGGTATTTTACACTGGCTGAGTCTGAAGTCAGATGTCAAGAAAGAAAATGCAGCCTGTGTATGAAATCAAGGACTCTCAAAAGCAATGAAACTGACAGCCTGGGCTTTCTTGGCTGGTCATCAGCCAAACACCAATATTTAGTCCAGTGTTGTAACCAAAGGTCTAGTGAAGACCTACAGTGCATAACTGAGAGCTGTAGAATAGAGCAGGTTTGTGATGTGGAAAATAACAGGAATTGGCACCTGATGTGCAAAACTAATAGAATTTTTTGCTTAATTCTACCTGAAAAACATACTGGTAGCTGAAATGTCTTTAGGGAAGACATTGAGGGTTATTGTGACCTTGGAGAAAACACACTTAGTGAGAGATACAGGTACCATCATAAATTTATTTTCTGGGGGGAGGAAATTAGGAGATGAATTTGTCAGAGAAAACATACATTTAAATGAGAAATAACCTTTAAGAGAATGTTCTGCATCCTATCTGGAAGGTGATAACAGGAGCTGATGGTTTGATGTTGAATTTTGAGACAAATACATTACTAGGTCAGCAATGGCAAGGGAGCAGGACTGGATAAAAGTTTTAGGAAAGGCAGCTGATAGAAAAGGGGGAAAAAAGATCATATTAAAAATACTAATAAGGAGATAACATAAATGAATTCAGAAAGGATTGTCAAACAATAACTGATCTGATAAAGGGCAGAACCAGACATTTTGAGAAGGACAGGGGACACAGGAGGATGTCAGCAGTGAAGATCAGGTTCAGCCATGTTGGTGTATATATGTGACACATAGCTGTGATTGTGGCTTATTTTTCAGGGATCAGCAAGGCATACTATCTGCTCCTTCTTTCATGACATTAAGTAGAAGACACTAAGTTAGGAAGGCATTAAAGCTACAATTTTTGTTTGGAAAACAGAATTCTCAGGGAGTGCAAGGAGACAGATGTGTGCTCAATTTCTATAAGGGTGGAAACTTCAAGCCTATCCTGACTTTTGTCTCATTTTTGCAATAATTGCTCTGCATAAGAGACATTGTGGAATTAAGTGACATTTTTCTCTAGAGAGGATTTAAGTAGGTCCTATAGCCTATATTAGGTAGGTGTTCAAGGTAAATGATCCAGTTGTGTCCTTTGTCTTAGATTAACTTTTAGGCATTGATTATGTACTTGGACATAATTATAAAGGTAAAATTTTTTCAAAACTGTATTTTTAAATATATTTATCTCCTTGTTCTGAGGAACAGAGTATTTCAGGTTCTATGGCGTAAGCACTGCTGATAACTGCCGTCATTTTAATGGGGACCAGAGTCAGTAGAGGCCAACCCTACAAGTCCTTAATGTTTATCAGATGATACATCAGAGTGTCATCACTGGAAAACATTCTTCCATAAATGGAGGCTGAACTGTGTGTAGCTGAAGTGATTTTTTAATAGGTTATTTGAAACCTTAAGGAAAAACTGTCTTTAGTTTTTTCAGATCTACTCAGAATTTCGTGGAGGAGGGTAGAGTATAACCATAATGTATTTGTCAAAAGTACATGCTCACTGAAAACAATTTCCAAGAAAAAGTGGTTGAAATAACACACACTTGAAATAAACAAAACTTTAAATGAGAAATAAGCATTAGACAAAAGCAGCCTACATGAAGAGGAAATAAAAACAGTAACAGCTGTTATGGGACATAAATGTATGCTTTGGAATTTGTCAGGTTTTCATTCCTGTTATATTATTCTGCTATGCTTAACAAACATTTTGCTTTTATTTATTATCTCAGGTAAGTCTACTCTCTAGATACCCCGATTAACTAGCAAAAAAGACTTATAGATACAAAAGCTCTTGGTTCACTGATAAACAGAGTGTATCTATGGAAAATGCAAAAGCCAAATTGAATAATGAAGCCCTACAGAGAGCACAACCACATTAACTATTCCTGAACAGAAATGTGCAATACACTGACAGTACTATGATGCTAAATTTATTCAATATATTCCAATATACCACATCCAATGTTAGTTTGAGGTTCATTGTAAAGCAACATATTTGAAGTAAAGCCATGTCTGAAATACCAAAAAAAAAATCTAGTTGTCAGGTGTGCAGTGAAAAACAAAGTCATTAAAAGGTTGATAGAAATCAAACAAAAAAAAAGCTCCAAATCAGGTGGGTTTAGTTGCAGGTGAATTTTAGATTGCATAGAGATCTACAGGAGTGAAAGGGTTTGTTGAGAAACTGAATGAAAATGGGATGTCCCAGAGTTTGGAATGGCTTTAAAGTTTCATTGCCGAGAGGTTCCCTGAACCTGCTCATTTAGTGGGGAGGGAGGAATGGACATGTGGTACCTGTTACTGTCTCACCATTCAAGTGGAGATATGGATGATGATGATCTCCTTAATCTGGGGGGAGCTATGAATACAGTTTCCATTGCCTAAGAAAGCATTTTAGTCCTCAGGTAACTTGCATCCATAGGATACTGAGATGCTTGACCTTTCCTTTCAAAGGAGCAAGTGGAAAGGAAAGCTACTGTGGAGTCAGAATGCCTGATTTTGAGTATTAGGAAGGCAATAGATTAGAGGGAATTTGTTTCTGTAGTCCAAGGATGTTAAAGTTTCCCAAGAAGACTGGCAATTTTTTAAGGGACTACAAGAATATTTTTCATTTTAAAAAGTTTTGATCTAAAATCCAGATGCAACACTAGGTGTGAACTCAGTGAGTAGGTACAAAACTGGACCTCAGGTCCCATTCTATTTCAGCTGAAATGGCTTATCTCTTCTTGAAGTGCTGAATCTTTTTAGTATTCCAGATATTTGCTAAAATTGTTATTCAGGATGCTATATATGATACTCAGTTTACTGACTACTGGTCTGATATAGGGAAAGGAATGTGGCTTTGTCTTCATTTTGAAATAAGAGAATCCTCATTTGCTTCGTTGCTCATATACAGAAGTATTTTCTGGACAGCCTGAAATTTTAATAGATGAGTTTAAGTCTTCCTTCTTGACATATCTAACCAGAACACGTTTGGGAGACAGTTCAAATTAATTTCAGAGTTTCTGGCACTATCCAAGCACTTTTGGGAAATTATGTGAGTTGTTGCATTGATGAGAACAACTGATCCAAACCTCTCCTGCAACAGCAAGTCCTTTTAAAAGTGCACTGCAAAGCATTTCAGGGATTTGAAGGTCACAGTGTTTGCATCACAGACAATGGTGCATGCTTCAAAACAAAAGTGCTGCAAGGAAAGCATATGACTTTTCTCTGGATGTAAGAAAGGGCAGCTTATCCCCATTACACAATATTTGGGATCTCTATTATTTACACAGTGGAAAACCAAGTCATTGGACATATATAATTTAATTAATGTCAAAAATGATGTCAACATCAATTTGAAGAGACTACTGCAGACAGTGGGAACTGATTTTATAAGTTTTTCTTGTGGATTTTGAGTCAACATCTTTTTGCTGCAAGGTAGAGTCTGAATTCCACGAAAGCAAGTTTGAAGGCATTAGACACAGGCAATACTGAATGAAAAAGTCACTCCTAAATAATTTTGTTATAGCATTAAATTGTTTGACAAAACAGTTCATTGTTCTGGACATACTGAGAAAGAAGGCATTAACGCAATGAATAATTTAAAGCAGTGTGCAAACTTAAATAGATGGAGAAACCATTCTTTCTAATTATTTTGTTCTAGTGTCATAAAGCAAAGACAAGTGCCTATATCTTCCCTTTCCTTTATTCTGTTTTCATTTATTTTCTTTCCTTTCTTTTATTTTTGTAATGCATCAATTAAATAATAAAGCACTTAGCAATAAAGTTTCCTTGAAACAAGCCTAGTGAGACAGCAGTATTGTTTATCATGGAATTATAAGTAGCACTGTTATTAAACCTGAAAACTGACAAAAATTCACTTCATTATTTTTTGTTGTTGTTTATATGCAAACCAAACCCAGTGCCCTCTCATATTTGGAGTAGAGAAGAGTGTGTTAGTGTTTGCTCCAACTTAAATAGTACTATGTGCTATTTAACAAACAAAAAGAAAGCAATCTAGAATCTGAAAATATTATGGAAATGAGCTGGAGAAGTGGCAGCATCCTGTACTTTTTGAAAGTTAAAGGGGTAGCAAAGAAGAGAATGCTATTGTAGCTGCTGTATAATAAAATGCTAAGAAAGGAAAAAGGCACCCACTGGAAATTCTAAGGGAATGGGTAGAGAATAGAAACCAGAGCATCAGAGAAAACAGATGGCAGGTTCATCTTGCTTTAGGCTCACACCCATAAACTGATCTAAAGCCTCATGAAGTCAATAGGAGGCTGTTCACAGTCACTAATGGATTTTGGATCTGGCCCTAACAAAGAGGGTGATATAGGCTAATTACCTTACTTAGTCTGCTGATAGATGTAGTTTCAGAAAAACAAGTCAGAAAGATTTTTACAATTTTTCAGCCAAATATCTACAGAGTGAAGAGCTCACAGAAACCACAGCAGGCAGAGGCTTTGCTCTATCTTGATTTTGTGTTTCAGTCAACATCATTACTTGTGTATTTTTCACATTTCTATGCTAATATTTTATAAATAATAAATTTAATAATTTTGTACATGGACAATGGGAAAAATGGCCCATGGGTTATTTAGCTTTTATGCACTCAGCCTGTTTCTATGTATTAATTGATTTTTAAAATACAGACTAATGTTAGTATAGAAATTATTTTTCCATCTGTATCACCCTGACTTAGCCTATTGCTATCCCCTTATCCCCAATTCAAATCATTGAATTTGTTGATGTTGTCTCAATTTTAGTATTTCTGCTTATACTGAGAGAAATGTACTCAATGTATACTCTCTATATACTGAGAGAAAGGGACTGTACAGGAGACACAACTTCTGTATTTGGAGGATGTGTGGTGCTAAGAACAGAATATGCTTGGATTTAAATGACAATATATTTCTTTCCCAGATCGTAACTGAAACAGAAAGAACTGGTAATATTTTACATCTCATTAATAAAGACCTCAGAGAAGATCTTAATTTAGCAAAGAACTTACGACCAAGTCCTTTCAAATCAATTGTTGAATTTAAAATGTTTTTATTGAGTTTCTCTGTGTATGAGGGGAGAGTTCTTGGAAACCAGTGAAACAAATTAGTCAGCTGAGTTATGGTGATAAACACCAGAAATAGAGAGAACATCAAAAGACTTTGAATGAGTTTTTTGACATAATAGGAAAGTAAAAAAGAGCTCCGAAGAAAGATCCTTAAGTGGAGGATAAGATAGTTCTAAAAGAATACTAAGAGTGGAAAATAGACTGGTCTGTCACAAAACATATCTGAAAGGTCAATGTTGGACAGAAAAGTGAGACTTAGCAAAAGTCAGGCTGAAAAAGATCTTTCTTAAAAAGCAAAAAAATGGAAATCTAAATAGAGGAGGAACAGGGAGTAAATTGTGGGGCACTGTCTAGTGAGATAAAATATTGGTTAATTTTGTGCCATCTACAAACTAGTATTTTGAATCCATATTTCTTAAGGACTCTAACTTTGTGTATGAATGAAGGACAAAGTCGCAAATTATTTTTAAATAGAACATATGAGCAAGGAAAAGCTCAAGAGCCTGAAATTAATTTAAGACATTTAGGAAAGGTGATTTCCTTTCCAGAATTTTAAATAAACTGAATGAAGCTTTTAATATATTCATCAAGGCAGTGGTCACACATTGGAAGCAGAATATAGAAAATTGGTGTAATAGGAAAGGAGAAAATATGTTGTAGCCTATAGTAGCAGCTAAATAGCATGCTAAACTTAGAACAGCTTTGAATGTTCTTTCACATTCAGGTCATGGAAATAGAAAGTTGTATAAAATTCGACACAATTTAGCAAAGCTAGATTGTACTGGAGTAATTTGATGGCTTTTTTTGAGCTGACTCCCTAGGAAAAGAAAATCTGTTCTACCTTCCTTGGCTTAAACATAGTAAGCATTGTGTTGGACACTGTGAGGATTAGTAAAAAAGCTCTGGCATAGATAGTAGGTGTTTTTTTGGGAGATGACAGAGATTGCTCTGAAGAGGTAACTGTCAGGTTGGATGATTATTAATGAGTCCTTCTTGATGGTTCCCGAGATGCGCCCCGTTTAGCAATGATCTTAGCACAAATCATTTCTACTTGACGTACTCTGTGTCAGTGAAATTACCTGATGTCACAGCACTGGGAAAAGTTTTCAGTGTGGGGAGAGTCTAAGTGTTCTAAAGAGATCAGTGGGTAATCTCAAGCACTGATGTAAAAGAAAGGTAATTAAATTTAATCATGCCAACTGGTGTGTGAAGTAATAATAACTAAGAACAAGAACTACAGTGTAGCTACAGCTCATTAGCTGGCTGAGGTGGAAAAGATTTTCATCAAGTAGCTTTGTATAAGTAAATTAATCTTAAGTAGTTGTAAAAAAGACAAACTGAAAAAGATGTGCAGTCCTACCAATATCAAAGGAGGTGTTTTCTGTACATATAAAGAAATATGAAAGTATTGTGCCAAAGTATCATTAAATCTATTGGAATATGAAGATAGGTTCAGGAAATGGCTACTAGAATACTGTAGGTAATAGGCTGGCATCTGAAAAGACTCTAAAAACTTGTCTCATTAAGCCTAGAAAAGCAAAGTGTGAGGCAAGAGATTATCATCATTTGTAAATACAGTTAAGGGTAAAAACCAGAAAGGAATGATAATTAGCAAGATTAAAGGAAATTGTTGATAGAATAACAAATAAGTCTGAATTGATCCTCTATAAATTTCAATAGAAAATTCAATAAAGTAATTAACCTTTAAGGCCATTAAGCTTTCCCTATAAACACTGACTTTATGGTATGGTCTTCCAGTAAAAATGATTTCTGAAGTGAATTACTTTATACAGCTGTCTGCAGCAGCCATAGGGCTCAACTCAGAAAGCGTGGACCTCTTCCTGTGATTCTGAGGAAAGTACTCACAGACAACACTGTAGGATTCCTGCTTTTTAAAAACCTATCTAGACAGATAAATAGGGCAGATCAAATCCTCATTTGCATACAGAATGCATCCTGTAGTAAACTGGTGCTCCAGGGCTAGACTGTGATTTTGAAGCTGCACCTGCTTCAGGTGCATTAAAGCATCCTCTACATCCCTCCTCGGGCTATGTAAGAGCCACAGATGTGCTCTCTTGTCACCTGAGCAGGTGGTTGGATTATGCATCAATCACTTCAGCTGCCCTTACCCATTCACCACAGCTGAAGAAGGGGCCAGCACAATTTGCCTCTGGTGTTACAGTAAGGAGAGGAGGGAGCTCACGGTGTGCGAGGACTCAATCTGCGCAATGTGATTAACGCCCCCCCGCCAGCTCAGGGCCCTGCTGGAAGGCAGTGTGGGTGTATCAACCCCTATCTGGACGTGCTTTCCAAAGTTACAGTATGCTGCTCTCAGCACCTGGAAAGTGTTGTCTGCTTCTGTGTTTGTAAAGTTCTAGGATAATCAAGTGCTGCTTCGTGACTAGCATTCCTAGGGTTGGCGTATAACGCACCTGAAAAATGAGTAAATTGTTGTTCATCCAGTGTTGGATTTGTTTATATAAAGCTGATGAGATTTCATGGAACAACTGGTGGCTAGTTTTGCAGTATTTACCTGTCATTTCACTACTGTTTCTTACATTGGAAAAGACATGACGGCTCTGCTCTAACTAGTGCTCTCCTTGGCACTAGTGCCGGTGCCAGATCTGGGGTTTTCAGTTCATGCTGCTTTTCTAAATAGCTATTACTGGACTTGAAAAAAGGAATATTTATCCCTGAACTGTCTTTAGTAAATAATGAAAACAGATGTCCCTTAACAAGTACGGAGGAGGAGATCAAAAGGGCGTATGTGTTGCTTCATTTAAAGTCTTTCATGCTGGACAAAAACATGATTTATTTTGCTTCCTACTTTTCACTTTATGTAGTTTTAGCTATGTTCAAAGATTCCACTTATTTTCACTCCAGTCCTTACCTGAAATGAGTGCAATGGATCAAATTCATCTTTGTCATTGATTATTCCTCTCTTCTGAAAAAGCAAATAGGACACCAATAGTTTGAATTGTGCTTCAGTAACTATATATTGCTTATTTTTAAGGCATTTTTCATACCTCTCACCTGTGCATTCTGCATCAATGATTTGTTCTTGACCTGGCTTACTTTTGCTGGAGGTGAAGTTTTTATCCCAGTGCTGTTTTCTTTCTTGTCTATTAAGTCCAAAACAAAAGAATTCTTCTGTTGATGGTCACACTCATCGTCACCATCCCCAATGCTGAAAATAAAGGAAATCTGTGTGCCCAGAATTTTATTCAAGTAGTTGGAAATGCACCAGATATCAATGGTAAGTAGGATAGTTTTCCTTAGTTCTCATTTTCTTTGGTTCATTTAAAAATTCTACTTCATGTGAGTAGAATTTATTTAATTTAATTTATAATTCACTGATTAGTACGTTCATGGTCAATCTTCTTTGATTCTTTTCACTTTTGTTTTCTAATTCCAAGCAGAAAAGTGATCACATGTCAGAAATCAGATGTTGCAAAATGTCAAATTTGGGGCTCCTTGGCTTGAGCAGATCCTTGCAGCTCTATAAATGATGTGAAGTTACACAGTTTTAACACACAGTTCAGTGCAGCATATCACAGTGGGGCCACAGAAGTGTCAGAGCCCAGGCTCACTGTGCCCCAGGTGAGATTAGAGGAGATAGTGGGGAGGACAGGGAGAAGAGTAAAAGTTCAAATCTGCTAATTTATGAATGACAAATATTTAATTCCAATTCTTTTCCTGCAACTTACCATACCCATGAGGAAAATATGTTTGCAAAGAAATTTCCTACACCTTGGTGTTAAGTATTAATAAGAATGCACTTATTATCCTGGAAATCACTGATAGCTCTTCTCATCACTTCTACCAAAACGGGGTTGCATTATTGTGCTCTTCCAATTTGTGTTTGGTGTTTGGCGTTACTTGCTGAGTAGCGCATAACATTGGTTCCCTGTATTCACCGCTCTGTTTATTTCTACCTCTGGTATTCTGGGCACCTTCTTACTCTTGGATTGTAAACTTGTTTGGGATCTGTGTTTACATAGCACTTAACAGAAAAACATAATTTGTGTTGCAGTGTGCGTGAAAGTTCCCCAGTAGGTATGGTTGTATCCCAGCTCCATAGCCCTTTCCCTTTCCTTTCCCAAATGACCCCTTTCCATCAATGATCTTACAAAATTAAGGAAAGTCAGTCATAAAGATGGACATCATGAAAGGTGGCAACAGCTTAGCATTGAACAATTCCAGGGGGTAGGGTATCCACAACTTCTCTGGGCACAACTTCTCCAGTGCCCCACTATCTTCACAATAAAGAATCTCTTCCTAATATCTAAGCTAAACCTCCCTTCTTCAGTTTAATGCTATTGCCCCTTGTCTTTTGACTGCATGCTCTTGTCAAAAATCCCTCTTCAGCCTCCTGATAGGGCCTTTGGGGTATTGGAAGATGTTGTAAGGACTCTGCAGACCCTTCTATTCTCCAGGCTGAACCTCAGCTCCCAGCCTGTGTCTCCTCAGAAGAGGTGCTCAAACTCTCTGATCATCTTTGTAGCCTCTTTTGGACTTACTCCAGCAGGTCCGTATCTCTCCTGTGCTGAAGATGCCAGAGCTGGATGCAGCACTCCAGGTGGGGTCTCACCAGCACAGAGCAGAGGGGCAGAGTCCCCTCCCTCACCCTGCTGCCTGCACTGCTCTTGGTGCAGCTCAGGACGTGGTTGTTTCATGAGCTGCAGTTGCAGATTGCTGGGAGATGTTGAGCTTCTCATGAGCCAACAGCCCCAAGGGCTGCCTCTCCACACCTTCTCCACCCAGCCTGCAGTTTTGCTTGGGATGGTCCCAACCCACACGCAGGACCTTGCACCTGGCGTTCTGTTGAACTATTGAATTTCATGAGGTTCACACAGGCCCTCTCAAGCCTGTCCAGGTCCCTCTGGATGACACCCCTTCCCTCCAGTGTGTCAATTGCTTGGTGTGGTTATCAGACTTTCTGGACATGCACTGGATCCCGCTGTTGTCACCAAAAAATGATGTTGAACAGCACTGATCCCATTAGCAACCTCTGACCACATCCATATTGTTTGTGACTCTTACTACTTGAAATTGATGATAAAAACTCTAATTAAAACAGTAAACAATGGAGGTGCAGCAACTAAATTGGGAACAGTGAAACAGAACAGTCAGTAACAATACTCCCCATACAGATGAGTTTTACCTGAGGGCTATGGCACTGTTTGTGGACATACAATGTTAAGCTCTCTCTTAATTAGAATCAGTTCAGGAGAAGAATGTAGTCAATAACTAATGAAAGAAAAGCCTTTCACTTGCCAATTAGCAACTTCTGATCATGCATATTTTATGAAATTCTGAAAACATGGATAAACACGCAGCAGCAAGTGTATTAAATTATATGAAATTAATGATGGCTTCAGGGGCAGATGAGTTTGGCTGGCATTTAATCATATGTTTATTTTGTTATATAAATATATTGCAAGTCATTTTTACACAGACAAGTTTTTATAGGTTTGATTATATGCATTCTCTCGTTTGCCAACTGTTTTCCTGAGTTACACCACTCTTTCTTTTGAGTAATGGTTAAATGAAAAGGAGTTTCTGATTTAAGAATTTGAGAAGGACAAGGCCATATCTTTCTATAACGGAGTTTTCTGAGACGCTTCTGTAAAGAAGGATTTTCCAAGGGGAATTTTTTCAGAAAACTTTATCTGTGATAGCTCCTATGAAATAGATTACATGAATTGTATTTGCAATTTTGTTAGATCAGAAATATTTTTCCTGCTGATTTGACTTGAAAGCAACCTGCTTAGATAGTAGCATTTCCCCATGACTATAAATTTCAAATTTTATTAGTTGTAATTGTTGCTGAATCTTATGAGATGTTTTTTTCCAGTACTAATTGTAGTCTAATGCCATTCTAGTACATAAAAAATTATATTCTTTATATTACTCTCTGCTTATTTTCTCATTATCATCAGCTGTCCTGTATACATCATATCTCAAAATAAGTTTTTATTTCAACTAGCAGTAAGAATATCATGCAGTTCTTTCTTTGTTCTTCCCATATCTAGGTTTCAAACAGCAAGCAATTACTGCTTTCTCTCTCCCTCTTTCTTATACTGTCCTTCTCTCTCCAGTTTATTTAATGCAATTTAAATGCTGATGTCAAGTTCCTCCCTGGTGAAAGACAGAAACAAAGGTAGTATCAGCACAGGTTTTCAGGATTGCTTCAGTTTTTCTTTGGCAATATGCCCCTGCTGCCTAAGGACCAGCTTGGATAAGTGAAGATAGTGTGGTTCCTAGAGGAGGATTTTTGCCTTGTGTCTTGTTATATCAAGTTGCCTCTTTTTAATGACTATCATGTTATAAACGTTAATGGTCATAGCAACACCCAGAAGCCTCAATTCAAAGTGGCTACTCTGAGGCTTATGTTTTTTTCTCAACCCCCCCCCCCAGTATGAGCCCTTCTAGCACTGAGAATTCCATTTTTCATTCTTTTCTCTCAGCTTCCTGCCATCTCATCAAGACATGCTCTCCTCCTTACCTTCTGTCCACTCTCACCTTCTTACTTGCTTTATTCAGTTTCCCAGAGACATCCTCAGGCCTCTTAAAAGTTCCTATGTGTTCATAAATATCCTCTTTGTCCCTCTTTACCTTGTCTAATGAGTTCAGCCTTGTGCAGGACCTGATATTCGTCATCTGACCTATTTTGGGGAAAAAACTCTCTTTGCAGGAAAGAATAATAATTCCCTATTGGGAAATTTTATAGGTATGGTTTTAAGTGTATGTTTGTAAAAGGCAGTCTAACCAGAAGATGTCCAAAGCAAAAAGACTTACAGACATCTTCATTGAATATTTTTTAAACCTAAGACTCTAAAATTTAACTTCTTTTCTTAGATTCAAGTTTACTCAACAGCATCTCAAGTGCTGATTAACTAGACCTGATGTTAGGTTCCCTTAGATTTCTGTTAGATTTAATTATACAGGAAGTGCAGTTTCTTACATTATTTTGACACTACAAGAAAGCCTGAATATATTAAAGTCAGTATCAGACAAAATAAGAAACCCAAAATAGTGTAATTACAGGACTTGTAGAGAGTCGAGAAACAGAAATATGATAATGAAATGCTGAAAAATGTTCAAGAAAGCAGAAAAGTGTTTGTTTTGTTTTTTAAAAGAAAATATTATGGAGAAATAATCATGAGGTCATTGAATTGAAATACGGATAGAACAGAGGTTAAGCAAAGAGCAGAACTGAATGGAGTCGAGAATTGTTGCAAGGAGATACAGAACAAATTAATTTGCTTTTTAGAAATGGTTTATATCTAGGTTAACTTTAGCAGTGGGCATTAGGACTGGATTAGGATGGGATTGCATTAGGACTGACTGGCTGCGCTGCTGCTGGTGGCACCAATGAGATATGAACAATAGATGGACCTTTTTAGGAGCTATTGGTCATCCTGTTTTCACTTCAGCGCTGTGATGTGTACCTGGGCCAATGCACCCCCACAAATGCCTTTTTAGTCAAGGCAGTCTTGTACCTCAGGTACCACATGCTATTCCTCACCTCTGCTTCAGCACTTCTGTTGGCTTCTTCATGCTCTGCTGGAAAAATCATAAAAAATA
The DNA here is from genome assembly GCA_013397295.1 of Polioptila caerulea. Lineage (NCBI taxonomy): Eukaryota > Metazoa > Chordata > Aves > Passeriformes > Certhiidae > Polioptila > Polioptila caerulea. The sequence goes on from VYXF01004078.1 coordinate 662,996, forward strand.
GCAGTAGATCTCACAATCTGGTTTTGAGCTATGAATGCGATCCAGTGTTCTTGATAGAAGAAACTTAGCCTAAAATGGGAAAAGTAGCAGTCCTGGGAGAAGAGAGCCAGAGAATGTGGTGATATATCTTATTTCATCAGCTTTCCTCAACTAGGGAGAGTCCCTTGCAATGCCTCTGGAAGCTGCTCTCCCTTCTGTTGAGGAGCAGCTGAGTAAAGGAGAAAGTCTTCTGAAAGGTAAGCTCACAGTGAACAGTTGTAGGTGCACATGATGCATTCTGGTGTCAGTTGTGCCATCTGGAAGAAAGAATGCCTTGGACTTTATTATAGTTTATAGTCACTATGAATTCACTATGAAGAGGAAAATAATAATTTTATTTTCTTGGGTGACTTGGTCAAAAGAGTGCTTTGTTCTTCCACAGGAGGAGATGTAACTGTAGGGTAACTGCAGCAATGCTAGTGTAAAAAGAACACCATGAAACAGCCATGAAAACATGGCTATAGGTATCACTTGAAGGGCAAATTACAAAACGAAAACCTGAAGTGCTAAATTGCTTCTGCAAGTTGTCACGTAAGATTTCTATAAAACCTCAGATAGTGAAAAAGAGCTGAAGGAATTTAAAGTGAAATAGAATTTTAGCTTCTAAATAAAATGAAAGAATCATCCTCTACAAGAAAAAAAAAAAAAGAAAAAGACAAGAAATTCATTCTAGAATACGTGTAAGTGTTCTGAGAATAGATGTAGCAAGAGCAAGCTCAGATAAACTAACCTGAATTCTGGTGTTAGAATTATTATGCAGCAGTTGATTACTTTGCTATATAAAGGAAAAATGAAAATAGTTGCAGGCATGATGAGGAAGAATGGACTGATTTAAATCAATACAGTAGTCTTTCTAATCATTGGGGAGAGTAAAAATTTTGTGAAGCCTTATCAAGGGAAAGTAAACAGAGGTGCAGACTAACTATACACTGCCAGTCAATACTAACTAATCTTGAATTTTCCTGCAGAGAGAGTAGGTAGGATGCCTACTCTATGATATATTCAGTGTAGGAGCCTGATCCAGAATCTTTTTACCTATGGAAAATCAGTACAGTTAATCTTGGCAGAAGAAGTACATGTGGAGTATATAAGTACAAGATTAATTCCTAAGGGTGGGATACCTTTAAGCAGTTTTAAAGCATTTAGCCCCCTCTATGGAAGGTGCTCAGTCTCTGAAAGCACTGGTCTGCTGCTTGTTGTGGTACAATCTTCCCTGGCCACATTTTCCCTAGAGTCTGTTATTGATTTAGGTGTTCTCATGGCTTGTAAATGGCTTCTTTAAGAAGCTGGCTTATTGAATCTTTGTTGAGCAGGGTAGAGGCTTCCTGGAAGTATAACATTAATGTGGAACCAATATAATTCATCAGTTTAAATTAATTTCTTAATTTTTGTCTATTTAGTGACCACTTGAAATGAAACTGAATTTAATTTTTTATACTTGGCAAAGCTGGAAAAGAGGGCCATTCTTTTTATCTATTTGTAATGATTGAGCTTCATATGAAATCTGGAGGAAATCTTGTATGTCCACTGGGGTATAATTCTTTGAGATAAAAAGGGTGTTATTCATCTTTCTGTGTGCTCACATTCTTCTCTTTCAATTTTATTTGCTGAACAAAAAATAATCTCCCTTTCAGTACAGTACCTTGTTTGGAAAAGTTTACAGTGCAATTAAATGAAAGCCAGTGATCCTTTTTATATTATTTCATAAGTTGGCACGGTAAATTTAAGTTTGAAAAGTTTTATGAAATGTAGTTATGGGATTCTTGAACAACAGATGGTGGATAAACACTCTACACTTTGAAATTTGGTATTCATAGCACTTGTTCTGTCTGAGCTGTGGGTTCACTCTCTGTGGATGACTCACACAAAAATATGCATTCACAGATAATGCAGAACAAACTAAAGTTTAGAGCTAAATTTTTTGAGCTTTCCTGACTATGTCTAAATGTTCCTAATAAAGCAGCCTGACTTGCTGCTCTGTGTACGCCATGCTACTTCGTTGAAAGGAAGATATTTTTTTAATTGTCATAATGATTTTCATCTGTGTGCTGGCATTTAAAAAAAAAATTCCTATTAATTAAGAATAGTTATGTGAAGCCAGGATGACAGTGAGAAGATATTAATTTGATCTTGTAAGTCAGTAAATTTTAAAAAGGCAGTGAAGTGAGTGGTTAGTCACATGCTTGCTCTGTTTCACCAAAGTGCTCTTTATTCATCATTGTTAAATTTGACTGGGAAATGATTTTTTAAAAATAATTTAAAACGACTATTGCAGAAATATTTGAATTTAAATGAAACAAAGCTCTTTAAGCATCTTGTCTCAGAATACGTATTGAACACTTTGGGAGAACAGAGAGGGAACAGTGACGCCAGACATGCAACATGTTCTGTTCTCTCTGTGGGGTTGTCACACTTGATGGTGGTGTAGGCTCAAATATGGGGCATGTTTAAAATCAGGCTTTTTAGAAAGGGTCGAGTCAAATATTTTTTATTTCAGTGCCCAAGCATTCTGTTTGCCTGGTGTAATATTAATTTCCATGTAAAAGGATATCTCTAAAATCTCAGTATCATGTTGCAGCTTTTGGCACAGATGTAACAGTTGCTTGAGGCACAGGTTGGATCCTTGTCTACTAGAGTCACATGCAACACTTTTACTTTGGTTTCAAAAGCTTCAGAAATTTCTCTGATATTATTCCAAATCCTCATACTGTTTTTTCATTTGTTATTTCAATGACATATCTTAAATTCTACAAAGTATTTCCTTGAAGCCACAATTAATTTTTGCATTAATTGTAATGCATATTGTGGCATATTATTATTTTTGTCAATTAATTCATTATTGAATAACTACGTTTCTGTCTCACTGAACTGAAGTATTAATCAGAATTTACACTCTCTTTTTAGCTTCATAATTATAAAATAATTTCTTTTTCTGGTTCTATATTTCTGTGGCTTAAAAATGTTAAATCATTAAATGCATTGAAATATATTACCCTCTTTTTACTGATGCATATAGAATAGACAAAGCCCAAGATGTGTTTCTGAATCTTGAACAGGGGAAGGAGACAGGTTAATACTTGCCCATCATTGTGTGCCATTGTCTTCTTGTGCAAACTCTGTGTTGTAGAAAAGAAAGTTTTAAACCTTATAAATCTCTGTGGAAGTGACGGCAAGGGGTTATGGAAGTGAATGCAGGAGGAAAATATCTTGGGGAAATTTGTATGGATTAAGAGTTTGTAAATTGGTACTGTATTGACAAATGTCCAACTTAAATTTAAAAGTAATCAAGAAAAAAGTGTCAAGATATATTTTACTTACACATACACACCCACTGTATTTCCAAACATCTAAAAAAATCTGTGCCAGATATAAAGCATTTTCTATTATTTAATTGAAATCTTGAGTATACGCAGTGTGCATCAAAACATTTCACATATTATTAAAACAGTCACATTGCTTTATAGAGAAAGCTGAGGCAGCCACTGAAATGAATTTCTGTGTGCAGAACAGCCATCCCCTCTTTCCTCTTCATGCATCCCACCACATGTGATTACCAAGAAAACAAATATCTTTTATAAGTTTTTCCCTCTTAAGGTCAGCCTTTAGCAGCCATTTCATTTGGCAGTTGAAAAGCTGTTTGCTAAGTCACTGGTTGTTGCTTTTTCTCAGAATCTAACCCTTTCCGATGGTGTCAGCTTTGGCATGAAACAAGCATATGCATAACTTAGAGATTTTGGTCATGTCTTGTATTACCGCTGTGACAGCACATCCCACAGGCTTCCTCTTTCAAATGTACTCTTCAGTGGTAAGATTCTTTTGATTACATGTATCCCACAAGTTTCTCAATATAGAAAAAGCCTGTCTTTAACTTCTGCGTGGATCTTTTTTATATTGTTGGATAACCCTCTGAGAACAATGAAAAGCCTTAATAAATAGTAAAAAATATTATGACATGATACTTACATTTTTCTTTGGTGGATTTCTACCGTTCACATATATTTGTTAAGAAGTAGCTTACATTGCAATGACAGTGCATAATTAAAATTATAGCTGTAGAATTTTAATGACAAATCTTATTTCAGCTGGAAAACTCAGTCCATCCCCCCCTTTGCTTTTTAGGAGATTACCTAAATTATTAGCAATAGATTCATACAAGGAGTTATTAGCAATAGATTCATACAATTATACTTAAACATTTAAAATAGAATTCTCACACTGAACAGAGTTTGTGGATTTTACAAAGTGTAATGACTATGTACTGTGGAAAAGGCATATACATGAACATATATTTAACTGTCGATTACACTGATGCATATCATGGGAATGGGAAGTTGCTTAATGTTTAAAATTACCCTGCTTGTGTTTTGAGTAGGATTTTAGACCTAAAAACAAAAGACAATAAATATTTAATATGTGTTAATGAAAACAATAGATTCCTTGTGTTAAATATTTTGCGATAATATCTACTATCTCTGTAGTGAATTTCCAGAAGGAATCTTGAGAAAAACATGCCAAGGTACTGGCAATGGTTTCTCCTAATTGTTTCTACCATTGGCTGTATGTAACAGATGGCAGGGTAAGAGCTGAATGCATAACATTCATCACCAACTTTTTTGAGGTATCTTCTGGTTTTGGGGGTTTTTTTACCTCTACTTCACTCTGGCAGAAATTTTCTCTTTCACAAGTTTTCTTGGGGGAAATATGTAAAGTGAAAGAAAGAGTATTCACAATCATCATAAGAATACTTATCCTGGGTGTGGGAAAATGGGATTGACATGCCTCCTCTGCCTGATCTGTAACAGGGATTTGTTCGTGATGAATGCCTACTTTTGCTCAGGTGTGTCTTTCTCCTGTTGGACCTGTTCCACTTTGAACAGACAATTATATATTCATTAGATCAGGGATAGTGTGCCTAGTGATTAGGGCACTCCTTTGAAATGTAAACCCCAGTGGTGCCTGTTCAGAGCTGTACTTTGGTTCAGGTTTTGCAGAACAGATGAGTTCCTCATCACCGACCTGCTGGTTATTCTGATCTCATTCTCTCTCTTTCTTGCTTTTTAAAACCCTTTCTTACCTCAATTTTCTCTCTCATTTTAGAGTACAAATTGCATGCCAGGACTAAGAAACTATTAAATGAAGGTTGATTGCAACTGATAAATGTATGTGAAACATTTTGACTTGTGCCAATTTGCATGTTGATGAATTGCAATGCAGAAGTGTCTCTTTCTATACAGTATAGAGAGAGGGTATGTGGCATCCTTACCCTAATTGAAAATGTTCTACTGAATATGTTTTAAAAGGCAGGTAAAATGGATTGCACCTATTTTGTACATAAAAAGCACAATCATCTAAAAGAAGACAAGATTCTTTCCTCATTCTTGCAGCTTCATATATTCTGCTGATGTTTAAAATCAGAATTTTAGGGGTGCTGTTCCTTAGGATTTTAATATGCTGGTAATATTCAGTGCCATGCTTCAAAACCCAGTACAATTCCTTAGCTGTGAAGGAGATATGAGAATTCCCTCTTCTTTAGGCAGAGGACATGGGAATTAACAAGTCTTGAAGCAGCAATAGTTAATATGCATGTTCATGAGTAAAACAGAGAGGGAAAGCATCACTGCTAGGGGTACTTATAAATTCTGAGTTAGTAATAATTTTCTTTTGAGCTGAAATTGTTGAAAAGTTAGCATGAGAGGCTATAGTATCAGGAACATACTGCTTGTTTTCTGTGACTATTTCATGAGTAAAATTTCAAATCCATTAGGATTTCTGAAGTATACTCACAGAGTCACATAGCTCTTTTCACTTCCTGAAGGGTTATTTTTTCTAGGTTTTAGTTTGCATTATTAGTTTACTGTCTGGGTGATATGTGGAATGTGTTCCAGGGACACAGTAGAAGCTGGGCTGACATGGTTTTTTCATGCTGCTAATAACAGGAATCTCAGCTTTATTTCTAATTGTGGTTACTCTTAAAATGAACCAACAAAATGGATCTTTAGTGGCAAAAACAGAACAGCTAATACTAAGAGAACTAGATCTGAAGTGTTAGGATCTAAGATTTGATTTTCAAAAAGTGTTTTCCTGTAGTGTGTCTGTTTCTTTTGAAATAGGTGACATTTCTATCAGACATCAATAGGAATAGGTTTATTCTTTTGAAAATTCTGCTCATCAAACTTATTACTGTACATAAATATGCTTATTTGTGAGCGAGCCACATCTGTGTTTGACCCAGAGGCATCTCCAATTGTGGTCTTTCCATGGAGAGTCTGAGATCAAGTGAAAATGTCTTTGTTGGCTTTTCCTTTTCTTCTTAAAAAGTGTGCATTGGTGATTTCTAGTCTAATCTCCCTTCTGGTGGGCAACTTGGCTCAGCCTCTCTTTCCCAGCCTGCGTTCCTACCACTTCCAAAAAGGCAAAAGCGGCATCTGTACAGCTGGAGAGGAAAGGACTTTCTTTTTTTCCATGAATCACAAGACCATTATTCTCTGCAAGTGAATCACTGATAAACACCTTTTAAATAATGTTACTAAACTTGAAAATTGCTATTAACTTATCCTAGGTATTTTTAATATGACTCAATATGATTCATTACCATGACACTTACAAGAAGTAGGACATGGGATCTTTAAAATTCCTTTGAATTTCCAACTACAACAAAAAATCTGATATTATATGTTATTATATGACTGCTTTGGGGTATGGTAGTCTAGATCTGTTGAACAGCATTGTGTGTACTGGTTTAGATATGTGCTTAGTGCATTGAGAACACAACCAAACATTTGACAAGTGTTGATGTGGGTTAAGGAACAGAGAATCTTATCTCAGCTGATTTCTAGAAAGACAGGAGAATATTGCCTAAGGAACGTTTTACCTGACTTTGGCAAATATATGCCTGGTTAAAGATGCTTCTTCACTTCTTTCCTCTAGAAAGAAATCCACTTATAGAATTGATTTTTCCAATATAAAGAATTGCGCATTTCTCATTTGACATAATTGGTTTGTTTAGTTCCAAAGAACTATGTGAAAGTTATGCAAGGTTCAGTTTTAGCCATAAGTTTCCTCTGACATTTATAAAGATCATATCAAAAAAGTCTCTGCACCTATGAATGTACAGTTATAAGTGTTGGAAAATTAATTTTAGTAGAGACATATATCTGTATATATAGAGATATAGATATATACACAAAACATGTTATTGTTAAGATAAAATTCAGAAGGGAATTTTTTAGTGACTGAACTATTCCTAGACTGGCAGCAAATTTTGAAACATGTTTTTTATTTGTGACACTTGTGGGTTTTTTTAATGGAAGTGGAGAATAAATCAGTTTGGAAGGATTCTGTAGAGGTCATCTTGTCCAACCTCTTTCTCTGAAACAGACAGCTTTGAAGATGCTTTGGATTGCTCAGGGTCATAGTCAGTCAGGTTTGCTAAGAATAAGGAAAAAAAACGGGTACTGAAATGAAAGAATAAAATAGGATCACCACAAAATTATGAAAATATTTAGATGTGCATCTGTGAAAATGAATGAATTACATTCTATTTATCCTTCTTTGTATTTCTTCTCAATAAAATCTATAATTGAGCATCACGGGAAATGCCTGAAAGAGAAGTCTTGATTGTTATTCAACATATGAATGTGTTTCAAAAGCTTGCCTTAATTTATATTAAAAGAGAGGGTAATGCTAAGCTCTGCATGCTTATCCACTGGAGTAGTGCAGTTTTGGAAAGGTAAGTGATGCAACAGCAAGAATATTCAGTTATTTGTCTCTAGGATTTGTGCTTGAACTTCTAAGCCCTAGGGGCCTTTTAGTTCATTAATAGTTTACCTTTTTATTCTGGATTACGTGCCCTGAAGATCATGATTTTGAATAAGGCAGCAAATGACGGGTTTTACTCATGCATTTGCTTTGATGCGAGATTAAATAAGAGTTGGAAAGAAAATATTATCAGAATCTTACAATGGATGTAAACATTTCAGAGTTTTAACTTAAGGTATTAAGTATATATCTATTCCAGTAAAGAAATATAACCCAAGAAATCATTGATATAGTTAAGATGCTAAACAAAAATCCCCAATTAAACTGTAAGAAAAACTTAATATACTCATTTCACATCTGTGAAATGTGACAGTCAAATGGAAAACAATAGCTTAGACAGTAGCTTAGAACTTGGGTTAATTCTGGCACTTGTGATACTTCAGGAGTCTCAAGTTCCCTGAAGTGCTTTGCACAGCAATGCTGTAGTGATCGTGCAATCTGTCAAAATAAACCTATTTAGGAGTGCAGCAGTTTTTCAGCAAAGACTTAGAGCTACAAACTGGTTTAGCCAAGGAGTTTCCACATAATCTCAAGACATCCACTGGGGTTTTCATAGTGCTGAATTGTCAGCAGAAGGGGACGAGAGGTGTCATCATTAGAGAGGAACTGAAGTCAGCGATAGGAGTTTTCTTCTTTCCTTTTAATTGCTACCACTATGTGCTGAAACTGTGTTGGTTTCCATGGCTTCACTAAAATCAGGTTCCTGTTCCCTACGTCCTTGTACAAGATGTGACTGTCTACTTCTGTCATAGAGTTACATTTAAACATGTCTTAATTTCCTCAGTTTTTGCAGATAATTGCATTGTGAAAGTTTCAGTGATGATCCTGTCAAAGTTTTATAAGTAGCTTGCTACTTGAAGAAGCTTTGCTGTTCTTTCAGTTCTTTTTAGTGTTTTACTCTGTCTCCTGTTCTTCCCCACCCTCCTTGTGTCAAGTTGCAATTATCACTTAGTGAGTGCTTGCCTTTCCTTGGTCTGAGTATTTCACTTTTTGTTGTGTAGCCCTGGGAGCTCAGAAAGCTCTTGGGTCTGACTGATGAGAAGTCTACAGCTAGCCTGGAGTGACACCACAAGACAAAGAAAGATAGACACAAACATATATTTCTTTTTTTCTTTTATTTTTTTTTTTCCCCCAAGTGAAGTGAAACTTTTTGTTCCCCAGGACCAGCGTTTCCCCTTTCCAATTTTGTGATGAAAACTTCTGAATAATTAGTTTTCTCTCATACTAGTTTCTGCATACTCATCAGACTGTTTTTTGTGACATTTTTTTGCTATCACTGTAGCCAGCCAAAGGAGGACATACGTTGCCCCACTTCTCTGTGTGAGATAGAACAGGCAAGGTCATATGGTCCCAGAATGCTGGAAAAGACAATTCCTACAGATATCACAGAAGTAGGACAAGAAACACATTGAACAAAAAACTAGGCATACATGTCTGCCCTTGCTCAGGGGCTGTTTATGAGCTTAATAGAGATAAAATAGTGAAAACACAACCTGGAGAGAATTCACATCTATTCTTTTGCTTCAATCTGTGAAGAAACAGAGGACACACTATATTTTTTTCATGAGTTGCTTTTCTGTGGTTTCATTCCTTGTCCAGATATGCTGTTTTACAATGTTGTAGGTCTCATATGTATTATGAAAAATAAAATCCCTTGGATTGTTTTTTTGAAATACATCTTTTTTGAATACCATACTTGGTCTGTGCAGCGTTGAGAGAACAATATCACTCTATCAAGTGAGAGTAAGCAGTTGTAGTCAAGTGTATTGTGGTTTTGTAATGAATGTGCTGAACCTGATAAAGGGCTTGAAAACAAATGGCATCGTGAGAGATGAAAATTTGTACCATATGGAACATGATATAACTATGGAGTCTCAAAACTCTGACTCTAGGGAGTGTGCCAGTGTATGTGGGAGAAGTGAGAATTTCATGAATTATGTTACTCTTGAGTAGATTTGAAAGTAAAAAAGAGTTCAACAGTACTCTGATAAATATGCAAGTGTTCTTGTCCTCTGAATGAGACATAAATGCAGCTTTGATGTGAAGGCTTTTGAAACTGGGGCTTTGGACAAAACACTGGAGAGGAGAAGTACAATACAGTACAGCATGTGTAAATACCTGAAAATGTTGGTGGAATGATTGAAGTCTAAAGACAGAACCAAACGTTTCAGGATTAGAGTGGGAGATGGAAAAAAAATCTGTGTGGCAGAAAATGGTTTGGTTATTTAGCATGTATCACTCTTTCTTCAGAACATAAAAACCAGTGCTAATATAATTGCCAGATTGTGAAAGAATTGGCAGAGCAGAATTCTGTCTTAAAGATCTTAGTGCCTTGAGTAGGTGGGTTTAACAAACATTTTCTATCAAAATCCTGTACTGGATGAAAATACATTGCACATTATAAAATCACTTATTTGTTTCAGTGGGATGAAGCATTAACATGTTAAGTTGTTGTTTGCAATGTGGCTGTGTGCTGTTGAACTGGACATTATTGAATGACAGGTAACACCCCCACTATATATGTGATGTTAATTGAAGCATGGCTGAGTGAAAAATTAAAAAAACCCTGTATAGATTCACTGTCAGGTAAATAAAGGAGAGATGTATTTTTTAGGTAAGAAGTACTTTGTGGAGAAAAATCTTACTGAACAAAGTCTGAAGAAATTCTGAGATCTTTACAGCAATCTCACACGATCATCCTTTTTTGGCTTGCTATATCTATGGGTATTTTCTCCTTATAAGCATCCTAGGTACCAAATTAAGTAACCTAATCTGCCTAAATACAGAGAAAAAGAGAAAGTCTTTCACAGATTTTCAGAGCTGCAGCAAATCCTGGTCCGTATCTAATCCTCCAATGCCAATTGGAGGGGCAGAGTTGTCAATCTCTTGTCTCATTTGTAGACTATTTTATTTGATTCACTCTGCTTGCCCACAGCACTTCAGATTTTTTTATCCTGTCCCTTTCCAAAAAAATGGAAATAATTTTTTTTTATTCACTCTGCTTGCCCACAGCACTTCAGATTTTTTTATCCTGTCCCTTTCCAAAAAAATGGAAATAATTTTTTTTTATTCACTCTGCTTGCCCACAGCACTTCAGATTTTTTTATCCTGTCCCTTTCCAAAAATATTAATTCCTCACAGTTTTCTAAGTTCTCATTCTCTGTCTCATTCTCAGCTGTCACTTGCTCATACTGTCAAGTACTTCTTGGGGAAACCTGGTCTTGTAGAACAAGAGTGTGATTTTTGGAAGGAGTTTTAGGGTTTTGTTGGCGTTTTTTTGTTTTGGTTGGTATTTTGTCTCATGGGAGAAGGTGTTGTCTTTTTCATCTGAAACAGAAGTGTCCTGAGGCAGGTACACTAAGCCAAAGATGGTAACAACCTGAGCCAAGATTCAGATACTGGTGTTTTATAAAACAGCTTTTGTCATTAAAAAGTACTCTGTGAGAGATTAATTTTGGGCATAATAAAAATTTGCTGCATGGTCCAGGCTAACTGTTTTAAATACTTGCAGAAAACAAGTATTGGTTTCATATTTTACTTTATAAAAGAAAGCTATGACTTCATTTAAGCAGAAATGTGAAAACCTAAAATGAGTACAAAAAGATTTAAAAAACTTTCTAAAATGTATAAAAGCAAGTTTCAAATGAAAGTGTCTCAAAAGTATGTTTCATCGTGCAAGGGGATGTTTTTCTACCACCTGAAATAAACTCAACAGTAGTTTAAAAATTAACATTTCTGGCAGCAACATTTACTTAAAGGATCATGCTACATTAGAAGACTTAAAAAACAAAACCAAATAAATATCTTTTTAAGAAAAAAAAAAAAAAAANAAAGCTTTAGCATTTTCATGCATTTATGTCAAATTAGGGAGTTCTGGTTAATGAATACTAAGCCTACGGATGTAGCTTATCTTTGTATTTAAGTACTTTGAAATTTTTCAGAAACAAGATAAAACCAGCATTGCTTAGACTCAAGAAAGGTTAGGATTTTCTGAACCTACAGATCATGAGTGCTCTTGAAAAGCTAAAGGATATTTCCCGCTGTAAAATACAATAGACAACTTTTTAGGGAGCACCAGTCACAAAGTAACAAAGTTGATAGGGTCTTTAACAATTGTAACAATGGAAGATAATAAAAATATAGTGTGTCTTTAGGAATCTAGGAATGAGTCAGCTGACATTCTGTGAGCATTCTCTTGACTAAACTTGCTGTGAACAAACCTGCAAGTTTAGGCAGCAATTCATACTTTAAAGTCGTCTTTAAAAGATGTGGGAGAGAAAAGAATTCCAAAAATTTTGTTGTGTACACCAGAGTAGAGGTAGGAAGTCTGCAGGAAAAAAAAAAACCAACACCCTTAAACCAGTGGGAGAAAAAAACCCAAAATTAAACACAAAGATCGTTTCAGTACTAGAGACTTTGGGAGTACCCGTTGTCACCTGAAACAGCTTTCAACCTCTGGAAAACATTTTGGGAAATACAATTACTCCTTCTGTCTTAGACTTTTCACTGACTGATGGACTCTGAAAAAGGCTTCCTGATATGCTGCAGTGTCAGGGTGAGATTGCAGCAATAATTAAGTGAATTCTGTGAAGTTCCGCTATATTTTTTTTTGTACTTGAGTGCTAGAGATTTTCAAAATCATGTCACTTTAGATTATTATGAGAAACTATTTTAGGTGCACTGGAGTAATTAACTCGCTCAAAAAGTATCTGCTTTCACCTGTTCTGCTGATGTCTTATTGATTGGAATTAAAAAGAAATTAAAACGGAGAACTATTTCCGTGTGATTGTGGTAAGCCTATTTATTATGGTAAAATACAAATCACTTCCCTTGTAAAATACAATCCCTTTTTCAGGGAGGTACTCAGTCTGCTCTTGATATGCATTTCTGATATTCTTTCTGCTTCTTGGACTTATATTCTTCCATAATTTTGTTAAAGACTGAATGACTTTACATCATTCTTAGACAAACTTTATTCTAAGGCAAATAGAGCAGAAAAAAAGAGACAAATGAGACACAATAAGGACAAAAAAATTTGTAGAATTGTAGTGAAGGCTATCATCCATGGTGAGCTGCAATGTCACGGGAAAATAACTTCAGTAGCTCTTGGTGTCAGCTACTCTTTTCTTATGCAAGTTAGTGTGGAGCACTTCTGTCAATTACTGGCAAAATAAAAAGGCTGCAGCCTTATGAAGTTGCAGCCTGATATATGGCATCTCATAGAGGTGTGTAAAAAGGAGAACACAAGATGGAAGGCTAAGCAAGAAGAAGGATAGGTCTCAAGGCCTTCTGGCTCCCCAAAACCAGTACCTGCTGGGGGTTCTTACTTATTTTTGTGATCCCTATTTATAAGTATAACAGTCTTGAGGGAAGAGATTCAAACTGGCCACAATTTACAAGTTTTATTTTCTTTCCCTGGCATGTGAATAATCTGTCGTCTTAGTCTGTCCCCAAGTGCTGTGTTTCAGGGCTGGGAGAAGGTGTAACACCAGTCATCTGCAGTTATGCTGTGTGGCTGTCGAGGTTGTCTGCCACCCCAGGGCCAGAAGAAATACAACCAGGCCTCTTCTCTGCTCAGGCTGAGCTATAAAGAATGCAGATGGTCCTTGTGGCATGCAAAGCCCCATTTGAGAAAGTCATAAAGGAGGCAGGCAGGTATAATAAACCTTAAGACATAGTGCTGACCTTCCCTTCACAGGAGAGCAGGAAGGCAGCCTCAGGGGCTGGGCTGCCAGAAATTGTTTTGATGTGGTAGTTTGACCTAATTTTCTGTGTTTGAAAAGTAAAACTGAGCCAAGAGACAAATTTGAGCTTGGTGGTAAATCCCTGAGACGCATGAGAGTATGAATAGGAGGAAACTCAGGCAGTATTTTGTTTAAACCAAACTGGGCATGTTGTGCTATACTAAGCCTTTTCATAGTCTGTGTGCATCACTGGAGCCCTGCAACAAAAGGGGAGGAAGGTAGTAAGAAACTAAACTAACAATTAAAAAGTACATTCATCCATCTATTGCTGTGCAATTTTATGCAAATCTTCCTTGTAAAGTCAGTTACTAATTATATGAGGTTTTTATAATAGTAGAAATTGAGAGCTTGGACAAAGAGATGGAAAGATTTAGATCAAGAGATAATTTAGCTAATAAGAATTGAAGACAAAATAATTTGGATATGAACCCTTAGATAGAATCAGAGAATTATGTATGTATATGTATATTTGGACATGCTAATAATGATGTTTGAGCAATACCATTACAAGTTTGTAGGTCTGAGGCTTGTTCAAACTTCTGTCCCTTATGTGTGTTGGAATTTTTGTATAGATTTCTTCTACTGAAAGATCCTGAAATTGAACAGGCAAGTACGTTTAGGCCTAAATATGAATCTCAATTAAGAAGTACCAGTGGAGTATTCCAAAAGAGGAAGAATTTTTCTCCTCTGTATCAGCTGCTATTAATTCTCATTAAGTATTTATCTACATTCTCACCAGGCCTCTGAGCTCATTGTTAACTTGCTTTATAAGCATCCAAAAGATATAAGGCTTGGGGTAGAAAGAGTGCAGTGAATTAACTTGACGGATATTTGTAGGGAACCACTCCCAAACATGAATCAGCATGAGAGAAAGCATGAATGTTCCACCTTGGAAAATGCTGTGGCTAAGTGATGGTTCAGTTGTTTTGGGCTGTGGGAGTGCATTTTGGTTGGTTCATATGAAATGGGAGGGAGACAGATATGCCAAGAAAAGCAGTGAAGATCATTACCATGCACTTTTTTTTTTCTGGAGTGGGGACAAAGGAGGTGCAAAAACTAAAGGGTGGGGAACCAAGCCTTGTGGAAATGTTCAGAAAGCATTGCAGTAGTAAATAGTAAACAGTGCAACTTGAAATTACAGCTTGACAAGGGCAGTGAGATTCTAGTACAGCAACAACATACTAAATGCAGAGCATGGAGAGAAACACGAGGCACGAGGCGTCAGTATTGCTGCTCAGAACTGAAATGCAGTACTTTTAACCAGAATGTTCCTATTGCACTATTTTTTCGAACCAAGGCTCTCAAAAAGCCATGAGTGATTGTAGCTATGCTTTTAGCCTAGTTGGCTTTGATCTGAGGTACAAAGAAGATTTTTCTGTGTGGGCAAGGCAAACCCTTCACAAACCATAGTGGGGAAAAAGAAGTGTGATTGTTCTTAACTTTTGTGGCAAGTTTCTGGTGCAGTAAAGCCTTGCAGGGATGTTCCTATTCGTCGAGGCAGCTCGTGCCTGACAGCTTGTAGATCCTGTTGATCGAGTCAAGGACTGCAGCCAGAATAATTGCTTGAAATTTTCTGGTTACAGAAGTGCCAATGAGAAGTGCTACCCTGTGCTTTTAAAAGGTTGCTCCTAAGGGGCAGAATCAGAACAGTCTTGCAGTATAACAGATGCACATTTATGGATAAATGTCAAGGATAGCACTAATTCTCCTGAGAAGTGTGTGGCAGTGTTACCACATAACTGCTTACAGACAGCATTGCTGTAGCATTTTTTAGCTCTAAAATGTTAATGCATAATGATACGATAGAAGAAAAAAAGTGCAGAAATTATTTCTTCCTAAAATATCGAATGCATTTTATGTGATAAACTGTTACAACTAAGCAGACCCCACAAGGCAAGCTTTGATAGTTTTTTAAAGCTCTTCAGACACTTTTTTTTTAATTGTAGTGTAGCTGTTTCTGTCTTGTGCTAATACTTATGCCCAGATTTTTCCTTGTTACCCTCCTCTTTGCCCTTCTCTATCAAAACTAGATTTTGGGGGTTTGACATCTACCTCTTTTCAGAAACACACATTACTGCATATTTTTTAAATCGCTTTGAAGTTAAGAATAAACACACAAAAAAAAATTTAGAGTTTTGTTGGGGTTTTTTGATTGCAAATCAAGTATTACTCAAAATTTCTAGAAATTTGCCCTTGATTTTATTAATGTTTTAGGGTTTTTGTTCCAGGCTTCCTGAAGTATGTATAAGTAGTCTTTGTTCATTTCCAGTGTGTTGGACAGTTAGCTTAATTAATAATATAACATAGAGAAAGGATTTCAGGAAGACTCTCCTTAAGTATTTACAGAGTGCATGTTACTGTATACTGTGCTGTAAAATTAGGCATATGTTAAAATATTGGGAGAATAACCTAAATCTGAGAGGATCCTAATGATGAAAGGGCGATTAAATCAAAGATTTATAATGCTGGCCTGGAGGTGTTTGCTAACTACAGAAAATATATACAGTGTTTCAGTACTGTAATGATTTCCATATTATATCTGGCTGAGAAGCATTACGATATGTGCAGTCCTAAATCCATTTCCTTGGATTAAAAATTAGTTCACAATTATATGCGGATAGCAGAGCTGCACATTGCGTGTGCGTCTCTTGGGTAATGAGAACTGCATCTCTTGTGAATGCAGAATACTGATAACAGCATTCTGAATCTGACATGCTGCAGGCAGGCAACATGGAGGCTTTCACACACAAAATGCATCACATTGAATGCATTGAAGTACAGTTGAAAAATACAGAAGTGACGTTTGATTTAAATTATTTGGAAAAAAAAAATGTATGGAGGTTCCATTTTTATGAATAACTTTTCTCACTAGAACAGAACTAGATATGTGACCACAAGCAGCAGTAAAAGAAACAAACTCCTAATAGTCTGAGAAGCTGGTAAATAATAGTGCCCTAAATATACTTCATTTACAGTGCATATTTTGCATTATATATGTAGTTATATCACTGTGATAAATCTAAATACCTAACTGAAAATACTTTTGGCTGAGAGACCCTTAAAGAATCAAGTACTGCATTGAATTTTACAACACTCCCTATGCATTACTCCCTATGCAACACTTTCTACTGCATCTACCTTTCTATATAAGAAAGAATCCCTTGGGAAAGAAAAAGAATTCACACAGAAAAAGACCCAAACAAACATGTACTTAAGGTTGATTTATATAGAAAATCATAAGCAATATATAGTTCAAAAAAAAGAATTAGAACTGTGGTTTTGAAAAGTGTGTGAAAAACAGTGACTTAATTTGCAACAGTCTGTATGTGTGCACATATCTATTTACCTTTCATGATAGTCTCACAAATAGTAGAAACAAATGAGATTGAGTATTATAATGTCTTTGAAACATTTTGTCCTAGCAGATTGGTAGGATGAAAGAAGTACTCTTGTTTGTTTTTTAAAGCATGTCAATCTTCAACAGAAACTAGTGTCAACAGAAACTAGTATAGTAAAACACTTCAGAGTTAAATGTTTTTCACTTTTTCTGTTTATAAATGTCAGTCCTTTTGAAAGTCTTTTTTCAAAGCTCTGAAATGTTTTTAGCCTCTAGCTCTCGTTGACTTGGATGAATTAATATTGGAGTTCAGATGCTAATTTATGTGACTGCTTTTGAAAACAAATTTAGGTCAAATCCTGTTTCTGTAGGAGTATCCATTAACTCTGTCATTAACTCCAGGAAATCTTTCTATTCACAGCCTCTGTTCTTTAACTGACAATTTTTTCTGACTGAGTCACCTGCCTTCAAGTATGGAGTTGCCAAATAAAGTGCTTTCTTTAAGAAGCAAGGATAGTTTGTTCATGTGGTGCAAATGAATTCTGTAGAAATCTAGCATCAGAGTGTTGCAATTATTTCTTACTATTTTTCCAGGGAAATTCTGGCCTGGGGTTCAGTATTGCTGGAGGAACAGATAACCCACACATTGGGGATGATCCTGGGATATTCATTACTAAGATTATACCAGGAGGAGCTGCAGCAGAGGATGGAAGACTCAGGTAAAAACAAACTTCTTACATGTGTTTGGAAACAAAATGCAGAAGTATTGTAATTGTTCTCTGGGAGCTACATGCCAACTGGATCTTTCATGGGGTCAGGGGAAGTAAATTACATGACTGGAGTCTCCTTACTGCTAAGACAGCTGATTGAAGGAGCTTAGAGCGACTGAATAAGGGTAGTTAAATCCTGTATAATAGAGGGCATTTTGTGGTGCCATCTCCTTCTTAGTACCAGCTATTTACTTTAGTGCAAAAGGTAAGATGCGGGCAGCAGGAGGAAACCTGAGTATCAGCATGCGAGTCTTCTCTGCCTGGCCTTTGTGTGTTCATGGCTGAAGAACTACACATTGGTCTTATACATGAGGCTGTCAAGACTTCCCAAACTACCAAGCCATTGCTAAATAATCATAGCTATTTGTAGATGCTTCCTGTTATTTGGCTGCAGTAGTGAGATGTGTTTACTGCTGTTTCCAAACATTATTTTGTTCCATGAGGATGTGATGGCTGTGCTGTATGTTCTGAGTCACTTCCAGAGTGTTCTGTTGCTTTACATCCTGGAACAAATATACAGATCTCTTGATGGGGTTCTCAAATATATGGCAGCATCTCCCTTAAACAAGAGGAACCACAGAAGTGCTTGTGCTTGTCTTTCCTTATGGACTGAATGCACAAAGGTTTCCATCTATCACAGAGGCTGCCACCTTACCACTGGTTTGTGCAGACTGCTAATGCTCCAAAAAGCCAATTTAATGGGAGAAACTTGGGATAAAATTCTGATGCTTTCATGGTCTCAGCACTACAATCAGCTCTGAAAACCTTTGCCAAAAACAGATGGTCTAAAATTCATAAAATGTACCAGATGGTAGCATTATTTTTCCTGAAGCCTTTTCCTTTAATTCAAAGCTCAAAGTAAGGGGAGTTGGCCAGTTTAAAGAGCAAGCCTGGGATAGTTCTTATGCTGCATTAATAATTTGATTTTGGAAGTGATTATTTTTTACTATGATAGTGATGAGGAGTCATGGTGGTTGGCAGTTTCTGAAGAATTTAGTTTTAACTAAGATTGCAGATAAAAGGAATGGGATTAATATAATGAAACTTTGTGACTAAAATGCAGCTATCTACCCCTAAGCTAGTCTCCTAATAGAGAAGAGAAACCTAAGCATTTCTAGGTTGTGATTCATTTCATCCTAAATTCAATGCCTAAAATAGAACAGAAGAATAGAAGAGCCTACATTTTCATTGGTGACTCAAATGAAAATGAATTTCTTTGCCTAGTCCAGCTGTATTGATGTGTACTGTAAATGTTTGAATTTGGCCAGATGAGCTTCATGGAAAACACAGCATGAAAAAACAGCAGTGTTTGGAAATCATGCTATAGAATTAGACATGATGAACAACATAAAGGAGTCTTCAACCTGAAACTGCCTTTCTACTAAAAAGAAATAATTCCTTGCAAAAAACAATGGTATCTTTTTAGTAGAATTTTTAATTTAATTTAATAGAATTTTTAATATGAAAACTTTTGTAGTTTAAGCTATTAAGAAGACAAAAGCAATTGCAGTACTTTGCTATTTTTGTAAAAAAATATTTCATAACTCATCTCTATATTAAATAACTACTGTAGATTTAGCTCATGATTATGTCTGTGTTGTAAACATCTTAGAAACTCCTTCTAAACCCACAAAAAGTAGCATACTAAGCCAGTTCATTAATCCATTTTAAGATTAGATGTGGCAAACTGTTTTGTAATAAAAGTTTAGCAGTACAAGTATAGTTATCACTAAGACTTATATAATGTTTTAAACATATATTTGGCATGGTCATTCTTCCTATTCCCAGATTTTAGAAAGATTCATCCTTACCTTGTTTTATCTGGCAAATGGATTTCACTTCACTGCAAAGTCACAATCCTGTCACTTTTTAGGAACACCTGAAAATGTAGTTATCAGTGGTCATTACTGATATGCCACTGAAGGGCCATATCCTGGGGCAGTCTTTGCTGACTTACACAATAATGAATTTTTCATAGCAGAGAGTTTATCAGCCAGGGCCACTCTATAGGAACAAAAGCTTATCAATATGCAGTAACAACCACTAAGAGTAGTGATAACATAGGTTTCTTAGCAAAAACCCAATTTTTAATTACCTGAGAATGAGAGATTGGTGTTTATAAACTGAAAAAAAGATACTTTTTTTGTCTGTTTTTCTTTCATACTCTGCCTGCAGATACTCTACATTTTATAGCAATGTAGGTAGTCTGAACTTGCTTGTATATCTACTGTCTGGTTTTAATCATAAAAGCCTGTAAAATCACTTCCACTGCGTTTTACATTATGTCCCTTTGATCTAACTTAGCTGAGTGAAGTTCTTCAAACAGCAAAACTATGAAAGCAACTTGTAAGAAATTGACTTCATGCTCCAGACCCTTGGGAATATTTTACGTGAATGTATGCTTTGACAGGGCAGGAGTAGGTCAACTCAAGTTTCACATAAGTCCAACAAAAGCAAATGCAGCCTACTGCACTGGGAAGGGTAACTCTCCAGTGGCAGATGTATAGTTAGTTATAAGTACATAAATATCAGGTATAAACACCTGATGCGAGAGATGAAGATAAAGCCAGACTTCTATCAGTAGTGTCCAGTGACAGGGCAGGAGGCAACAGACAACAAGCACATGAAATTTCATCTTATCATCAGTAAACTTTTTTATCACAAGGGTTACTGGGCACAGGTAACTTGGAGAAGTTGTGGAGTGTCCATCTTTAGGGGTATTTAAAACCTGACCAAACATATTCCTGGACAACCTGAAGCAAGTAAACTTGCTTCAGTGGAGAGGGTTTGACAGTGGGATCTCGAGAGGTGCTTTCCAACTGAAATGGCACTGGGTTTCTTTAATTTGGCCCAAGCCAGCAGCATGCACTGACAGCACTGAAGACTAGCATCAAGGTGAGCAGAGATGCACAAAGACTGGAGACAACAGTCGCATGTTGCAATCTTTAGTATAAGATTATGGAATCTCTCTCTCCAAGAGAATGAAAATTTATCTGGATGACGTCCTAAGCTATATGATTGAACTTTCAAATTTCAATTTCCTGCTTTGGGCAGGAGATTGGCCTAAATGACCTTCAAAGGTCCCTCCCAGTCTGAATTGTTCTCCAAATATGTAGTTTACTCATGTGAATAAAACCTATGTGCGAGACTGAAACAAAGGTGAATGAATTCCTGGGTTTTCCTTTAGTAGAGAACAATACTTTTATTGACAGTAGGTACAATGCGTAGTGCAGGTTTGTATCACTTCATCACCCATATCTCTGCTCAAGAAATAGCAATAATTATCAGCCACTTTAGACTTCACACTTTTATTCTTAAAATATTCCCTTTCTTGAGAGACTTTCTGAACTTTTTAAAATCAGAGAAGCACAGAACCACAGTATATCTAAAATTGGAAAGGACCCATTAGGATAATTGAATCCAACTCTCTGCTTGTCTCAGGACTCCTACTAAAATTAAACCATGTGACTGAGAGCATTGTCCAGATGCTCCCTGAACTCTGTCAGGTGTGGTCCCACAACCACTTTGCTGGGAAGCCTCTTCCAGGGACGGACCATGCTCTGAGTGGAGAATCTTTTCCTCCTGTCCAGTCTGAATTTCCCCAGAGCAGCTTCATTTCCTTTTCCTCGTGTCCTGTTGCTGGTCACCAGAGAGAGGTGATCAGCACCCCCTCCAGTGCTCCCCTCAGGGAAGTACTAATGGATATGTACTACTATGTTTATGTACTATGTTTATGTACTATGTTTATGTACTACTCTCCCTGAAATGCCCTGACTTGTAGAACTATTGTAAGAACCATCACACTGCACAACTCAGATTTTAGAAAACATTGAGGTCAGTACACTAACTCCTCCTCTTGCAAAATAAAGCTGTGAAATCTTTTATGAAGTCCATATAATACACAAAAAATAATTTCATACATAGTAAATAATATAAAATATATAAGGTGATGGAATGTTAAGAACTATTTTAGATTTAATTATTTAGCTAAATGTGACTATAATAACCTTTGAACTAAATGGGGATTATTTTTTCTCTGAATGCTTCATCTTATTTCTCTGAAGATTGGAGTTTCAAGTCAGGGATAGACAGAAAATATAAACCCTCTGAAAGTAGCTGTCATTCCCACTGATTTGAAGGAGAATTTATCTCAACAGTTTGATCTTTTAAGACTTTTGATGCATAAAAACTTCTGCATCTTTCCCATCAATGTTCCTTGTCCATGGGCAAATATCTACTTTTTAATAAAAAAGCTCTGAATTTAGACTTCTTTTCTTCTCTGGAAGAAAGGGAATTCCAGTAATTATGGCTCAGTGCCTTTTTTTATTTGTGTTTGTTTCAGAGAAAAGAACCAAATAGTGTTTGTTTCAATTGCCTTCATAAAGCAAAGAACTTCAATGTAATATTCAGTAGTTACTTTTTTTGGCTTATTGATCATAAGTGAACCTCTGGCTTCTAAAAGGCAACACATGTAAAACCATTCATTGTTCTGTGAGAACAAGAGAAATCAGCTTATGGAACTAGAAGCACAGTTTAGTGGCAGAACTTAAATGAGGGGAAAAAAACAGCTAAAAGAATGACACAAAGCTTTCATTTCTGATTAAGTTTAAAAGAGCACACTCACAAAATATTAAAACATTTTTAACAATCATAAATCAAAACTATTTTGAGTCAAGAATCATACTTGCTGATTATAGTTTCTCACACTCTAAATTTGATTTTATGGTAGAGATAGCTTTCTCAAAAAGCTTTCTCACTCTACAGGAATGAGAGGGTCATATGAGTTGCTTATGTATTGCTATCAAAAATACACTTTTCCTTCTTGAAAAGAAAAGTTTGAAAATGAGTGTTTTAAAAGGTCTTGGGATCTAAAAAAGTAAATAAAAGAATCTTCTATAGAGCAAGAATTCAAATCTTACATTTTATGCCAATCATTTGGTCAAAGGAATCTTACTGAACCTGTGGTATAAAAGTCATTGCATATGTGACAGAATATGGATGAGTTAATTCACAGGACAGTGAGGTAGATTAGGACAGTCTTGAGCTTGACTTTCGAGGGTTAATGGTGTACCAGAGGTTATTTTGGTATTTAAGCCTAAGCTATACACAAGAGGGAAGAGGATTGAAGCAAGGGCTGAGACCAAGGGAAGAAATTGGCTGTGCCTGGGAGGATGCACATTGCCTGGTTCACTGCCCAGACCTGTGGCTGTTTCATTCATTCTTTCTTCCAGGAAACTGATTACCAGTCTCTTCCCATTTGTGAACCTATCAATTGTTTTTTCTTATGAGCATTTCTAAGGAGAACTTAAACAGGTTGAGAAAATCAGATCAATTGAGAGTTAGCTTTGGCAGACTAATCAGAAACAGCACTGGTACCCCCAGCTAGCTGAATATCATAAGTTAAAAAGTGCTAAGGCTGTGCGTTGTTCATCTTTCCTTAGTTAATGTATCTTTCCTTTTCTTTAATTACTGATTGCTAGAAGGTTCTTTATTGTAAAGCTGCAGCATCTTTTAGGCATGCTGTGTTGTTCTACCATCACCCTGACAATTTTCCCTGTTGGATTTCCCTCCCACCCTCAGCTCTCCAAGTGATTCGGTGTGAGGAAAGGAACGTTATACGCATGCTAATGGCAGGAGACTAGAAGCAAAATAACTTGCCTTCAGTCATCCAGTAAACCAGGGAGAAAGCTTGGAATAGAGTAGTTATTCCTTCTCTCATGTTTCTGTGCCTTAAAGGCTTCAGTAAAATGCCTACCAGCAAAGGCTCTAAACAAATTAGATTGGTCTTCTCTTCAGTTGTCAACTAACCCACCATGAAGTGTCAAAGATTATAAATATACTAGCTGTATGTAGCAAGAGGGGAACTCTGAAGACCCTTTCTCATAGATATCTGTGGGGGAAAAAAAAATATGTTCTGATCAAAATTTTGAAATAAGTCTGTGTTTTACTAAAATGAAACAGAGAGGAAAACTTGTAATTTCATGCTATTAATTCAAAGCTTGAAAACTGGAATTGAGTAACACTGCTATTGTGTGCAGTTTACCTGAGAAACTCAAAGGAAAGAAGACAGGTAGGAGAGGAAGCAGACATGAGTCCCCATCTGAGAGCTGGTTAAATAACAGACACCCATGGGCTGTGCTTTGCCTCTGAGAAAAAGTCTGAAGCCTAGATCTTTCCAGCAGCAGGCACACAGCTTTTGCCCACTGGTGTCCATTTGTAGCTCTAGATTGCTTGCTAAAAACTGAATTGAGAATGATGTAATGGGGCCTTTTCAGATTAACCTGAAGAGCCAAGAGAGATCATGTTCTTTACAAGCTTGTCATGTGCCTTTAATACAGCCTGGGAACTGGCTTTATTCCACCACCCTTATATATCAAAACAGAAGTGTGTCTGCTGTGTGATTAGCTGCCTAAGTCCCTGTTAACTTCTGATCTTGTACTGAGCCTATCAGTACCAGGTCTATGTGCGCTGCAATGGCACACGGCTTGTTCAGGATGTTGTTATAATTATGGTGCTGCCACAAAACACTGATTCATATCTGCACTGCTTACAGGCCTCTGACAATGCTATTAGTTCAGTACATAATTTAGCAGTAAGTTAATAAAGAGGCATTCACCCTTTTAGGCTAAACATGCTTGCTTTGCAGACAGTCATAAATTAGATCATGAATTATTGACTGTTCACTCTGTCCTGGTTTGTGTTAGGAAGTTTGATCTTATTAGCTCTGTTTGTCTGTGTAGCTGTGTTTATCTTTTTTGAGCTACTATGGAATTGAAAAAAAAAGGAATTACCGTGGGCGAGCTACATGAGAAAAGGCAGGTCACAAAATCCAAATCTGATTTTCATACTTTATTTTCAAAGTTGAAAATGTCTTACCATGACTCACGTTTTAGGTTAACAACTTAGATGTCTTATCATCAATGGAATATTTGACCATGTAATTTTGTTCTCTGTTGCCTGCACCACTTCATTTTTCATTGGCTGAATCCTTCTTTCTCTCTTTTTCCTATGTGAAGTTTGCATTCTTTGTTCAGTATTGCAGATTCCCAGTGTGTCTCTAAAATGGTTTACTCTGTATTATTTATTGTATTTATTTTTATTATGCTTTTCCTATTTTGAATGTTAGGTGGTAGGCTATAAAAATTCTTTTAAGAGATACAAGGAAAGTTAAACTATGTTTTAACAGCTCAATTGTCTGGCAAAGAGAATAGAAGTTAATGAATAATAAAAGATACTTCTCTGGATTGAGGTGTTTGAAACTGATGAATTTTAGGAACCTCTTTATAGACATCAATGATGGACATTTTTATAGAATTTTTCTTTTGTAACACAAAGCATCAGGTACCTTCCCCCATACAATTCTGAGCTCTCTTCCACTAATTGAATTCCACTGCTTGTGACTAACACTTAAGCAAATTAGCGTTAGTACTTGGACTCTAGCTCATGTAATGCCCATTGCACTAAAAATTCCATGGAATGGTACTGAACTGGTTAACAGATCTCTCTCCAAAGGGTTCCTTTATTACCCATCCTGCCTGAATTACAGTCGCCCTAGAGTCCTGCAGTAACAGAACAGCACCATGAAGCCAAATTCAAGTGATTATTTCATCAACATGTTTGCACTGATACTGCAGTTACAAGTTTAAATAGCTCAGTAACAATTTATCTGGAGTAAGAAGCTTTCTGTGGTTGCATGCCTTAGAAATCATCAGCTTTCTGTGGACTCTGGTATTAGTCAGGGAAAAAATATTTCACATCTCTTCCTGTACTCAACAGGTATAACCCTCTGGTGTGCTGTTGAATTTTTCATTTCTATAAATTTCCACAAAACCTGAAAATAAGATTTTAGATTAAGAAAGAAACTGACTTGAGTGACCATTAAAAAAAAAAAAAA
>VYXF01004078.1:688603-717631 GCA_013397295.1 Polioptila caerulea
AAAAAAAAAAAAAGTTCCTTTTAAGTAGCAAAGATCTGATTTTAAAACTTCTAAGAAAAAACTTGGTCAACATTTTGTTTCTGACAGCCAAAACCACTGGTACATGGTGAGGCAGTTCATACCCCGTTAAAACATCTGGTTGTGGTTTGCATAAAGAATTTGGACTATCAGACTTCATCCAAGCTGTATTTTCTGACTGTACCTCATTGTTGTTATGTTCCTTACTCCAATTTTACTGCAGCTGCCAGAGCAGGGGTTCCCCACAAGATAGGAGTTTTAGTATCAAACTTGCAAGACGTAGGAAAACGTTGTTTTTACATGCTGCTCATCCTGTGTGTTACTTGGAAACATAGCAACACAAACAACAAGCTTTGGCATTTTCTCTGTGGGGTACCTATTTGCACTCTACTCTGAGTTGCAGCTGTGTTGTATGCAACCTAATGTACTGATGCTCTGAAGCTTGTGGAGTTTCTTACTGAACTTGAACAACGTGTTTTCTCCTCCTCCATTCGCTTTAAGGCTGCACCTATGTTGGGAATAGCTATTCCAATCACACCAAAGCAGCAGGGAGGGTTTTCTGCTTGTCAGTGCAAGCACAGGGATGGCAGTGCTGCTTCGTTTGTGCTCAACTTGCTGGGCCTGATCTTTGGCAACGCTTTTCTTCTTTTGTGCTCAGGTTTCCCCATTTGTAAAATGGATACAGTGATCATTATCTTTGCCTCACGGGGGTTGTTGTGAAGCTAGAACGAGTTCATATTTGCAAAACTCTTTGAGAGCCCCAGATGAAAAGTACTTGTAAAAATCCTGAACCTGGGATTGCCTCCTGGGTTATCTGTTGTAACTGGTTTTCCTGCACAAACCTGAACGCACTGCAGACACTGCTGGTGTCAGCTGAGAGGATTTTAACTTGGACTGAGGAACAGCTGAGCAGTTCAGTGCCTTCAGCAGGCAAAGCACCCCTCAGTCCCAAGTCAGCACCTTGGCTGTCCCCTGGCCAGACACGCCACAGCCCATCTGGGGCTGCTGCCATTGCCTGGGCTCTGGGCCCCGCAGCCCCCGTGGCACTGGGACAGCCGGACCGGAGGGCTCCAAGGGTAAGTCCGGGCTGCGACGCCGGAGCTGTCCCTGCCCTCTACCACACCTACAGCGCCTGGCCCGCGGCACTTTCCAGTACCTGCCAAGCAGCCCTGCAGCTGGGAGGAGTTTGGCTGCTTCCTGATGCCCTCATTCATCTCAGGCTTTGCAGAGATTTGTTTTCTTTCCCTTTCCTTTATCCCAACACCTTCCTCTCACAACACCCCACAGCTACCTACACCTCCTCCTGCTCATCCTTCGCCTCGCCACCGTTCCACTCCAGCCTCAGCTGGTGACGGGCAGATTTGACTCCTTGTCCTGTGAGCAGCAATTTTCTTTCTGGCCACCATTAAAGGCTGCCAGAGCCGCCCGGATCGAGCCGAGCCAGCAGCAGGGGCTGGATGTCCCGGGAGTCCCTGCACTCGGTTGCTGGTAGGAGTAGTTGCTGAAGGAAAACATCGTTCATGGCAGTGGCAGGAGACGAGACGCAGAGACCCTGAGGATAACTTGGGAGTTAGAGAACGGACAGAGGAATGGAAAAATGTGGTAAGAGCAAAGGATACCAAAACTGAGGATTGAGCTGGATGAGAAATATGGAGGGAGAAGAAATGCAGGGTGGGAGAATATTTTGGGAGAGGGGAATAGAAAAAGTAAACATTAGTTCCTATGGATGTTGCAAGAGGTTAATAAAGAAAACTTGATAGAACTTTGAGCCCATTTAAGGGAACGCTTATGGAGTCCCTACCAGTCCCAGCATCCTGCCCACCCCTTGCATGCCCCCTCCCCTTCCTGCCCTGTCCTGCCCATGCTTCCCTGTCTGCTTCCTCAGCCATTTCCTTGCTGCCATGAGGTCGCCGTCAAACACAGACATTTAAACACTGTGGGCTGGCTGGGCAGTGTCTGACTGGGCATTTGGGCAGTGGCTGCTGGCTGGGCAGTGTTTGCAGGCATTACCTGGTGGAGCTGCTGGCCTGAGTCTCCTTGCACCTGTGTCTATGCTGCATTGCTGCAAATCTTTTGCTTTTAGTAAAGTGGTGCTTCGCTTCCAGTAAGTTGAGGAGGGAATCAAGTCTGCAAGTGGCAAACGGTCTTCTATGTTTGGACAATTGTTTTGATTTGTCTTTTATACTTGTGTGTCTGGTTGATTTCCACCTCCAACCCAGCAGCTTTACCTTGACGTATGTTTGTGTACTGCAGTCCCAAACTCTGTTTGAAGAGGATGCTAATTATGCAGAGAACATTTTAAAATGAATAATGTGGGAAGTGTAAGATCATAAACTCTGTACAAAATTACCACAGGTGTGGCTTACCTAGCAAGAGAGTTAATTTGCCTTGAGTTATTCTGGCCAAGCAATAACTGAGAGCTTGATGGCAAAGAAAACAATTTCATTATAAATGATTTAGAACATCTGTACCTCCAAAATCATTATACAGTGAAAGGATATCATTCTGCTTTCAGGATGTTTGTGATAAAGCAAAATAGATGATGAAAGAAGAGGTCCTCCTGTTGTAAATGTACTTAAACTTGACTTTTATTCTAGAAGTTTATGCTTGAGTCTGTGTGCAAATTAAATGGGTGTCAGCTGCTCCTCCCTCAAGCCCATATAGCTACACCCTGTGAGCTGAGCTAGTATTAGTTAGTAACTACTCCCCATGCTCAAAGTGTGCATAAGGAGATGCAGCTCTTCTGGGAGGCATCAGACTGAGTGGGCTTTTGCTTCTCTCCTTGCGCTGCATGGGGCTTGTATGTGAAACATTTTTAACCTCTGATTTTTACCAGACACAGAAAGAGTGGTAGTTCTTTTTAGTGTTGTTGTTGGCTGCACCACCAAGTAGATACATGAGAAATTTTATCTGCATGGGTTGGGTTTTTTCCAAAGATAAGGATTTAAAGAATTACATTTGGAGATTATTTAGAATTTACTGACATTTTTAGCACCTGAATATTATTGACCATCTTGCATTCTGTCTTTATGAGTAGATTTGAAATAATACCAGGTCAATATTGAACTAAATTTCAAAATTAATATTGATTTAGAAATCAATAATATGACACTATTATTATCATCATTTTCATAAGAATTATTATTTGAAGCTGAATTTTCTTACATTATATGAATGCTTATTGCATGGTATTAATTTTGACATTTTGGTAACAAATTCATTCCTATGGTTAAAAATGGTCTTGAATCTTCTTATCCAGTGTTTTGTTTTTTTTCTTTTAAATCAATAATTTAAAATATAAATACTTAATGCATTTGGCAGTGGTACATTTTTAAAAGTTTTCAGTGCATGTGTCAATATACTTAAATTACACTGTTTCTTTATTTGGCTTGTAATAATTTAAAGAACTTATGTTTTAAGTCTCCATTGCCCTTGCGATCATTTCTCATTGGAGTGCTGGGCTACATCACTGCATAAATTTTGCTATCTTCCAATTCCAGGTCTAAGAAGACTCAAGAATATTATGCTGAAGCTGAGCAAACATTTTTTTGGTACAAAATTAGGTCCAAGTTGCTTTTACATGCCAAAGGGAAAGCACAAATCAAGGCTGCCTTCGTTCACAAAAGTAGTGGCAAAATCACCTTCCAGGGGAACCTGCATTCACTGTCCTTCTCTCTCTGGGGAATGAGAGGCTCCAGCTTCCAGAGTAGTAGTCAAACCACTAAACTGTAGGGGCTATGAAATCAATGTATTTTATTCTTTCTTCTCAAGGTTCTTTCACTTCCTCGAAGACAAGTAAAGGTTATTTGGGCCAGAGCAACCTTGCAGTGAGTGTGGTGTTTTGAAAGCCAGGGAGAGGCTGTGGACCAGGATCTCCCCTTTATGGATGCCCTGAGGACTGCTCAGCAACAGTCTTACATGGACCTGCATACATGAGTGTGGTTGTTGTAGTTCATCACATAGAATCATGAATGGTTTGGGTTGGAAGGTCCAAAGACCCTCTGATTCCAAGACCCCTGCCATGGACAGGGACACCTTCACTCGACCAAGTTGCCCAGAGCCCCATCCAGCCTAGCCTTGAACACTTCCAGGGGTAGGGCATCCTCATCTTCTCTGGGCACCCTGCCCCTCATGACCCTTACAGTAAAGGGTGTCTCCAAAGGGTCCTCTCAATATCTAATCTAAACCTACCCTCTTTCAGTTTAAAGCCTTTACCCCCTGGTCTGTCACTATGTGCTCTTGTAAATTTCTGTAATCTGTGTAAAGATTTCAGCAAGTCAAAGCAGCAGGCAGAATTTCTGCCATCTTGCTATTGAGGGTGCTCCCCTATTGAGAGTGAGTAATGAGATACTGAGACTGCAGTCTAAGGAGAACATTATGTTATACTGAGTTCATCAGGTTCAGTGATGGAAACAAAGGCAATGAAAGTGTTTTTCTGAGATGACGTAGGAGACAGCAGGTTGTTGTTTTGAGTTTTGTTTCTCTGACTGCCTAATCTGTTACTTTATTCAATTTTGTTTTCATTCAGAGCTTATTAGATTTAATTTTTTTTTTTGCTTAACTGAAAAATTTGGTTAGCATAAACCAATGTCATTTTTGTCAAGAAAAAGGCTCATTAAAAAAAATTTACCTTAACTTTCCATTTTATTTCAAAGTTCAGTTGTAAATCTGTAGGTGTTACAGCCAAGAGGCATTCAGATATTTAGAAAAATGGGTGGTGGTGGTGTTTCCATCTCTGAAATTAAATCAGTGCTACCAGTAGTTCAGCTATATGCCTTTGACTTGAAGAGCTTGTCTAGCAAGACCTTTTAGGATGAAAAATCTGGTGTCATATCTGGGAGATTATGATGACCAGGGAACCTATGTTTGCTCTCCTAACAAAAAGATTTGGGGACATCAAATGAAACTAATAAACAGCAGGTTGAAATAACCACAAGGAAAATTTTTTAACTGGTAGCAAGGCTACCAGTGAGATTCATTGATAAAAAACAGTGCAGATGTTGAGTTTACATGAGTTTTGAAAAAGATTAAATTTGTGTAAAAAATATTATCCAGGGATATTAAATGGAAAAAAGAAAAATGTATTTTTGTCTCAGAAAAGTCCAGCAGCTGAAAATTTATTCTGGGTAAAAAATATTTTTCCTTTACCATCTGCTAAAGACCACAGTTTGAAAGAAGCCCCAGGCTAGATGGAGCCCTGGTCTGGTTTATCACTTGATTTAGCTTTTATCTCTTAGATGAGCAAACACCTTATTCCACACATTTTAGCTCTGAGTGCTGTAGTGGATCCCTGTAGTGGGATCATTCTGGCCATAGGAGCAGCACTGTTTCTATTAGGCCAAGGGCTGGATCTCTGAGTGAGCCACTCTGTGTTTGGTAGGGATGTGGTGGTCAGATGGTTCAGCAGGGCAGCTCCAGTGTAGGTCTCCTTGCAGGATGTCTTGCCTTGCTGCCTCGGTGTGTGCCTGCAGCAATCCTGCTGCCGGGGGCCAAGGTTTTAGTCTACTGCATGAGGTTTTGCACTAAAGGTTTGTGACTGCTCTCTTTTCTTTCTGTTCCTGTTGGGAGCCACTAATGGTCCCCTCTTGAAATCAATCACTGCATGTCAGGATGTGCAGGAGCTCAAGGTAGTGCTAAGTGAGCTCAGCATTGCTAAGCTGCATTAATGTTGCCATTTACCTGTGGTAATTGGCTGTAGACGTATGGAAGATATCGATCTGGCTGGATTTCTACTCTAGATCTACTCTATCAGTGTCTGAGCTGGCTTGGATGTCTCTGCATGGGATTTCACTGTGCCAATTTTGATACAATAGGATGTGTCTTTGGGGTCAGATTCCAGATATTAGGTTGGGGAATATTTTCAGCCAAGGGGTGTGTGTATATATATATATATATATATATACGTATATACACACACACACATATACTCCCAAAAACAGACACCCTGTGATAAAGGCATTCCAAAGACATTCCACCTAAAAGAACAAAAGAATCTCTTTGGGGTGGCAGAAAGGGTTAACTCAGAGAGAGCCTCAGCTTTGCCTAGGAAGTTCTCAGAGTAGAATGCAGAAAGGATCCAAAGTCCTTTAAACAATAAATAAACTACATCTTAGCCAATTCTGTGTCTGGAGTGTAGTCTTACAGCTGAGTTTTAAGGCCTTTAAGAAAAAGAGAGATTAAAAAAAAGGAAATGCTGATGCATCCTCTATTGAAACCGTGTGAATAGGAACATATTCAAGCTTCTAAATATATTTTCCTCCAAGAGTCTAAAGGCTGCAGGGACTTTTCCATTCCTAATTATATAGTGCAGTATGCCGTCTGTTTCTGACTTACAACTTCAGAAATAGAACTTAGAATCATAAATTAAACACAAGGAGAGGGGATAAAGAGACGCCGTATATGATAAGGAAGAGCTCTGCTAATATTTTTACTGTTGTTGTAGCCAGTCACTTGGGTTTTAAATTCAGTGACTGTTATGCAAACCCTTTAATGCACTGGCATTTCATTAAGAGGCTGTTTAAAAAAAAATAAAAAATCTGTGGGTAACTAAAGCAGTAGCAAAGGACAAGCAATGTAAATGTCTTATGACAATACTGTGGCTGTGCTGGTTGTGTCTCAGGTCTCAGCAAGGT
Organism: Polioptila caerulea; assembly: GCA_013397295.1. Lineage (NCBI taxonomy): Eukaryota > Metazoa > Chordata > Aves > Passeriformes > Certhiidae > Polioptila > Polioptila caerulea. The sequence continues at coordinate 695,254 of VYXF01004078.1, forward strand.
CATGTCTCTAGCAGGATATGGAAACACAGTCATTTCAGGCAGTAACATATTTTGAAATTCAGAAGTATTTCCTAAAATCTGACTTATTCCCTGACAATTATAGCTCCAGTCTCTGTTCTGGAAGTAAAATAAAGTTCAAAGTCCTCTGGTGAGACACCAGCAGAGCATGGTAGTAGGACCTATAGCCTCCCTGGATGTGATCTGAAATTTTGACTACATTATAGCAGGCACTTTTACCTCCAAAACCTGGACTCCTGGTATACAAAGGAAGAATTTAATTTGTACTTTTTTATTTCTCATGCAAACGTTGGGAGGACAAGAAGTAGGACTTAGTGCTAGTGTGTCCCTGGATATGGGTGTGAGAAAAGTGACTGGGACTGCCTTAATCTAGAGGGACTGAGCTGGATCTGCACGGGTAGGATTTTGCTGATGCTCTTCCACATCTTTCACCTTCTGCCATTTAGGCAGGAATCTGCTAGAAATCACTTTCAATTGGAAGAGTAAGTGACTATTTTCTACACCCAAAATACGTAAAAAATTCAAAGGAGTGAACTGTGGGAATAACCAATGCAATTTCAGGTCCCTCTCCTAAACCTAATAGTGTACTATGGGACAGATTTGATTTCCATTATATTGTAGTAAAATCTGCACACATACTTAAATGAGAAACATTTTATAAGCATTTTGGGTTTTTTTTTTTTTTTATTTTTTTATTTCAGTGTCTGGGATTATAATCTTTCCAGATACTGATATGAGTTGTNCACATACTTAAAAGAGAAACATTTTATAAGGATTTTGGGTTTTTTTTTTTTTTTTATTTTTTTATTTCAGTGTCTGGGATTATAATCTTTCCAGATACTGATATGAGTTGTGAGGCTGCAGAAGCACTGTACTAGGCTTGAGCAAGCACACCCTGCTTTTCAGCAAGACTTGTTAGCTCAGCCATCCACCAGCCTTTGGGCTCCCAGGGCCAACACACTGAGCTGGATTGCCAATGCAAGGGGAGAAACCATCTGCCTGGGTGAATCTACTTAGGGAAAATCTGTGCAAGAGTTTAGTTCCTGTCTTTGCACACACATGCACCCACAGCTGCCTTTGTGCTTGGTTGGAGTGTTTGCCTTTCAAGTCTTGCTTCTGAAGACTTGTTGCAAGGGCCAGTGCAGCCAGGAGCACAAACTGCTTTGTTTGGTTATCCAGTGTTTATGCTGAGTATGCCTGGAGGCTGCAGTGAGGGCTAGTCTCTGTTTGAGATGAGCCAAGAAGGTGTAGACTCTCCTCTGGAAAGCTTATTTAGACTGTAAACAGGAGACAAAGGAAGCGAGATGCAGGTGAGGTTTTAATCCTGCATTTGTAGACTATAAAAGAAGAATGTGGTGGAGGTTGCACATGAAGAGTTGGGATGGCACCAGGCCAGCTTTATTGGGGAAAAGCTTATATTTTATTGAATTTATTTCACTGCAGTAGATTAAAGCCATTGATTCAGAGGCTTGAAGGATGATGTTTTTCTCTCAGAAATGAAACACTGCAGGTTTATTCATTTTGCTCAGAACTAAAGATAATTCTCTTCCTGTTAGAAGCATCAGTTAGATTCAATACTTGAAATGCAGCCTTAATGTTAAATACAGTTGGGTTTATCATTTTATTGCACCAATATTTCCACATATTTTTAAATTGAAACCAATCCTAATATTTCAAATTATTAAGTTCAGTTCTAATTCTGCTGTGTCATTTGTAAGCTACAAACACCTCCTCCCCATCATAAGTTTTAGCAAGTAGTATTTTCAGTAGTAACCATGAGATAATTGAAATTTCATTATAAATCACATAAGTGTCAAATATTGAGTTGGGATTGGCTGTTACCTTCATAAGACATTTTCATAAGCACTAGTTCCCCTCCAGCTTCCAGAGACAGGAATTTTCTTCCATTGATAATTTTTATCTTTGTTTTTAAAATAGACATAGAAGTAGTTTTACACTACAATGTCAGGAAGGGATCATATCTCTAAGGATCATTATACATAAGGAAACTATACCCTAAGGTGCATATATGTCATTGGCATTTTGTTTTAACTCTGTATTCTGTGATTTTAAACACAGATCTGAAGACTGCTGTAGTAAATGTGATATCCTTTATTCTGAATTCTTAGTGGAAATTAAAAAAAAAAAAAAATTATTCCTCTTGGAAGAAATTTATATGAGCCAGTATGAATATGTACATTTTTACCTTATGTGCTGTAAATTTTAGTTATTATGGAATAGGAAGGGTGTGTATAGAAATAAAAAAAAAAAACACAAAACAAACAAACAAAAAAAAAGCGAAGTGGAGGAGAGTCATCCTTCTCTAACTAATGGACTAGACATATTCTCTTAGGGTTAGATAATGTAATTATAATTATTTGCTAACCTCTTGAGGAAAAGATAATCCTTTCAGCTTGCAACCTAGAATCCTGTGTTCTTGCTTAAGGTGCTGTGCTCTTGTGAGTTCTGGAAGAAAGAAAATATCAACAGTTTTGTAGGGAAACTTCAGCTGAAAAGGTTAGACAAAGGAGCAAAGGATAATGACAGAGTTTAGTGTTTCTTTGTCTTACTTTTGTAGCCTATCTGATATCTTCAAACTGATATATGGAGTTAAATATATACCTGATATATTCCATAGTTTTTAACTCATTTTCTCATTATAACTATTTTAACCTTGATTTCTGTGCTCTGACTAAAGAATAAATAAAGTCCATATCAACTGGAGTTTTTCTGAGGGGGCAACTAAGAAAAACCAGTTAGCTTTGGTTAGAAAGAATCTATGAATGCTGGCCATTCTGCAATGGAAAGTATGGTAACTCTACTTTTGAAAAGCAGCCTTGCCCCACTAATATGGCTTAGCTGGAGGTGTTTGGATGACACCTAAGATCTGGGGATTACTACAGGATTTAGTGTCATGATGTTGATCCACGGAGTACAGATTATTCCCTTGTTCTTGAGTCTATAGTTGGTTCCATTTAGCTTTGTTATGGAGCTGCAAGTGGGCTAATGTGTGTTGGCAGGACCATTTGGTCTTCTGGGGCTCTTAGCTGCCACACCACGCTGCTTGGGGTTTCCCTGCAGGGCACCATATTGCACAGAACAAGGGAACAGAATGATCATTACCAGCTGTCACCTACTATATGTCCAGTAAGTGCCTAAGGACTGTACTCGTCTTCTTTACTTACAAGTTGACTGAAGTGTTTATCGGCTTCTCAAGGATGTCTGCAGTTTCTTCAAAACAGTGAAAATCAAACTTACATTAATATAGTGAAGTTTAAGCCCTTAAAAATAGGTTGTTTTCCTTTAATGCAAGCCCTTAACTGCTTTGAAGGTAGCAATCGGTAAACAACAATCGGTAACCCTCTGAGACTCTGACCTTCGCCCTTAACAAAGTTTCTCTGATATTTCTTCTATCAGTTGTAACTGTTTTGGCGTGATTGTTGCAGGTGTTCTACATTTAACTATCCAGGGTCCTTCATATCCAATTTATACTAGAAAAAAAATTGTAGAATGTGTTCATTATGTTAAAGAACTTAAACAAGCCAGTGCGCCATATGAAGAGCTGCCTAATTCATTTTAATTTTTCACCTGTGTGGCGGATTCTACAGACCTGAATCAATTTAAGTGTATTCATAATATTTGAGAACAGGCCTGAGGAGAACAACTTGGGCATATTGATGAATGAGAAGCTCAACATGACCTGGCAATGTGCACTGGCAGCCCAAAAAGCTTAATGAGGCCCCTTCCAACCCAAACCTTTCTCTGATCATATGATTATATGACAGTATAACTACTGTGTTATCTTGGATTATGAGGCACATCTTCCTCTGGGCACAGGTCTCTCACCATCTGAAGCTATCTTACAGGTATAGTGCATATCCACCAATAAATGGAAAAAGAAATCACAAAAATAAAATTTTGCCATATAGTTGGCACATGAATATAAAGCCAGGAAAATACATTGGAGAGCTGCTTGCAATAGCAGAATAGTTTTATCCCTAAGGGATAAGACTATGCACTTAATAATCTGAAAGAATTTTCTTAAACTGGATTTACTGACTTTTCATGCTATTATCCTTTCAGGTTTATTTTGTTGCAGCATGTGCATACATGTTCTTGCATATTGTATTTATTTATTAAAAAATGAAAAATTTGCCTCCTTATGAGGGCAAAAAAAGCCTACCGGTGTGGAAAGGTGTGGAACCATAGTTTGGTTTGGGTTGGAAAGGACTTTAAAGATCCTTTAGTTCCATCATTCCCAGCCTTGGGCAGTGATTGTTTCCATTAGACCAGGTTGCTTAAAGCCCCTCCCAACCAAGAAAACTTCTGGTGTCGGAGTAAACCATCAAAACCGACCTTTGAAAGATACCTGGAAATTTTGTGATATAGTGCTTTTTCTCAGAGGAGAGGCATCAGCTTTGTGTCCTTTCCAAGCCTGACTGGTTTCAAATAACTGTGTTCTTTTTGTTGTTTTGACTTGGGTTTGTTTTAAACAAAAGCAGCAGCAGCAGCACAAGAACATGACAGAAACTGTCCTAAATTCTCAGAGTTCTGATAAACTTAGGTAAACTTTCATTCTCCCTCCATGTTGTAAGACTCCTTATCAATACCTAGATCAAGGGTCCTTTTACTCTAAAGAGTAACATTTGATAGTTGATTTTTATGTATAGAAACATAGCAGAAATGGGAATATTTTTAGCAACCTGTATTTACTTTGCTGATTGTCCTTTCAGACATGCAGAAGAACAAATTCATTTACAATCTGTACCCAAAATACTTAGAAGCATCTCACAACAAATGTACTGCACAAGAGCAGTAGAGTCTCAGTTAGTCTCATTCTTGGGAATTTTCTCTTTTCACTTATCCCCATTTGCAAAGAAAGGATGGCCCAGTAGTTAAGTCATTAGCCTGCTGCTTTGGAGATGGATTTTACTGCTCTTAAGTTACAGTTTTCCTTTCCAACTAGGTCTAATCTTTCAGATAAGGAGAATAGAGCTCCATCTAACCAGGACATTGAGGGTGATTATTTGTTTGTCCTCAGACACTGTAGTAAATGCTCAAAGTAAGACTAGAAGGGAATTTTGTTAGAATTCTAATAAAAAAAGAAAACCTGATTACCATACAGCAGATCTTGTAGCCTACAGTCAGTGTTGAAAACATAAAGATTTTAACTTGAGTAAATTATTTAGCATCAAGCATTCTCTTTCAAATTATCTGCTTTTTGTAGGACAGCATTTTTACTATGACAGCTTTTGTATCACACTATGAGATTTCCTTAAGATCAACTGTAATTGTACTTACTATGGTCTGTAGTAATAGTATGCAGCATGAGTTTTTTAAAGCAATTGTATTGTTTAGTCAAAATTGTTTTAATGAAGTCTGTAAAGACAAGTTATTACTGATTTCTGTCACTATAGTGACCTCAATTTATGAAGGAGGATGGAAGGTGTGAGTGGTTGGGTAGACTCCAGTTTGAATCAGGTGTGTCTTTTGAAGGGACTGAGTGCTCTCTCTCATTGCTTGTGAAGCATATTGCATTAAGTCTATCATCTGGCAGACTTGGATTGATGATCCTTGTGGCTCCCTTCCAGCTCATCATATTCTGTGATTCTGCGATTCCCAGTGAAGCATTCTTCGTTTTACAGCACTGCTGGCAAAACTTTGTTTGGTCCAAAGCAACAGCTGGAGCATTTAGTTCCTATGGTTCTTTGTTTTTCTGGTAGGGTCAACGACTGCATCTTGCGCGTGAACGAGGTCGACGTGTCAGAAGTCTCGCACAGCAAGGCCGTGGAGGCCCTGAAGGAGGCGGGTTCCATAGTGCGGCTCTACGTCCGGCGGAGGAGACCGATACTGGAGACCGTCGTGGAGATCAAGTTGTTCAAAGGACCGAAAGGTACGAAAGAAAATTAAAAGGTGTCCGTTTTAAACTTGGTGTTGAACCTCTCCTGTAGCTTAAATGACAGCTGACCTTGTTGATTTGCTAACTGGTTGACCTGTCAAATACTGAAATGTAGTTCATTTAGGCTGGTAGAACTTGAATTCATGGTTACATCTCTTCCTGAAATGTAGAGGAGCTCAAGGAGTTGTGGTTTGCTTCCTTTGATAATTACAGCAGAGATGTCTCGTTACCTTCTAAAGAGACACAAAGATACTATGTGGCAGCACATAAACTATCTCCAAAGTTCCTCTACTCAGACCTTTCATTTAAGGTACTGTTGAATGTGACATTTTTGAATTATTCTTCTTTCAGAAGGATTCTTGATTATCCAGCTTACCCTCTCTACTTCCATGATGTTTTTTTCTAGTTATCTTTGGAACATGAAGGCAAAAATATCAATTTACCCAGATCCATAGAAGAATTTTATTTTATTCTTCAAAAAATTGTGTGGAAATCTAGCAGAAAACCTTCAGTAGTCTAGATGAGCTTTATCACTTCCAGCAGAATTACAGAACAAAAAGAAGCATTTTTCTTCATAGCCTATTTCTGGACAAAGAAAATTCATATTTTTGCTGTACGTGTAAACAGAATGAACAGCTGTTAATTTTTTTTTTTAATCCATAAAAGCCATTTCATAAACAGGTCTCTGAGATACATATATATAGATATGAAATGAAGACATTTGCATGTGTTTTAATATATGCAGTGCACATGAGATTACTCTCCCTGTTTATCTATAGCAAATAATCTGCAGCTTTTTCAGTGTTACATGTCCCCTCATGTGAATATTATAGTATGCTTCTCCACAGGGTTTTTTATACTAGTATTGGAGTATATTTAATATATTGAAACACATTGTTGAGATTGACCTCTAATACTCAACAAAGATAGTGCAGCACTGAAAACAGTGCACTCTTTGACACTGCAGTGTACTCATTATGCTCTGCTCTTGGAGAAGAGTAAGATCTATTTAAACATGCATCTGATGTTAAATCCCCAAAAGCCTGGATTCTTGAGGTCAATTACAATGCTGAATTGTTTTTCCAATAGAAAAGCGTTTCTAATGGCATTTTATATGTATGTGAATTCAGAGTAGGAGTGCAGGCACCGTTTTTAAATATTTGGAATTAAACTAAGTGTGTGATATGATAGTCATTTTGAGAGACCTAAGGCTAAAGAAACTAAAATTAACTTGTCCTTTCTGGTTGTGATGAAACAGTAAAAATTATTCACCATGACCAAATTTTTGCTGCATTGTGGAAATGGACAAGAGAGGCAATCATTATCTAATAATGGGTTTGCATCATGTTTGTTTTGAGTGTATGCCTGAAACTATTTCTTTTTACAATTATTTTCATAAAACAGAATGGATATCAGAAAAGTGCCTTTTAGGGCAAGCTAAAGAGCATTTGCTGCTTACTGTTGAAAATATTATTTTGTATCTATATTCTTATATGAATTTTACTACAGATAAGTCCTATAAATAATGAATTTTATTGTTAGTTGAATTTTTTTAATATTTTCACTTTTATAGAGACAAGTTCGCTGTAAGCTTGGACAAAAAATAAGTTGATGGACTAGTGTTCTGCAAAAGCCAGGGGTTTTACCCTCATAATTCAGGCAGTAAGGAAGCATGCCCGATTAGGCTTTCTGCCTTCCACAGATAAAAAGAAATTATGGTTGGCATGAAAACCTTATCAATACTATTTTTAATATCTAGAACATTTTTCCTTTGATTTTTTTCAAAATCTTCCATGAAAAATTATCTGTTGAGAGGCACTAAACTCTTAGCAGAAGGTGAGAATAAAACTTGTGACTCTTGGCTGTAGTCACTCTTGTGATGCTTATCTCCTCATATTTCAGGTGATTTATCTGTGTACTGGTCTTTCAAACCATTACTATGCAAAGAACCACTTAGTATTTATATAAACAGTGTTTCTTACTTCTCAGAATGCAATTGGGATGTTTTGGTATCCAGAGCAGGATCTGAAAACCAGCTTCCACACCATTCTTTCTTTCCTATTCAGAAAATTAATAAAGAAAGTAAATCTGTTTTTTTGGCAAGAAGGTTGTTCATACTAAACTTGGAGTAGAAAATATCTTTTAAATTCTTTTCCTGACTGTCTCTGTCAGTACATAACCCAGCATTTGCTGAGTGCGTTCCTTATTGCCCTGAGAATTTACCATCCGAAAGCAAGTCTTGGCTTCCATAATATCAGGTGAACTCAGAGATCCCTAACTTGCCTTTCTATGTGTAGTAGATTATATCATTCAGCACTTGAAGTTGGTAAAGAAGTAAATTTGCAAGGCTTTATACGTAGACCTCTTTTTAATTTCATCTGAGATATTCAGAATGAGTGGCTTTTGCAAGTTATTAGTCCATAAAGGTTAGTTGTGGTTTTTTAATGGGCATTAATTTTTGTAGCTAGCAATATATAAGACATTGATTAATTGGGAGAATGTGTTTTAAACATCAGATATTAAAAAGGCATTGCCTGGTGATGGCTTTGGGCGTGTGACAGGAGGGAGGGCATGATTGTGTGCTGCCAGGAGGTCCCTTCTGAATGCAGATCCCCATGCAGTTGTTTCTGTTTCTTTACAAAAAGGCTCTCCTAGCGTCATATGTGCTAAACCTGTAACACTTTAGTTTATTTTGGGGAAGAGAAGAGCTAAACAAAGACACAAAAGAGTTGTGTAATAGAAAAATCAAGGGTTCAAAGAGAGCTGCAGCTGTGTAGGCATTCAAAGCTGATCATCACTTTGACACACCTGATTGTGAACACTGGCAGATAGCCATAGTCTGTGACTTGAAGATAATTGCTAACTGTCATCCTTGCAGGCTCTTCCTCTCTTTCATGTGCTTGGGAGATTGTGTTTTGTATGCCTCTTGCATGTCTCTTCAGTCAGGCATACGATTCACTGTATGGCTTTGCAAAGGATTGAGTGGCCAACAGTAGATGTTTTATTTCAGTCACTCCCAGGGCACTGCAGATTTTAGCAGCCAGCATCTCTACAGTGGCTGACAGCTGTTACAGAGGAAAGATATACTTGCAGCTTTCTTATTTAAATCACTGGGATTTAGACACTACTGAAAATCCTGTCATTAGGTAATGTGCTTTTCTTGCTCTGTATTGAGACAAGACTAGCAGTAATGAGAATGGATTGCACATGCTGCAGTATTTGTTCCTGGGCAGAAAAATGCAGGCATTCAAAACAAAGCAATTTAATGGTGCTTTCTGGCTTTGTAATATAACTAGCTTATGCATTAGCTTCCTGTAAGACCCTGCAAAGGGCTGTGTACGGGCAGTGAATTGTGAACTTCGGCCACTGTTCTGGGGTTCAGTGCTCAGTCCCATTTCATTGCATTTGACTGGAGGATTTTAAACCAAAGTAGTTCCACTGACCTCAAGATTTTCGTGCTGTCCTATTACACTCCAAATATACTTTTACTAAACACAGAAGCATTGAGTAGTATGATGGTGCACAAGTGATAGAAATTAAACTTGATGTTTTTAAATTTCAGTTTTCAAATGATCAGCAGAAAAAATTATTTCTACCATCGTAGAAAATCTCTGGCACTCAAAAACTTGGGTAAACACAGAAGTCATGTAAAATATTAGCTATTTACTTGCCTACCTAAGCTGGTAATTTAAGCTCTGATATAATGTACCAGAAGAAGAAAAAAAAAAAGGCAGAAAATAAGGATTCTTTTAACTACAGCAGTGTTGGATCAAATAATAAACTTTTGACCTCGCTTTTATAGGAAATCTGGTGTCTTAAAAGACATCAAAACTGCAGAAATGAAGTTCAGGGTATGTGAAGCGGAGCAGCTGAGTACCAGGAATCTTGAGAGGAGAAATGTCAGACTTAAAAACACCCAAAAAAAGGAGCAACATAAAGGACAGCTAATTTTGTTATCTGGATATTCTGGTGGCTTGAGTATAAAGCCACAGAGAAACAGGATTGCTTTCCCACACCCTTCATGATAATAGTGCCTATCATTATAGTGTTTGAGCTGTGTCAGGATCTTGCCACGATGACTGGAGCTGCCCTTCTGTTCACAACATTTTAGATGAAAAGGCTCTGGACAGACCAGCAGCTCTGCCACTTTTTTTTTTTTTTCCTAAAAGCATGCTTTTTACTCATTCCTGATGAGTTCAGCCAGTGACACTTTTCCATGAGGTCCACCCACACGGCTCTGGGCACTAAAACATGTTTAGGAGCACTTAATTCTCTACTCTTTTTTTTTTGCTCTCAGAATCAGGGCTGTATCAAAACTTTTCTTTTCATCTATTTGGAGTGTGATTATATTTTGGGGCTTCAGATTAAAAATTAATGCATCTCTTAAGCACTGTTCAGCCCCATTCTGTGTCTCCCTCTGGATGGCTGTTCTAATCTTAAATTTCTTAATCAGCAAAGAATAAGTTCTTAAACCAGACATTTCAATAAAATATGCAAAAATAAAATGGGACTAATATAAAGGCCATAATGTGCATTTATTTTGGGAGTTGTGTATATCTGTCTAAATGTAAGACTACGTCACTGGGTATAACCAGTTCCAGAGTGCCCATTTCGTTGTGTTCTGAGCTCAACTGAAGTGACTCTGTGGCACATGGTAGATTTTCTTTTCCTGTATCCATTTGTTTTATTCTTGATGACACTGAATAAAGTCAGTGGATGGTAATGATGCTTTCTTACTATTCTAAGAAAAGAATCAGTATGGTTTAAGTAGTGTATTTTTTAACTCTCTGGTAAGTTATAAGATTTTCTTGAGAAGATGCAGAGATTTTTCACCATCAGCATAAGGTATGATTTCACTTTAGATTTATCTTGGATTGTTACTGAAATGTCCTCTAGTCCATTACTGCCTGTAGTTTCCTAGAGGTTCATGCTTCTTTTTCCTTAAGAATAGACATATTTTAATTTGAATTGAAATCTTTATTGGGAATATCTTTTATGTTCTGTTGCATAGATAGTATCCCAGCTTGCAGTGACAACTGAAATAGTCACAGAAGTATGGTTCAATTATGTGTATTTCGAAATGTCTGCTAAAAAATACTAGCAGAATAGAGGGTTCATTACAAAAAAAAAAAAAAAAAAAGTGCTGCTTTCAGTAAGGAAAGAAGGAAACTTACGACTTTCATCTAGCAAAGTCAAAAGTTACCTTTTTATCTCAGGTAATACAGCACCTAAAATGAAAGAAGGGGCTTTTTGCAAACTAAGAACCCCAATTATTTCAGAGAACAGTGAGAGCTTTCAGATCTTGCTGTTTGATAACTGATTGCAAGTGCTTGCTTCAGACTGATGATGGTACATATTTTTTATTATTTTTTTTTATTGCAGCTATCACTTCTACTGCTTTAATGATCTATTTTCTTTCATTTAAGAGACACTAAATATGCCATAGCAAACTTTAGCATGTGAAAATAGTTAGGCAAGTTAGGCAGCTATTTTCTTAATTAAAAAGTTAGGAAATGTTTCATAAGATCCAAAGTGTTTTCAACAAAATAATTTTTTCACATTTTGAACAGAATATTTTCTTATGGTCTTTAAAGAATTTCAGTTTTATGACCCTATCAGCTGTGAATTTACTTCTGGTTTCCAATGTTCTCTTCCTTCTGTGCTCTGTGAATCCCTATCTAAAACAGAGCAAAATGGGGCAACTTAGAAGACAGGACCATATAAAAATGAGGAAGCAGGCAAACTTTCTCAAGTCTGGGTTTAACAAAACATTTTGGTTCTCAACTCTAAGTGCTTCTCTTCGTATTACTGTGACTGTATCACTTACTTCAGGTATTAATAGAGAACCACCACAATTGAAAGTAAAATACCATTTTTTGTGAAATGTCTTTGCTTGAAAGAACTCGTATTTCCTCCTCCATCAAACACTAATACATAATTCTCCAGTTTTAAGATAGCAGCTCAAACCTTCATTTATAAGTTAACATGACTAAATCATGGCTTCTCTGCAGGCTAGGATTGTCTAATGTAAGAATATGTGAGTATCTGGTAGTTTATCACATGAAAATTGTATTCTCTTGAAAATCATAAACCTAGAAAGCACCATGATAAAAGTGTTATAAAAGCCTCTGCTGTTTTCCAGCCCTATTTTGACACACGTTACCAGTACCTGATGTGGATAAAAGTGGTAGTTTATATCTGCACTTTTATATTTCCCAGACTGAGGATCATCTTCTTTAATTTAAGTGGTGATAATTGCACACAGCTGCTATTATCGTATTCTTCTTTATTGTATAAATAAAATATCAAATGTATTATCTGCCTTTGGTCAGTCAAGACTTGCTTTGTGTAAGTTTCCTTTGTGTAAGTTACCATATATCAAGATTTTCTTTAAAAAAACCCACATTGATTCGGTGAAGTGATTCCTTCCATTCCTGAGGAAAAGTAGTTCTTGCATACAATTTCACAAAGTAATAGTTATTTATTAGAATGGCTCTTCTAATTTTTCTAGTTCTAGTTTTTCAGGCTTTTTCTAAAGTCTTTTTATCTTTAGTGGAGAAAGATGGTAAATCTGTTAATGTTTTTTGTTAGAAATGCAGTTTAATGGCAGGAAATGGTGGAATCAGCTTGTCCTCACATTAGACCTAATTCAACCATCTTTGGAGATTAGTAGTCAGTCATTAAAGAAATTACTTTCCAAATCAAAAAGGATAATTTCAAAGGGAATTCAAAATCTCTCCTTCTGACTGGTTGTCTCACCTTTAAACTGGAGCTGTCCTGTGAGCTGTAGGATATTACCTGCTTGAAGTCTTTTAAATTTTCATGATAACTATGATTTTCCCCTCTTCTGTTTAACTGTAATATTCCATTTGCAGTAAAGAAGTAAAAAACATATCTGGGAAGACTGTGCACAGATATTATATGCATGTATTTGGTCTGTTTTTCCCTTGAAACCATTAAACTCTTAGGAACTCTCCAAGCAGGTCTGAAGACTCCTGTGCTCATATGCAAAATGAACATCTAATCTCATAGTAGATTTTAAGTATCATTTTCCAGAAATCATTCATAAAGAATAAGGTTTCCAGTGATATGAACATTGCTTTCTGCAGCTCCATCATGCTAACTATTCCTGAAGTGGTGCAGTAGCAATTTCTAAGTGCTGTGCCGTATTTTAATAGCCAATTGAGATGGCTATAAAAATCCAGCACTGTGCATTAAGATCATTACTAAATTGCTTCAGCAATACTTACTGATGAGGCAGCTTCAGCAGAACACATTTCATCTTAATGAACTGTGGCTGCAATAGAGCAATAGCAGCAGCTCAGGGAAAGATAGATGTGCAGGTAGGCTTGGATGCCAGCAAACTGGAGATTTTGTTTCAAGAAAAATAAGCTTTGATTGGTTGCTTTTTGGTTTTAGTGGAAAAAGAAAATAAATCTGTCATCCTTTTCATTTCAATTGCGGTTAAATGGCAGAAGATGGTGCTATGAAATTGTGTCACAGAAAACCAAATTCAACCATCTTTGGAGCTGAGTAGATCATTGACATTGCAATTGGCAAAATTTTCTGTACTTGTCCTTTCTGAATTAGGTGGGAATTTTGTGTTATTATCCAGTTGCCTAGATAGTTTCATCAGTTCTGAGTAGAGACAGCAAAGGGCATGGTGTTCCAGTGTGACCTTGGTTTTTATTGTTCTGTCATGAGGTGTTGGCCCTTTTGCTGTGGCCAAAGTTACTTGTGAGGCTTTTGCTGCAAATCAAAAGCTGTCAGCATGACTTACTAAATTCCCCTGATACTGACGTCGTCATCTTCACAGGTTTAAGTCTTAAATTTTTTCAGAGAATTTAAGAAGAGAAAGATGTCAGCTTTTTTTTTCCCCTTTTTTTTTCAGTGCTTCCTTTAGAGAAATGTCTTATTAATTTCTGTGCTCAGTTGTTGGATATGGATGCATCTCATATGGCATCCTTCTGGGTGACAATAAAGCAGACCATTTAAAAATTCTGTACTTGATTTATCCTGTCCTAGTGGAAATGCTTCAAAGAAACTTGCTTTCTAAATGGATTTCCCAGTTACATAATGATCTCCAGTGTGCTGCTGAAAAGTTTCTTGGAACATCTTTTGTCTCGGGCTTGTATGAAAAACTGATGTGTGTGCTTTGGGATTCTACTTGACACTGTGTCCTTTTACTCTCTGCAATTTTAAAAAATCCCTAAGACTAAGTGCCTTTTTTGTGTTTTTATTTGTCTATGCCAAGTGTGAGGAAAATTCCCCATGGCTCTTGGCCAGCTTCTTTTTCTGATGTTTCAGTTCTAAAGTTTTCTCCTGACTAAATATAATACAGTAAGTCTTATAATTTTGTCATTATAGCATGCCTTCGTACTTTTTTTCCTTTAGGTTGTAAATTTCTGGGTCAGAAAAGAGTTTGATCATTCCCCTTCCCATTCTAGAGTGCTTTGTAAGAGGTAAAAGGGAAGTTAGAGAAGATCCCTTTCATTACGTTTGCCATTGCTATTTTCATCAGGAGGACAGGAGATCCAGCAGACAGTGTAGAGAGTGTTCATTGTCTCATCAGTATTTACAGATACATGATAAATCAAGAGATAGGAAAGGACAGTGGCATCATTTGCTGAACTACTGGGCTGAGTGTGGAAAAATGTCTTTCTGTTTACAGGAGGCCAAAATCTTTTTTTCTGTTTTTTAGTGGAGTAGTGACAATTTCCTAGAGAGTGGCTGTTTCCTTGGCCTTTTTCCTCTACCTGTCTGATACTTGTTTTAAATTCTTCAGGTGAATTTTAGAGAATAATTATTATGCTTGGTCTTTCACCACTTATATGCCAACTAATGTTGGAGCCTGATTGACATCCTGGTGCACCAGCAGATGGGGATTAGCCTACTGTGTGGAATATGTTCATTGACACAACATCTTTCATTTCACCTGCGTAGACTTATGTTTCCTTCTTTGAGGACCTTCATCCTTTTTTGAATATAAAGCCTAATGTGCAAATTAGTCATGTGAAACTACAGAACAGTGTTTTCATCCTTTATTGTTCAGTTAATTATTGATGTAGAAAGTTCTGTCTTTATAGTTTTTTAGATGTCCAGATCTTTCTCAAAGACATCTGCTGTCTGGAAGAAAGCACACATCAGCAAAATATTGCATTGCCATGAAGAACACCTTTGAAAGAATAAATGGTATTTAATTAATTTTTTATAGCTTGGGGAGCTGTAGCTCTTCATTTTTGTCTGTTCATCTTTCTCGCCTTTTTTCCCTATAATCATAAACATGGACAGACAGTATTTTAAGTCTTCTGCGAAAGGCATTAAGATTCTAATCATGGTGGAGAAACAAAGCTGACTGCAGCTTTAGAGATTCAAGTGATGTGGTAAATAAAATATCACACTGCAGCCTATTTAAAAATTATTTTAGATTGTCAGTATTATTCTTTTGTTTGCACTAATTGGAAAAAAAAAAGGAAGGAGTTACATTGAGGCATCTCTGAACATCTGAAGAGAATAGCTGTCTTAAAAGTCAAACACCAAAGTGATTAATTGCAGTAGTTGTTCATCTGGCTATTTCTAGGCTTTTCTGGACTACCCCAGTCCTTTACGCAGGTCTGTCATCCTCGTTTTGCTTTCAGTATTTCAAATTCTAGATAAAATTTCAGTTATCCTTAATTAAAACAAAAGAAATAATACATTTGTCAATAAGAAATTTCCCTAGCTTTGACTTGTTTGTTACTTTAGAAAATTTGTCCAACGACTTTGAAGAACTTATTTTCCTTCATGAGTTAGGGGGGTTTTGTTTGTTTATTTTGTGTCTCTAAACATTATATTAGCGTTCCTAGAAATGGCAGCTGTTTTTTGGAGTTCAGGTAGAAGAGCCTTTGCTGTTTGCTATGGAATACACTGTCTCTGCAGATGATCATTCTTTGCAATTGGGCTGCTATAAGATATGAGACCAGGAAGTCCAGGCTCTGGGACTCCAGTGCAAAAAATGTTCTGGTTCTGCCTGTGTCGCATCAGGGATGTGTACAAAGGGCAGCTGAATTTTCACATGCAGTGAAGGTTCATCTGTTGCAGACATGGTGAGATTCCTACAGATATGAAATAGACCCTTGCCATGCCAAAGTCTTGTGCTCCCTCACATGTAGACAGCTGCTCTTCAATTATTTTTCGTTTGGGTTGGCAGTAAAGCCATTGATTTATGAGAGTATCACTTGTTCTTAGTACCTTGCACAGACAGAGTAATAATTTGTTTTTCATTCAGAAATTCTGCTACTTGGTCCAATGGCAAGCTGATAACTTTTTGCTCAACATTAAGCTTTTAGTGTGCTTGGTAGATGAAAAAAATTACTGTGACCTCATCCAGTGCAGATTTTGGCTGTTGTATGAGAAAGGCGAGGAGATAGCTTAATGCTTATGTCTTCAGTGGCTAATTTTGAACAAAAATGCAACTCTGAAAGCTTGAAAAAGCAAATTATATCTTTAGAGGAAATCTCCATGAAACCATAAACACTAGGGACTATATCCAAAATATTACAAGAGCACAAAGCTCTGTATTTGTTAACTGGGATATTGGCTTCTGAATTTTGAGTGGTAACTTATATGAACAAATAAAAAGCCTGCTCTTGGATTCTTTAGAAAAAAAAAATGTCCTATCATTATTTTTTCATAGGAAGAAACAGTTGCAGAGCAAGATCTTAGGGCTTTGTGACATGCAAAAAAAGGGCATAATGACACAAAAACTCTTTAGGATATGATAAGAGATGTTGCATAAGCTAGAAGAACAATAGCCCCAAGATATTCTTGACATGTTTATTTTGGAAAGTGATATTTGCAAATAAGGACATGATAGACTTTTCTTTCTCAAAAGTGTGTTTTGGTTTTTGTTTGTTGTGTTTCTTATGCAAAAAAACTTTTAGGCTGTCTTATGAAATTAATAGAAAGACATATTATTCACTCCAACAGAGAGTGAATAAATAAGGAAATAAGGAAACATAAAATTACAGCAAATAATCTAAGTGAGCACACTTACATTTTATATACTGTAATTGAAAAATAAACTCAGTGTAAATGGTAGGCTAGGGGTAAATTTTATCCACACTCTGTAGGTCAGATGTCTATCATTTCTAAGTTCAAATTATTATCAAATGTCATAGCCAAAATTTCTGAAAGTTATTTTTAAATTATACTTTTAAATGCTTCTGTAACAAATCAGACCCCCTCTGCAGGGGGAGGATTGTAGTTTTAGAAATGTACTTGGCAGTTACAGAGAGATGTTGTGATTGTAGGTGCTTTGGAGACAAGATGAGAAAAGTGCCTAACTTTTGCTGGCATCAGTTTTCACAGAAAGGTCATCTCTTATAAGGTTGCTGTCATGATCAAAATCAGCAACAAAGGGACAAGATCTCAGCCTCAAACAAAGAAGCAATAGGTCTGGCAGCACTCATTGAAGCTAGGTACTCACACACTCACAGGTCCTGATGACAGACCACCAGAATTTAGCTGTTGAGATCTGAGCGCTAACAGTGGTCGGGCTTGAACATCCGTGGGGAGAGGGTAAGCTGAAAAACTGGAAAGGTGAAGCAGAAAACACATCCTTGTGGAAGTGAACAAGAGGAGCCGGGGGACTGTGAAGCTATCAGTATATTTTTAGAATCTCAGAATAATATTTGAAAAAGCAGGAAATCTCTTGATAAGCATCTGGAAAAAGGTTGAAGAGTAATGATAACCAGAAGAGACCATACTTCTCTTCGGCAACACTTCCTCATTTTTCTCAGCTGGGAGGGTTCAATACTGAAAGTGGTCTGAAAAAACAAAGATGTAATTGAGCAGAGTCAGCTGCAAGGTGCTTTCTGCAGAAATAACCACATAATCTGCTAAATAGTGCTAACATTAAACTGTAGGAAAATAATCATGTGGAAGAATAGCTAGAACTTACAAGAACTAGCAAGCTGTAACACCTTGTCTCTAACACATCCTGCTGTGATGAAACATTCAAATGCTATATTTGGTTTTATAAATTGAGGTGTGGTTTATAAGACATAGGAACATTACTTTCATCCTTTACAGGTAAAGCTTTGAGGTCTGTACTTCAAGAAGGGTGTATGCCAGTTGGAGGGACTCCAGGGGAAAGCTGTAAAAATGATCAGAGATTTAGAAAGCCTGTCCTACAATGAATAAATGAGTGATCTGAAGCCATTTATCTGAAATACTAGAGAGTAGGTGGGAGGTGGGGGGCAGTTTATCGAACCCTGATGGCAATCTTGCCTTGCAGCGCATCTTTGAAGAGTGAGTTTGCTCTCTGTGCTCCCTAGGGAGGGTGTGAAACAAAATTTAATAGACAAATAGTAAACAAGATTTGAACGAGATGTTGAAGAAGTGAGGATTGTGATTACCAGGGAGGACATCAGGTCTGTAGCATGAGAAATAGAAATGCCATTTGTTAGACATAATGCTGCTCTAGTTGCTTCTGCCTCAGGTTGAGAAGAATAATGGTCCATTGAGTTTCTTCCTGTCCCAAGATTCAAAACAAAATTTTCTCATTTCACTATACTTTGAAGACAAAGAGTAGGCATGGGGCTATTTAAATTCTCCATCTGCAGAAATGAAGAGGGTGTCATCCAGACAAAATAAAGTCCTTTTCCTGTCCTCAATAGTAATTTTATATTTTTCATTTCCATCTTTTTTCCCTTTAGGAAAGAGAAAACATTTTAGAAAAAAATTCTGTGCATGGGAAAATATTAATGAATATTAGAACAGACAATCTGGTATCTTAATCTGCAATTCTCCGTCTTTTCAACTTTTCTGTTGCTCAAGCCAGGATCATGCTCCTTAGGAACAATTTGATCTGGTGGGTGGCTGGTTTTCACAGCATTTCACAGTTTCAGAATTTGAACCTGAAAAAAACTCCTTTGCTTTGGACTGCACCAAGTCTTTTGATGCTTAGTCTTGGCTTCATATAAACAGTTTTGTCCAGCTAAAATCAGAGCTGAGTTTCTTTACACCTAAAATCAGTCTTGTAGGCTTTGGATGAGTCTCACCAGTATGAATATTTTCATCCAAATAGCTGCCTAAACTTTACAAATGGGGCC
Organism: Polioptila caerulea; assembly: GCA_013397295.1. Lineage (NCBI taxonomy): Eukaryota > Metazoa > Chordata > Aves > Passeriformes > Certhiidae > Polioptila > Polioptila caerulea. Next base: position 714,265 of record VYXF01004078.1, read on the forward strand.
AAAAATTGGCCTGTGAATAAATCAAGATGTTAGTACATTCATTCTTTTCCCTTGGGTTTCATTTTTCATTAGAAATGCTGCGTATATAGTTCCCAGAGACTGACCTACACCCTGGCTCTGGCATTGCAGGAAAGTTCAGGGTTTATTATTAGTTGAGGTAGCTGATAGAAAGGCCACATTAATATCCCTCCTGGCTAGAACCCCTCAAGGGACTAGCAGCAGGGTTTTGTTTTTGTATTTGTGTCATTAAGAGGGAAACTCTTATTCACAGAAAATCTGCAGTGTAACTCAGGCTTGAACAACCATATTTTTTAAGTATTATACTCCGCATTTCAATTCTGCTATGCACAAGTTTTTAGAAAATCCTTAATGGTCTGGGACCAGTCTGAAAAAAATCTGTAATTCTATTTCAAATGTGACTTCACATTCTGTTTCTGGTTGGGTATGCTAGAATACAATTCCATTAGAAAATATTTGACATAATTTCTGAGATGTCACAGAATCATACAATGATTATAGAATATTTTGAGTTGGAAAGGGAGCTTTAAAGGTCACCTACTCCCAGCCTTCTTGCAGTGATCAAGGGCATCTTCAACTAGACCAAGTTTCTCAGACCTCCATCCAACAGACCCCCATCCTTGAACATTTCCAGGGGTGGGGCATTCACAGCTTCTCTGGGCAACCTGTGCCTCACCACCCTCACAATAAAGAGTTTGTCCTAATTATCTAATCCAAATCTACCCTATTTCAGTTTAAAGCTGTTACCCCCTGTACTGTCACTACAGGTCCTGTCCTCATCCTGCGAGACAGCATCATCACTAAACTGAACTAAGGGACCAAACTAGAGTTTCATAGGGACAAAAAGAATCAAAGCAATGTGCAATGATTCATGAATCCATTTTCAGAGTGTCTTTGCCTTATTACTTGTGTTCAATAAGCACCATCTATTTTCCTTCTCTGTGTCATTTACATACCTGTTCAATTTTTAATATCATGGCTCCATAAATTGTCTTACATAAAAAACCAAAATTACATGTACATTTGTGCCTTGATTTCTCTCTGTGTTTTTAAGAAGGAAGTAACTGAATGGATGACTGATTATTTACGTGTTGATTGCAAATAGATAAGAGGCTGCAAGATGAACTTTGATTTCATTTTTTATTTTCAAGCTTCAACATAATTTACAGAGGGCTGTTCAGTAAAGTATTTCTGTTCAGCTTTGCAACAAGGATGAAACGATAAATGTTAAATTTCCCTCATCAGATGGAGGACAAATAAAAGAAATTGATGAGTCTGTCCCTGACATGTATGGTTGTTAAACAGATCCTAAACTGACAGACTGTTCCTTGTCTTCATTTTATTGGTAGCAAATTATTAAATATTTGTCTCAAAGAGCCATTCAGCTTAGCAGAGACCCAGCTATACTCATTTAAAGATATATCACCTAATGTTATACAAAGCAAATAGCATTTCTCCATGAATTGGAATAAATTTCTCCTATGTAAACGCTGTAGATCTCAAAAATGAATCTATATCAGAAAAAAAAATTACAGGAAAAGCAGAGATTTACGTAGTACAGAGACTTAAAAAATTGAATATCTCATCAAAAAGTTAAAACTACTTTAAGGCAGATCTTGATGTGCTCATCTGCAGGAACAAATGCTTTTCATTTGCATTATTGGGAGATGAAATATCTTGTTCTGCTGTCAGTAATTACAGTAATTTGTGCAGAAAATGACATAGGTACTATTTGTTAATGACTGGCAAACTGTGATGGACTGTCAGCATAAATTTGGTTCCTACAACTGAAACCATTGGTATATTTTGTGCATGGAAAGTGAACCATGTTTCAGGATTTGAACCCAAGTTAATATATAATTTAAAAACAATAGCAAGCTCTGGATCTTCTCATTGCAGTCATTCCAGGTGTCTGTAACTGCCTGTCTGTCTCCTGGCACTGCAGAGGAGCCATGCCCTGTTACTTTTGTCCTTTGCCCAAACATTATGTATCTGAATTTATGTAGCATCAGGAATTAAATAAGGTCAAGTGAACTTTAAGAGCATGAACAGTGAGTGAAAAGAAATAAAAAAACACCCCAAGGTTTTGTTGAATTGCCTGTGGAAGAGAGGAGATCTAGATCTGCCGTGCTGATCCCATTTCTTGATACTTGGCTTCAAAATGAAAACCTTAGTGATCTGATTGATTATTGGTTACATATTAATGGAAAATGGCATTTGTAACAGGAGATGCAGTTAAAATAAATGTGGCTATAGGGGCATATTTATGGTAATGAGGCTAATTGCCTTAAAAATTTGAAATGAAATGGAACAGTAGAAATAATTTGATTTCCCCCTTCTTTCAACCTGTGTGCATTAACTGTACTCTATATTAGACATTCTCACAATGCATGCAAAGGTTGTTAAATCCAACATTCTCAAGCCTTGTGCTTCTCTTGAAAGGATGGGTTAAAGATTTCATATTTGATTCTCTGGTCAGGAAAAGAGGTTCATAGTATCACAGTATCCTTCAGAACGAAAAATTGCAGAAATATTGAATGAGCATTATTATTACTACACTGTTTTTTTCCACTGTAGATCTGGCTTAGCTCTCAAGAGCTTTACAAACCTGTGATTGTTAACTTCTCTTTCTCTCTCTTAAGCTTAGGACAGCAGTTTTATTTTTCCCTTTCCTCCCAGAAGGACTCAGTGCTGTAAAGGCATATTTTTATTCAGTATTTTTTCAGGTCTGTTACTAGCCTAAACAGCCATTTCTGTCCTCCTCACTTCAGCAAATTGCTCCTATCCCTGCATCTTTCCTTCTTCCCACATCCTCCAAATTGAGTTTGCAGGGCAGCAGTGATGACCTTGCAGTGCTCTCCACAGGAGTCACAGCTCTGTAATGAGGGGCCACATACAAAAGTGTGCAGCCAGCAAAGGGGAACCCAACACCATCCTCGTCTGCCAGCTCTTATTGCTACCATCTCTGTGAATGATGGTCAGTATGCACCTGGTCTGTGATTCAGGTTGATTTGGCTTGGTTTTCATGCCATTTTCAATTTGCCATTTGGCTAGAATATTTTCGTGGCTAACACAAGGCAGGCAGTGGGGAAGAAGGCAGGGAGCACATCAGAGTTGTCTCTTTTGGCATTGGTGAGTTTTTGGGTCGGCATATGACAGTTTTTAAAATGCACCGTGCAACATCCCACCTGGCTTTTTTCTGCTAATTAGGACAACTGGCTGCTTAAAATTGTGGAATGGTTTGGGCTGGAAGGGACCCTAAAAATCATTGCATTCTATCCTAAATCGGCAGCGACACCTTCCACCAGACCAGGCTACTGAAAGCCCCATCCAATCTGGCTTCTAACAC
>VYXF01004078.1:723944-759577 GCA_013397295.1 Polioptila caerulea
GGGGGGGGGGCGGGGAGGGCGGATGGAACAATGAAAAATACCATTTAGAAAACATACCTTGTTCTATTCTTCCCACTTGTTTGAATGATTCTGTTCTTTTAAAACAGGGTAAGGAACTGATATAACTCTAACCTGATGTAGTGAGTGACCAGGGTGCACACCAGAAACCTTCAGAAGGTTTCTGAAGTCTCAAAACAGACACCTTCAGTCTAAATGAACTCAGATTGTGAACTTTCTGATCTTCCCACTCACCTCTTCCCACATCCAGACCCCAGCCTTTCAGAAACCAAAAATGTGATTCACCTCATCTCTCTTTCAGATGTCTTGCTGAGATGAGATGAATCATACTTTAAAAGCTCTTAATGAATTTTCATTTATCGTACAGGTAGTATAAGTGATTAGCATGGTTGTCTGATGTCATTTGGCCATATGAATCCTACCCAAAATTTTTTGTGTAGTATACTTTCCATGTGCCCTAGCAATTAGCAGAAGTCATTTAAATAAAATTAAATGGGCCATTGTTCCATTCCCTGTTCTTTCTAAGGAATTGTTTTAAGAAGGCAAGTATGATTGAGCAATGAAATTAAGGCATTATTGATTGACATGGAAAATTTTTCTCATCCTCAGTTGTCTTTCCTACCCACTCGCCCTTTGCTCCCCACAGTATTACCCCGTTTTGTTCTGCTTTTTTAAACCTTTCTATAATCACTGCTGCTATTTTGGATGCCCAAAGAGAGATCCTGCTAACAAACACAATGTAGCCCCACACATTGTATCACATCTAAATTTTATGTGGACTGTAGTAGATGAAGTTACTCCTTTCATTTTTCCACCCTTCACTTTCGTAACGGGAGCGGCCTGTGTTAGTGCTCGTTTGTTTCACGGTTTCATCCATCTGTTGTGCTACATCCATGCAAATAGCAAGCCAAGCACCTCACTCTGCCCTGCAGGAGATTCAAGTGGATATCTTGGCTACTACTTCCCTGTGTATTGCAGCAGGACCAGGCTGAATTAGGACCCACTTTGTGCAAAGTACAGAGCAGTTGTGTGTGCAGAAATGAGCTCGCCCTTTACATGTGTACAGTGTCAGTAAAGGGGAGAGGAGGGGATCGAACACACCACAACCTAATCTTCCCAAGGTCATGCCCTAGGTGAGCAGGGGAGATGAAGAAAGCCCTCTGGCTGAGGTCCAGCCCACTCATTTTTTCCCACCAACATTCTGGAATACTCTCAGCTCTTTACTGGTAGAAGCCTATACAAATGGGGTTTAGATCAAATAGATTATAATTATGTCACCAAGAAATATTATTCAATCATTGTTCCTTGTCCATACTACTGTTTTGAAGAAAATTTCCATTCTTAATGTTTTATTAGAATATATTTTCTCTTCTTTGTTTGTAGTCCCAGGGAAAAAATCTTCCCTGCTGAAAAAATCATAATCTTTTTATCCTTGTAGTGACAGTAGCACATAAAGAGTAATAGTGATTGCCAACGTTAGCTGGAAATTCAATAAAGCTTTATTTTAATTACCCTATACTTCTGAATTAACTTCTTGTGTATTGTTAATAGTCAATTAATTGAGTAGTGTTTCAATTTGAGATATAAATTCAAAGGTTTCTTTTTGTAATTTACTGGTGTGGCACTATCCATTAAGTAGTCCATTATGGGATCTGACCTCACATCTTTTTGAAGCTAAAATAATGATTAAATGAAAATAATGTGAGAAAAAAAATTTAAAATGTTTAATTCACTCAACCTCCACCTTATCTCTGTATTCATACTGCTGCTAAAAGTGTTGTGTGTATTAAATATACACTATCCCTTAATTTTATTGTCCAAGCAGTCTCCTGGAGTTGATTATTCAGGCAACTCACTTTTTACTACAGCATTTTACTGCTCAAGCTACAGCAATTACAAACATGTTTCTTTTAGGAATGAGTGAACAACATAGATTTCAAAGATAAAACCAGTGATTACTCTCTAAATAGATATAAGTGTTTTTCTGTATAGCTCCTAGTTGGAGCAATAATCTAAGCAGGTTATTGTCAGAAACAGCTCCTCTGTTCTTATGGAAGTTCTCATTAGCTACATAATCTCTGAAAAATTAGCTGTATGAAGTTAATTTTTATGGAAATCAAGCTCAGTAATTTCTGTCTTTTCTTTGAGAGATAAAAATGTTCCTAAAAATTAAAGCTACTATTTACTTGTATGTGCAGTGTGTCAGAGGATGAGAAATATAGGAAAAGGGGAAAACTGTCTTTTTTTTTCTTCACTCAACATCTATTTATTTTGCCTTCCTTTTCTTGAATCATATTGGCATATATTATTGACATTGTTCCAAAGTTTGGGTCTTTGAGGGTTTATCTCGGAATTTCACAGATCACTGAATAGAAGTTATATATTTACAAAGGACTATTGCTTTCTTACTTTATGTATCCATAGCCACAGATTTGTGTCCTAGAAAAAAACCCACACTTTAAATCAAACATCTACATCTTTCCTCTTAGTTTTACTGATCCTTCACTGTGGTACTATGTGAACTTGCAGCACCTGTGCTAGACCTCTCCAAGTATTTTTCAGATTGTGTGGACGATCAGAACACCTTTCATTTTGTTCTGAGAGATGGTGATGGATTTTATAGCAATATTTACCAAAATAGACTCCAAGTTTCAGGGTTTTAATGCTGGTCGTGGAAAGTTGAGCCGTATCTTTTTGATGCACTGCACTGGACCCCAGTGAGGAGGGTGTATAGAATCATCACTGGTTCCATTTTTGTCTACCTTTCTGTAACTGGAAATGGCAAAGAATTTCCTTACTTTAGTTCTGTCCCTGATCTTTCAGGGAAAGTGAAAGAGTATGTTATTTGTATTTCTGTAAAAAATACTCAAAGTTTACATTGTATGTGCTACTCTTCCACGTCTCTTTAATGTTATATGTCATATTGCTAATGTTTTGTTTACAATGTCTTTTCCAGGTCTAGGATTCAGTATTGCAGGAGGGGTGGGAAACCAGCACATCCCTGGGGACAACAGCATTTATGTCACCAAGATTATTGATGGGGGAGCTGCACAAAAAGATGGGAGATTGCAGGTTGGAGATAGACTTCTTATGGTGAGTATGAAAAATTTAAATCCCATTTATTTAACCGAAAATTGTTTCGTATAAGGACATTCATTCACCATACATCTTTCTGGAAGTAACCAAAACAACTGCTATAATAATTATATTTCCATCATCTTCATTTTTCCCATTTTTTAATATATTTCTGAGACTAAAGTGAAAAAAAAAAAAAGACGTTCCTCCTGGGAAACTAACAATTTATGAAGATAGTGTATTATATTACTTGGACAAACCTTTTACAAAGAGAATAAATGTATTTTGCTCATAAGCAGCAAGTCAAAATGCCATAAAACTTAAAAGATTTTAGACAAACTGTTTGTTAAGGTGGTATTGATTCTACTGATTGTTGTAAGCAAATTGAAAGATGTCAAAACACACCAGTAACTGATACCTATGTAGCAATTCAGTGGACTTCTACCTACATTTCAGTACCTGTAGAAATGCTTTTATGTATATGTTCCATATAGATGTTAAAAAAACCCCCAATTTTCCAAATTTTCCCTTGAGGAAGTCTAGTCTTCTGATGGAACTCAGTTCAGGAAATTCTTCATGCTGTATGCTGTGCTGGTTCGTTGTTTTTTATCGATAATGTTTTCCCACTCACAGAGTTTGTTTAATTCAACATTGAGGGGGAAATCCCAACCCTGGTGAATCAGCATAAGTTAATCTATGTCAAGTTGAATTCATGTCAATACATTTGCATAGATTTCAGCAGGTAGAGAAATGTTTTTAATAAGTGCGATGAAAAAAACTTGTACTGCATTAGGCCTGTTTTGTGATGTGATATTTAAGCAGTAAAAAATTGCCTCGACCTTCTTTGCTGCTGGTGAAGCTGTGCCTAATTGAGGTTTTCTTTATTTGGCTAGGGAAACTGTGTTCAAGTCACATATGAAGATGACCATTAATTTTACACAGAGTACTAAACAGAACTGGAAGGGCACTTGCTTGCTGAGTTGGTGACTCTTTGTCTTTTTTAATTAACCCAAATGGATAGATAAAACAGCTTAAGGATCAACTGGTGTTAGCAAAATCAGAGCAAAATGAAACTTGAACTCAACATTTCTTTGGCATTTTTTCTTTGCACTATCTCAGCATAGTGAAATTCAAGTCACTCTTGGATAATGAAGTTTTGGCTTATTTTGGTGCAGAAATGTATATTTTTATTAATCAAGTTTGCCCTTCATTTATTTTGCAACTTGTTGCAAATCTACTTCTGTTCAGCTGTTGTTTGTTGCTTTTTACCCTGATGAGAATTCCTTGCAGTTTTTGTGTTACCTGCGATTTTTTGTTACTTTACTCTTAATTTCTTCCAATTCACATGAGGTAGTAAAAATATATATATATAGATTTATCCAATTGATAGATACAAACCCCCCACATCCACCCCTTCCAGTGTAATTTCATCAGAATTAATTTAAATAGAAATATTTTATATACCACTGAGCTTAAATGAATTCTTTTCAGATTTTATAGGAGTAGTCTATTAAGCATCTCAGCATTCAACCTGCTATTCACTGCAGTCAGATATAGATGTTTCTTCATTGTGACAAGTTTATACTTCTGAAAATGAGCAGAAGTCATTTGCATTATGTTTGATGTCCTTGTTCTTCTTCCTTTTCAGTCTAGACTGTTTCTTTACTAAGTGTTGTTTCCTTTCATATCACTGCATGTAAAATGAGCAAAAAAAAACATTCCAAGTATTTTTCTCCTCTAGTTGGGTCCTTGCAGACCAAGGTTTTCACTGTTGCATGAGAAAATACTAGTCAGCTTACTCTTTGTACACTGCAATCATTACGTATTTGGAGATACGTTTACAAGATCAAAATCTGTTTCTAAAATCCATGCAGATTGCAGCCATGTTTCTTGATTCTCTCCAACAAGACGCTCTGATTTGTTTGTAACTTTCTGTACCTTCAGTAGTTTTCTATCCTAATTTGTGAATTATCTGTCAGTTCATGGCATTAACTTCATGTTCCTTTATGAATAGTGAGTGAAAAAATTAATTACTTTTTTTTGGCAGTGTTTCAACACAATATTACCCTTGTCATCTATACAGTCCTACTTCTGCTTCACTGATTTCTTATTGATTATACATTGGAATTCCTCTTCTTTTTTGTTTTTTCCTTCTCAGTAGTGCACCCTTTCTTCATCTTTGGTTTTTTCCATCATTTTCTATACAATTTAAAAGAATTTGTCATCCTTCTGGAATTCTCAACGGCTGCTGGAGAGCTCTTTTAATTTTTATGTCTGTGTTCTGATAGTTTTGTGTGAAATGCTTTCAGATCCTTAAGAAAGTGCAAATCAAATTAATAGAAATTTAAGATGTAATGGAAGTGTAGATGCAAAATAAAAACTAAAATTGAAATAACTGACAGGAAGGGACCACCTGAACATTAAGCAGCTTGATGACCTTACTGTTAGTAAATGCAGATTGCACGTAGTGTGTTAAGCATTTCAGAAGATGTATTATGTAAATAATACATTATGATTACTGTGAAATCTGTACAAAGACATGTTATGCAGTTATGTGTCTGCGACACTAAGCCTGCACTTAATACTTACTAACCTGAGCACTTGCACAGGAAAGTGCTCCATTGTACGATAATCCCGAGGTACCTGTTTGGAAAATTAGTGGTGAAAGCATGGGTGTTTAAACCAAAAACGGAATCATATTTCCAGGTATATATGAAAGGAAAAGACCAGAGATCTTCTCTGAACACCTACAGCTAGGAGAAAAATACTCCCTTGCTGTGCTCTGGTGGTAACACCTGTGGTAATGTCTCCTTCTGCTGGTGGTAATGCCAGCGGTGAGAATCCCACTGCAGTGCGTGTCTCAGCTTCTCTCTGCAGTGGAAAGGAGCAAAAGTAAACCACATACAGAGCATCACAGACCACCATGGTAATTCAGGGTCAGCTGTAGGGCCAGACAAGGTTTGCTCAGAGATTTATCCAATTGCATCTCAAAAATCTCCAAGGATGGAACTTGCAGAGCCTTTCTAGGAAACCTGTTCCACAGCTCAGCTCTCTTCCTGAAGAAAATACTTCTCCTGGTAACCTGTTTGACCCCCTCTTGTTTCAACATCTGCCTACTGTTACTCATCCTGTTACCACATGTGACTCTGAAAAGATTACCTTTGCCTTGATGATCTTCCTACAAGCACTGGTGGTCTGTTATTAGTTGTCTTCAGAGGAACCCCTTCTCCAGGCTGAAAATGCCAAGATCCCCCATTTTGTCTTTATCAGGTCAGTGCTCCATCCCCAGCCAGCCATCGCAGTAGCACACCTCTCAACTTGAGTCGTTCTGTTATTTTTCTTGTAGTGCCAGAACCAAAACTGAACAGGGTTTCCAGGTGCAGTCTAATGAGTGTGAACTATTGGGAAATAATCCTTTGCTCATTCTCCAGCCTTTGCTCCTGCTCATCCAGCCCAGGATGCTGTTGACCTCTTTGCTGCCAGGACACACAGCTGGCTCATACCCAGCTTGCCATCCATCAGGAGCCCCAAGCACTTTTCCATAGAGATGCTGCCAGGCTGTCTGTGCCCAGCCTGTGCTATTGATGGGAGTTAGCCTGTGCCAGGGGCAGGATTTACTGTTTCTTCCTGCTGAACATCATAGAGTCTTCAGGCCCTTCTTCCAGTCTATGGCAGCTCTGCCTTCGATATCTCACAGTGAAATGAAGTGTCACCTCCAAACATGATGTATGTCTCACCTCTTCAAGGTCACTGCTAATGATAATCAGGAAGAGCTGAAAAATTGTTTCAGTTATTACAGATGAGATAATAATTTCTTTTTTTTTACCTCATACCATCATCTAACTGTTGGACAACTTTCTTATCTACAGAATGAATAAATGAGAAATCAGTATAAAACTGATACTAGTTTTTTACTAGTACGTAACAACACTAATAGCTAGAAGCAAGGCATTTTTCAGGGAAAATGCTATAACCATGAAGGTTTAAAGGAAAATGTAAGTTAAAATTTATCTTTTATAACTATTACCTTTCCTAAAATACATCTCATATGCCAAAATGCCCTTGCATGCTTGGGCTGTTTCTTGTTGCCTCTTGGCCCATGTAGTCACAGAGATCAGTGATTGTATATAACAAGAGATTTGATTTCATTCTGTTTTCTTGAGGAAAAAAGGAGGAAGAAACAGGAGTCACTTTCCTTTTCAGAAATTTATGCTTCCTTTCTGAAAAAAAAGTGTTATTTTCTGGTAATTTCACAGGATTGCAGTGGGGTTGTGATTGTACAATTGTTGACGTGTTCCTTATAGGGTCCCCTCACAGTATCTGTTACTTGCAGATTGTGTATGAATGTGGGATCATGTTTGCATTAAAGTGCATAAAATCAGAGCATGTAGTTCAAGATGCATCTAGATTAGCATTTGGTTCTGATCAGAGGTGTTCTTTTAAAGTGATTTTGGCTGTCTTTGTGGGATCATCTTTTAGAAAACAGCCCAGCTCTTGTGCAACTAACTCATGAGTCTATGGGATTATAAGTATTTAGTTAATGCAAACAGATTTATATCCCTCGTACAAATGATTATTCTTCAGCACTGGAAAGCATTTCACTTTTTGCAGCCTTTTAAGTGAGTAAGTTTTGGAAATGGCCATCAGCATTCTAGGTTCACAGCTGGCAGGTTGCAGGTGCTTACTGGCAAATGTTCACCCAGGAAAATCCACTCTGAATGAAAAGCCGAGTATTACAGAAAAGCAAACATTACCACAGGTAAAGTAAAGATCACCCCTTTGTCTCATTCACTGAGTGAATCAAATCTTTCTTAGCTTAAATCAATAGAGGAAATGAACAAATCCCCTTTAAAAAAAGGAAAATTAAATAAAACAGGCTTATTCCTTTGGACCTCTTATTCTCATATCAGCTTATATTGTTCTGAATGAAATTATTCTTTAGAGCACTTGTACAGTCATTTTGGGGATTCTAAGCTTTTTCTAGCTGCTTTTTGAGGCTTTTGATTTTCAGTATGAATCTAGGAAAATTTCCAAATAAAACATTCTTGCTTAGGTTTATACTTCATTGCCCTGATTATGCTATTTAGGGGAAAAAAACCACCCCAGTCTTTTTATATCTCTTTGGCATCATTTCTTATTGATTTCCCCCATCACTCAAATGGCTTCTCTGATTGGACTTGTATCTTTAATTTCCTTCTCTACTGCTGTTTTATTTCTTTCCCTTATTCTTTTCTCATGTTGTCAGTATGTCTTATATCACATACTTTCTATTTAAAGAAACAGAGTTCCTATTTTTTTTTTCTTTTGATGGTGTTTGCATTTTTAAATTTTCACTGCATGGAACTTTTCCCGTTAGAAAAGCTTCACTTATTCCATGTCTTTTTTCTTTCTGACTCTTATCCTTTGGCTTCTGTCACAGCATTTTTTTGTCTCAAATATACAACTTTGTGACTAAACTGAACACTCAGATAAATATCTTCTTTAGCATTTGCCTTAGGGGTTTTTTCCCCCCTTAATTATTGCTACTTAAATTAGCTTCTTAGATCCAGAAAGTTGGCATGCAGTACCCATTCTACCCACTCAGAATTAAGTCAGCCCTTCTTCACTAAAATTCAGCCTCTCAGAAGATTGCATGCTATATACACTTTGATTTCTTATTTTGTGTGCATCTGCCACTCTTTATCTTCTTTGCCTCTAACTCAACTGTTTTTTTGCAATCTGTATGCAAAAATATATCAGGTTATCTCTACAGAAGGAAGTAAAGCTTTGCTATGATGCATTTATCGGGCCAAACCACCGAAAAGGTCAGATTTAGTACTTACAGTTCTGTTAAGATAGGCATCTTTAATGGAAGAAATAGTTCCAGAAATAGTCTCTCCTGTCATAAATCTCAGCATGAAAGTCAACATCAACATCATATTTCCTATTATAATCATCTCTTTACAATGTTTTAAGGAATGATGTTCAGAGATTTCCCTATGAAAAGAATTACATACTACAGTCATCTTGCAATAATATCCAGGGGGCTGAACAACAGAATTCTGCTAAGTATTCAAGTTTTTTGTATATCAGAATACATACACATGTCGTTATTTGTTACCATTGTTTTATGGTCAAAAAGCAGAAAATATATTGATAGATGCACATAGGATTATTAATAGGAATTGTAGATCCAAAGCAAGGCCTGCCTTCTGAAGGAAACCTGGAAGTGCAAATCTAAGCTGATATTGGCAAATGACTAAGGAAGGTGATTTTTACCTCCTTCTCAATGAGCTCCCATTTAAAAGAGACCTCAGGAGGATCTTCATTTTTTGTGAATGAATCAAGTTTATTTGTTTGTTTTCTCTTGATGTACATTGAGTCTTTATTTCTTTGTTTACTGAGAACTGAGCAGTCTAGGACATAATGACTTAACATAAACTTTGCCACTCTAGGATCTTTAAGTGTAATAACATAATGCTGAACTTCATAGACATTAAATCTTAATTTAGAATTGCTTGAACTCCTTAACTTCCAGATTTCAGTAATTTGTACGGTGTTGATAAAACACCTGTCCCATAATGTCAGAGAGAAGATGCAAGGCTTGCCATATCAAATATGTTTTCTATGTATCATACTTTATTTTCTGTTTCTAAAATGGTTTTTTGTCTTATTTACTGCACAACCATGACGTCCAAGTATCTTGTGATGGATTTTTGTCAGCTAGATTTACCAAAAAAAACCCCAAGAAAACCCAAAAATCAACCTTTGGAAAAAAGGTTGCGCCAAGTCAATTTGTGTCATAATTGTTTTTATTCACTTCTAAAAAGACCAAAAAGTCAAAATCCAAACAGTTCTAAGATACTTCATTTTGTGTCTTTTTTTGACTGAGAATATTTTTTTACATCAGCTGTATAGTGGGTAAGGTTATATGAGATTTTCTCTACTTCAAAAAAAATTAGGATGAAACACAACAAGGTAGATACAGTGTACAGACAGCGTGGGAAGGAGAAGAGGTAAAGAATAACCTTGTGGTCATCTTTATAAAATGTGTGAATCTGAATTTTGAAACACACAAACAAGAAAGGCATGATTTCAGTAATTTCTTCTTTCTGCTAGCCTATTAATTTAAGACATTTATTTATTAAAGGTATATGTAAGTTATTGCTCTTTATAACAAAGAAAGATATAGAAATGTATAGAAGTTAAGTATAAGATTTTTATTTAAATAGAAGATCAGTCAAAATACAGCATACCCTGTCAGCAGCTCCCTTCTCAGTGTTAGGCTCTATCACTGCTCTTCATGTCAAGTTATCATAATATACCTGCCACTGTCTCTCTTAATTACCCTTAAAGCCAAGCCTGAGAATTATACAAGGAAAAATGTTTAGACAGATTCCTTACCTTCAGCAATACTGTCCAATAGCAATCATTTTTTCTTGGTGCTGTTGAATTTGTCTGGATATGAAGAATCCTCCAGTGATTCATAATCGGTGAATTTCTTCCCAGTTACCAAACCCTTTTGCAGTTGCTTATTGTCACATTCAGGTTTTTGATAATTTATTCATACTAAATTCCCTAGAAAGAATATATTTTTTTTCTGTGATTTACTGTTACGTTATACTATAGTGAGGAGAGAATTCTGCTTCTATCTCGCATAATCTTTAAAAGGAATCCTTGCAGTAACTGTGGAAGTTGGAGGATGGCAATTTAAATGACAGGAAAATGTTCCATATACAACATTCACTGTGAAATGTAGGTCACTGGAACAGGCTCCCCAGGGAAGTGGTCACAGCACCAAGCCAGCCAGGATGCAAGGAGTGGCTGGACGATGCTTTTAGTCACATGGTTCAGTTTGAGGCAGTACTGCGAGGAGCGGGGAGTTGGACTCAATGATCCTTATGGCTCCCTTCCAACTCCAGGTGTTCTGTGATTCTGTTATTTCTCTTGTCTTACGCCACATGCCTGAAACCTGGATCTACACCCTTTTTTCCCAATAAGAGGTTTATACATTTTTTGGCAGGGAACATTCACAGTTCTGTCTATAGGAAGACAACCTATTGTTGACATTCTGTGAATACAGTGGATTTATATGTGAATAAATTTTATAGACCTCTACAATAAACCACTTCTGATACTTTTCTTTTGATTTTCTTTCCGTGGGAGTAAAGTATAAATAGGCAAAGCTTACTTGCCACCATTTCCTTCCATATTTTATCTGTAGTCTTCTACTCTTGTCCTTGCTTAAGTGTTATTCTTTTCTAGAAAAAGCATCGAACTAGTACTACGTTATCTTACATTTTCAATGTCTTTTTCCTGTGCTTCCAGAAAACTGACAAACTTTTACAATGAAAAATACCTTTTCCCCATCTTGAACTGCCCTTTTTCAATTCCTGCTCCTCATAGGTATTCTATATGCCATTTTTTACCTCTTCTTATTTCAGTGGTCAATGTCGTTTCGGTGATGGAAAGATTTGGGTATGTTGGGTATTTCTGAGATCCCAAATATGGAGGCTAAGAGAGGAATTAGGGAATTTATTTTGTTGGGTCAAATAACGTAGACAGTTTTGGTAACTGATGTGGTGCTATTAATTGATTATTAAATACAATTTTATATTGATGACTGGACCAGTAGCAGAACATCACAAAGGACTTTTCTCCTGTCAAAAACAAGTGCCTTCTTTACTCATTTTGATTCTGATGTATCAATATTGCTACATTAGTCTTTGAATACGCATGTGCTAAGAAAACTGTGTTTTCTACCCTGCAGCAGTATTGCTTCTATAATCTTTAGTGCTCTTCGTTTACAGCAATGTTCCAAACATTTTTTAAACCTCAAGGATGTGCCATTTTTGTGTCTATTTCTGAATTTGAACTCACTTTTCTGATTTCTCCTCTAAGGTAAATAATTACAGTTTAGAAGAAGTTACCCATGAAGAGGCAGTAGCGATACTGAAGAACACATCAGATGTAGTGTATCTGAAAGTTGGAAAGCCCACCACCATTTATATGACAGATCCATATGGCCCACCAGATATTACCCACTGTAAGTGACTTCTGCAACTTATTTTACTAGAAATATTTCAGTTTGTCAAATGATTGTATTTTTTCATATCTTGTTCAAAGTACCCCATTAAAGTTTATGAAACAGCTTGAAAGGCTACAAAAATGAAATGTTTATTGCCACCAAAGTATGCTGCACTCAAGAAATATTACAAATAATATAACTCTGCTGAAGTATTTTTGCAGCAAAAGTAGCAATGTGGAAGGTATATGGCTCTGTTTGTTCCGATTAGCCGTTGTCCAGATGATCAGACTGAACAGTAACTCCTGTGAAGATTACAGCAATAAGTATATGCAAATGCATTTTGAAATATGATTAGATTTGTAGCCTGGAGTCCTCTGTCCACTGAAAAATTGGAACAAGCAGCAAACCATCTTGTACAAACTTAGTAGAAGCCTGAGGCAAATATACCTCATAGTTGAATAAAATATTTTAGTGGAATGTAAAAATCACTGCTCTTCTTACAAAACCTTACCTATTTTCTGTTGCTATCCAATTCATGAAGTCACAGAATGGTTTGGGTTGAAAGGGACCTTAAAGACCATCTAGTTAAAATCCCCCTGCCATGGACCGGGACACCTTCCACTAGACCACGTTGCTCTGAGCCACATCCAGCCTTGAGCACTTCCAGGGATGGCATATCCATGGCTTCTCTGTTCCAGTGCTTCATTACTCTCATAGTGAAGAATTCATAAATCATTGGTCCACTTTGCTTTATTCTCAGTCTGTCCATTAACTATATATATATGTTCATCTGGCTTTTGTTTTGCAGAGGACCAAGGCCTTGCATTCAATGCACATTCTGTTGTAGGAAAATTTGTTTGAATAATATGGTAAAAGTCAGTGAAGTATCCTATAGGAAGGGAAGATGTCCTCATTTTAAAACAAACTGATTTCAATCAGGCTGTCATATCCATACACTCAAGAGCAGATAGGCTCATTTCCAGCACTCAGTTAGAAAGATGTGCATCCAGGTGCATCCCCAGGACTCTCTGAGGTGACCGTGTACAAGGGTTGGTGGCTGGCTGTGGAGTCCTTATCATATTTATATAGTGTTGACAACCTCCTTGCTGGAGTGCTTTTTGTACTCTTAAGGAGATGACAACAATAAGGATCTTCTGTCTCTGCCATCTCTCCCTACTACGCACGTCTTTAGGATTGATTTACTCACATCTCTGCTGTCTCCTTATCTGAGTGTCCTAGGCTCCAACCCAGTCTTTATCTCCCTCCACCATTTCTTATTGGCTTGAATATTTGTTTTAATTTGGGTGTAGGCTTTCCTGGCAAGTTGCATATAATTATATTGAGTATTGATGACTTATTGATGAATCTAGCTTTATCAATGCATGCCATTCTTATACCCCTCCTGCCAGTCCTTCTGGTGTCCATGCCCAGGCATTTCCATTGCTGTCATTCACAGCAATCTTAACATTTCAGTTGCACTCTCTATACCACTAGTGTCCATTGTATACACAGTTCATTACTGAAAACTCCCTTTCTTCATTAGTTGTGCATTAAAAACTGCCTGTCTTGTGTTCAGCTGCCGACAGGGACCAGCTGCACTAAGAACTGGATGGAAATACAGTTTTTGACGAGAGCTTCAGCAATCGATCCATACCCATCTTGATTTCCTGCTAATAATTCTGTGGGCACTTAAGGCAAACTAAGGGTGGGGAAATTTACTGAGAGCAGTAAATGCTAAGGATTTAAATTTTTCTGCACTTTTGCAGTGTTACTATTGTGGACTGGCAAAGTTGAGGGAAAAGCTAAATATCCCAAATCCTCCTTATTCAGTCTGCTCCATGAAAACAGAAGGGAGGGTTTTGTAACATGCATGTCAGTGATATGCTCAGCCATGCTGAGGGTGCCTGTTTAGTTAACAAATGTTACGACAGATGGCAATCATGTTGTTCAGTAGCAGCCTGGTCAGGATCTTAGCAAAGCCCAGGAAGTAAAAATGCTGAATGTCCCTATCCAGTCTCCTAGCTTTATAATACTTTCAAAATAATAATTTTGAAGTTCTAAAACAGTGTGGTTCATTATGTCAGATTATAGATCAGCAGCATATGAGAACACAGAAACAATTCCATCAGGAGAGTAAAGGTTGAAAAGATTTGCAGTAGCCCTTCCCAAGTTGTTGGTGCATACAGATTCATTCATCCTCAGGGAACCTTTCATTATACCTACATGTTCACTGTATTTCAGAATGCATAATGGCCCTTCCCTGTAGAGAGATTTTGCTTTGAAGCATTCTGTATCTCAGCATCTGAAAAAAAGACTGAAACTAATACTAGAAAGTTTAGCTTTCTTCTTCTCAGGAGAAAATTAATCACAGCTCATTGCAGAAGCACGTAACATTGCTTTTTCTATTTATCATTTCTTTTTCTAATTAAATTATCTAGAGATAGAATATAACTATTCTCTTTATCATTTGCTGCATCTCTCCAGTCATAAATGTCCCAGATAACTTCAGAATAGCAAAAAGCGCACAAACAACAAAACCTGCAAACCCAATATATAAACAGACAACACAGTACTGTAACTTTCATCCAAAGGCATTAATATGTAAGAGATTTGCATCCATTTTCTATTTTGAGTATACAGATTTACTGTGGTCTAAATGCCATCTATGTTGATACTGCAATTTCAATAATATTGGGGATTTGGGCACCTTTAGTAGATCACTGCTTTGAATGTATGCATAGTTCTTGCCTCACATAAAATTCCTGCTCTTATCCTGCACTGAGTTGTTACTATATTACTCCCATTATTGCACATTGGAGCCAAAAAGGGTGCTTTTAATCTCATTCTTTCCTAATTGCATTTCCTTCTGCAAGTTAGTCCTAAGTGAAAAAAATGTTTCCTGTCTCCCAAACAGGAGACCTATGCATGCTTCCTCCTCAGGAACTAAAGATTCTCTAAGGAGTGAATCCCTGCAAATAAGCCAGCATTACTACTATTCTTACTACGACTGCAGCTATTATTATTATCATCATCATCATGATTATTTTCAGGAAAACTCCACCTGTCAATTCTTTCTTGTTATATTTTAAACTCTCTCCAGCTAGGATTGTTTGTTTTGATCTTATTTACAGTATTGAACACGTTCTAGGTACTTAAATTAAAAAAAAAAAGTTCTTGTGACATTTAATGAAACATGAAAGTTGCTGACTAGAAATGTTCATTTTTACCATCAGCTTATTCTCCACCAATGGAAAATCATATACTCTCTCCTGGAAACAATGGCACTTTAGAGTACAAGGCATCCCTGGCCCCTATCTCACCAGGAAGATACTCACCCATTCCAAAGCACATGCTTGTGGAGGACGACTACACCAGGTCAGATGCTTTTCTTTGTTTGTTGCCTGTCATGCAATTGTAAAAGGGCATAAGTTAAGCATTCAGTGCATCTCAAGTAGAATACAGTATACTGTACATTTCTATTCAGACTTGGGGGTTTCTTTAATAATCCCCAAAGAATTGTGACTACTGTATGGAAGCACAGTAGTAGAATTGTATCTGTGTAGTTAATTTCAAGGTAGAAGAGACACATAGGAAAATGCTGGGAATGTTCTTTTTGCCTTAGATGAACACTGAATGTCACTGATGAGACAGTGTGTATTTATCTTTTTGTTTGAAGAGCACTTCCATTCACCTAGAAGACAGAAGTTGTTCAGTTTGGAAAATGAGCCCTCATTATAATGTCTAATGCCACAAAAAATGAGATTTTTGTGTGTGTGTGCTACGAGGGGGCTGTTCTGATCCACTAACCTGACTTGCTGTGTCTTACAAGTAAAAGAATCTCATCCACTTATGTATTCATCAGCTTCATAAACCGCTAATTTGCATTTCATTTTTCTTGTTGCGTGTGATTACTATCTCAAGCAGCTTAACTTGTTGCATCAGACAGATTCAAAGTAACTAAATCATGATACAGTGTTTAATCAGGACATAAATGTGTGGAAACCACACCTTTCTTCCCTGTCTTGGTTAAAAGAGTTTCTCTTTTGTTTTGATTGAGAGTGAAAAGCTGCAACTGATTTCCTTCAACTTATGAGACAGTAAATTAGGACAGATTTTCTCTAAATGGTTCCAAAGAGTTACATTTTTAATTGTTAAAACGTTGATTTCATTAAATCTACACCAATGTTTTCAACTATATTGATGATCTCAACTATATAATAATGATCTCATAATTTCTTAAATACCCATATATAGGGAGAATACCAATATTAAAATATCTTTGTTGCAATGATGAAGGCTTTGTCAATCAGCTTGTAGGGCTGAATTATCTTCTTCTATAATGAGATGTCAGCACCACTATTGCTAAGAAAGAATTAGAAAAGTTTAAAAACAGCAAAAAAAAATGCAGCCTTAAAAGTAAATAATAGCTAAAGACATCATGAAATCACAGAAAATGAAGGGATTAATTCTAAAAAGGGAGATAAGCTGTCCTGGCAATGAAAAGACCATTTAAACACTTAGAAGGTTTGTAAGGTGACAAAGAAGTATTGTTAGTCCTGTTTCTTTGTGTTCATGTAGCTGATTCTGACTTTCCAGTTACTTCTGAAAAAAAAAAAAAAAAAGAAAGAAAAAACAATATAGAAGGGAAGGCAGTGACACTCTTAGCCCAATAGTTTAGCAGATATCCAGTGGAAAGCCTACAAACAACCATGTAGGATATGTATTGAAATTAATTAGGCTGTCCTTTTGACCTTTTTTCTAGGAAGAAAGATACATTCCTGTCTAACATTTTTAGAATGTTTTTAAACAAGTCCTTGTCCTGGTTTAGCTCCTGAGAGACAAATTAAATACTGGCAGTCTGTTTCTTGTCTGAGGTATTCACACCAATGTCCATTTTGTATTATTTGGAGTGAAAAAAATGAATGCCCAGAGAAGCTCTGTATATTCTGTGAAATACTCCTCTCCTGTGTTCCTTTTCTTGTCTGTGTTTCTTAATGAAGGTCTGATATCCAAAGTCTTCCTGTGGCATTGGCACTATTGACAGGAGCTGCTGACTCTATGAGCATGACCTTCTGTGACAGGCGTGTAGCACCAGCAGAAATAAGGGTGTCAAGTGACAGGAGCAGGCTCTAAATGCCACAGCACAAACCAGATGGAAATCTCATATTTCTGAACAAGTGTTAACGCTGACCTATTCAAAAGGAGGAGGCTGTTGTGAGCTTCATTTTGTTAGTGATAATAGTCAATATGCTACATCAGGAAACAAAAGCACAAAGAGAAAATGAACATAGCCATAAGACAAATGACTATTTTTGCCCTTGCATCTCCTCACTGGACGTGCACATACATCTGAGAGACACACAAGCAGGAGCCAAAGACCAGCTTTCTTCTATGATACAATGACTAAGAAGCTCTGATCTTAAAAAACAATCCATTTAACCCTTAAATGCTCTTGAAATATATATTTTTTAATGTCCATGTGTCTAATTATTGCCTATTGATTCAAATGGGACTACTGAAATGCAGCAGTTAGTTTTCACAGTCATTTTCACAACTATAAACTCAGAATAGGGAATGCACTCTTTCTGTTCAATGCCATAGGATTTGCTGATGAGTCTCCTATTAAAATAAGAAGATATTTGAGAAGTCTTTGTCACTGACCAATTCAGAAAATCTTTTTGGAAATTCAATTATCATATCGATAACTTTAGTAAAACCTATAGATGCCTTGATTGCAGCATTTACAATTAGGTTTCCTCACATAATGTTTTATAATTAAGACGTTTGCCAGCTACTGCAGCGCTGTCCATTAAAACTACCTGGTTCTTGCTGTAATAGGTTTACAGGGCTAATTTACATTGTGCTCACATAAGGAAATTTATTACCCATGCAATCTTGCAACACTTTTGGCAGATTTTCATTTGTGCCAGCTAAAAATATTTGGAACAGTAACTTCTCCATTTAAAAAGGCTTTTGCAATTTTGGAGTTCTCCGTACAAGTGATTTGAGTCAGGCAGATGACAAGCTTTCTTTAACTTTCTTGTGATAATGAATCTATCAGTAAAGCTTAAATGGTTGAACATTCAACACAATTTGCCCACTTCCTCCTGCTTTTTGGTTTTGGGGTTTTTTTGTTTGTTCATTCCAGTTCTAAAGGCTTTTTTTTTTACCTAAATACATCTATTTTGCCTAACAAAATAGTGTAGTAAGTAAAATAGTAAGTGTTTCAATTGATAAAAATTGTATTTTTGGTCTGATATTGAATCTGTGCCTGAAAAAAATTCAGTCTATAACAAAAATAGCCCAGTCTGAGCACAAGGGATAGAGAAGTAACAAATCATCTTCAGCCGGTAATTTTAATGAAGCTGAATGTTTCTTAATTACTGAATTTTTTAAAGTTGTTGTATTGTTGGTACAAAATTCTATCAGTGATAGGTATATTTTACTTCTTGATTTTTCTGGATTTATTTTGAATTCTTTTAGAATGGAAACATTGGCTTCCTGTATTTTTTACAGCAATTGCCACCTTTTAAATTAAATAAAATAACACAATTTCAGGTTAGTAGAATGTGGGATCAGAAGTGGATAAAAATTATATGTCAAATAATTCTATCAGTATACATGGCAAGTAAGATGCTGCTTGTTTTAGTTTCTAGTAAGATTAAATTGTTATGCAGGCAGTGCAGGGGATTCATTGATTGTCTTCCTGACCAGTCCCTAGTACTGCTAGAGGGGAGAAACAGGATTTGTGGCAAAGGTGGTGATAAATAACAGCTGGGATCAGAGTGACCATGAGTTGGCATAGTTCTTGATTCAAAGGAAGTCTAGAAAGATAATCAGCAAGTTATGACTGTTAAGATTGCAGAAGAGCAGCCTTTTTGGAGATTTGCTTAGCAAAATCTCTTAGGATGCTGCCACAGAAACATAGGGCTCATGAAAGATGGATGGTTTCTGAATAAAACTTACTGAGAACTCAGGAAGGAAGCATCTTGTTGAGCAGAAAGGAGGGGGAATCAGCAGAAGGCCTTCATGGCTGAGCAAAGAGCTTTCTGATGACCTGAAATGCAAGATATAGACAAGCATTGCTTAACTGCTTAGTGAGAAAACTAGAAAGCTGATTGGTTTGACCTAAGACTTACCCTCAAGGGTCATAAAGGAAAACAAAAGTGATTCTGCAGATGTGTCACACTTTAAAAAATGAAGGTAAAATTTGAGGAAGGAAAAAGGTGATGAACAGGAGAGAAGTCGATGTAGTGACTGATAATATAGAAAAAGCTTAAGTAGTCAACACATTTGCCAGGCACTTAAGGGCCCGGAAGGTAATTGGAATAGTCAACCTAGATTGACTAAAAGCAGTTTGTGTGCATGTCCAGACTGGTTGACTTTCCTGATGAAATTTTAAACTGCTTGGATAAGGGGAGAGGAGTGTCTGCCCTTCACCAAGCAGTGCCACAGCACAGGCACTGCCTTGAGCAGGAGTTCCTCTTTGCTGAGGGAAAACACAGCTGGCTCCAAAGTCACACCTGGCCCGTGTCATAACTCCCACTAATGTGTATCTAGGATCTTCTATGGTGCACACATGGTAATTCATATTCTCCACTAGTTGTCATGGGGAGTGGCTGCAAAGGTATTTCTCAAACCTCTTCTGTGGGCAGGAAAAGCTGTAACACGGGGAGCACCCTTTAAAACTCTTCCAACAGCTTCTCATCCAAACATGAGGAAGTGTTGGATGAACGTGTACAGTTAATCAGAAAGAAATTATGGTTTGTAATGGTTTGGAAACCTAGTGAATAGCCTTTTGGGTTTCTCCTGGATTGTGTGCTGTATTACCTTGCTAGTTAGCCTTCTCCCAGCATGGCTGTGCTCATTTGCACACAGTGGTGTTGGTAAGGCTTTTGACCCAGTCTCTACAGCATGCTTTGACAGCTGAGAAAGCATAGACTAAAAGAAGGCACTGGGTTGGGAACTGACTTAACCAGTAGGCTCAAAGGGTGATGATCATCCCTTGGCATGTGTCAAGTGGTCAGTGATGAGCAGAGGAGCTCAGGATACCTAGGGCGTCAGTGAATATCTTCATCAATGACCTAGATCATGACACACAATGCACCCTCAGCAAATTTCAAGAGGGTAATAAATTAAGAGGGAGTGGTTAACATGGCAAATGGCAGAGCTGTATTCCAAAGGGCTTTTGATGTACTTGAGGACTTAGCTAGCTGAAACCTCATAAAGTTCAGTAAGTCTGCATCTCAGGTGGAAGAGCTACACACACTTGTGCGGGCCATGAACATCCGAATTGCAGCTTCACTAAAGATGATCTGGATGTTACTGCAGACACCAAGCTGAATATGGACCCAGAAGTGCACTCTCACTACCAGTCAGGTAATCAGCATACCAGGCTATCTTTGGAGAAGCATGACCAGCGGAAAAATATGTTCTTTTCTAAAAGCCTCTGATCAGTTCCCATTCTTTGACTTCAGAAGGGTTGTTGAGAGGGTCCAACCTATTCTGAGAGCCCTAAGTCACATGGAGTTTGGCAGGGTGTTGGGGCTTTGTTTAGTGTTGTGAAGAGCAGATTAGGGGGCAATCTAATAGCATCTTATCTTATAAATCTATAAGCTGAGTATAAGCTCAGTAGCAAAGATGATGAAACCAAACTCTTCTGTGTAGAGAAGCACCAATGGCAACAGGCATTGGTTTTAGGTGTTCTGATTTCAATTTGAGAAGAAATTAAAACACTAAGGTGGATAGAATAGTGCTGGAGTAGTGCTTGCTATGAAGGGTTATGAAATATCCACCCTTTGAGATCTTTAAGAATTGGCTAGGTAAAATCTAGTCTTGTCAATAGTCCTGATTTGAGCACAAGATTGGATCAGATGACCTACAGAGATGCATTCCAACCAAATTTTTTATGGTAATAGTAAGAAAAAAAGATGGTTTTTTGTTTTGTCATTTTATGGAACATGTGTTACTAGTACAACAGAGAGAGATGTTAACAATTGTCTCTTCAGCATGTTTCTGCCTTCCTATTTTCAGAAATATTAAAATTATAGCCTAAAAATCTTGTAGCTTTTAGATGTTAATTTCTTCTGTCTTTAATGAACAACAGGAATGGTTCCATTAAAATAAAGAACTACCATCTTGAGTTATTACTTAGTTTTTAGCTTCAGATAATGGTAACATCAAACTTCTGTGCTTCAGCTGATAAAAAATTCACTTTAACATTTAACTCTGGCTAGATATTAAAGATTCATGGATAAAAAAGCTGAGTTATCTGTTTTGCTGTGTAAAGCATGTTTGATTTTTTTTTACATGCATTTTTGCAAAATAGCATTTTCTGGATGGGGAAGAGATGCTGAGAATTGGATGGAAAAGAGAACCATTAAGTTGAAGTCTCAGGGGGTTCTTTTCCCTGCATTGAAAGTATTCCTCAAATATTTCTTGTTTACTTATCTAAACCTGCTAGTTGAATTGACAATGTTTTATGGAAACACTTTTAAATTTCTGTTAACACACAGATTTGACCTTCCAGTATAAAGCCATTACAACAAGTATTACAGTTTGATCATTAACAGTTTTCTGATTATATTTTTAGGAAGAAAAACAATAGGATAAAAGAACTGCAGCTTTTAACAGTGACTCCTGAAAACTGCTCCTTTGGGATCTTTAGAGTTGGGTCACTTAGGTCACAAGATATTCTTCATGATTCAAAAGCATCCATTTGCTGAAAGGGGTCAGCTGCATTTCCTGTCAGTCTTTGTGTGGGAACAGAGTTTACACTCATGTTTCGTAGACAAGGTCTTTGACTGCTTAGGTAGAACTTTCAAATGAGTTTTGCACTACATTTAGTGTCACCATATGTGTGATGAGTGAGAGATACATAGAAGCCCACTGATAGGAATACACATAATTGTGGGCTCACAACTGTCATTCACCATGCCTAACCCAAACTCAGTATATTACCCCTACCCTAAAGAAAATAAGCTATATGTAATATTATGGAAAGACTGGCTATGCCTTTTATTTATTCCTCTCATTAAATAACTCGTAAATTTGACAGATTAGATGTTCAAGTTAATATTTTCATGCTTAGCGTTTGCCTGGGGCAGAATTTTTTATCTAGGGATAGCAAAATTTTTATGATTTATTTCCTTTAAAATTTAGTGTAAAATATATCTATTGTTGCTAAAGTCATTTTAATTAACCAGCATTATTATTAAATTAAATTGCATTTTATTTTTAACCCTACCAGTATGATGATTTAAAGGATAGAGGGAGAATTACATGCCTTAGTTCATGTTCTGTTCTATTCTGTGTTAGAGATTTATGTGCTATTATATTTTAAATACCATAATATTCCATATATAGGTTCAGAGTGTTAAGTTATGGAACTGATGAAACTGAATCCAGACAGTATTTCTAATGCATTTATGAAAAGCTCTGTAAAAGCCAACAAATGCAAGTCTTTGGGAAAACTGCAGTTCTTTTATCCTCCAAATTGTATTTGATATGTTTTTTGCAGTAGAACTCTTTCAGATTCTGGACTCACACTGCAGTATACAAAAGCTTCTCACAATTTTGTCATGCTGACTAGATTTTCTTTAAAAGCCTGCATTATTGAGCACAGCATTAAATGCCCAAAGCTAATATTCCTCTCTACTTATTTCTTCCATCCCTTTCTGAGACAGGAACACAGTCAGGAGGGATTCTGTTCTGTGCTCTGAACATCCAGTCCTGTCACATTTTAACATTTGAAGAGACTGGAGGAATAGGGGGAGTGGGTTTAGCAAGGGATAAGGGTGAGAATGGGTATGAAAATGAGGGAGAACTTGTTACCGGTATGTAAGAATGAAAGTCACAAGGATGGGAGACTGATATTTAATCAGGCAAGAAAACTTGGATTTGGAAAAGGAATTCAGAACAAGACAGGACATAACAGAAAAATAGGTGAAGAGGCATGAAGAAGCAGTGGAGTAGGGATTTCAGGCTACTGAACCAGCAAATCCCTCTGAGAGTGACACTTGAGGTCTGGCATAATCAATAGTTGTGCGAGTACCCTGGCCAAGGAGCAGAGATACAGAGCAGGTAGGAAAAGCTGCTGCTAAGATGCTGGCAGGATCAGGCTTAGGCCATCTCCCTCTAGAAGAATGGAGAAGCACCCAAGGTTTCTGGGGTGGGCATGATGTGGGTGTGATCCCACCAGGCAGTCTGTCATGTTAGTTCATTGTCTGTCTGTCTGGAGGATGCCAGCCTGCTGAAGTGACTGGTTACTCACTGTCTCTCACAAGCAGGGTTCTCATCTCTGGTTGTTAAGTTGGTGACATATTGAATCCAATATGATATCCCAGAATAGAATTTCTTCTTGGTTCAGTCTTTGGCCAGTCTAAGAAATTATGGTTTTTTAAAAAAGTTAATTAAAAGAAAACTATTCAAGTTACACATTAAATGTTCAGTTAAGGGGGAGAAAAAAGTTTATCTACATAACCTTTAGTTGGACCCTCGGTGAAATACATTCCATAGATTGAAGCTTGAAATTGCTAACTTGCAAATCAACTGTTTTATATCTTTTGTAATTAATACACAAATTTAATCTTTAATTGTTAAACTTTACAGATGCATAATTGTCTGCCTAGAGTACGATTTCATTTTGTTATCCAAATTTATTTTATGTATAATAAGTCTTGACTTGGGAGAATAATTTATGTTAAAGTAAAAATTTAGTCATTATCAAGTCACAGATAATCCCTTATTCCTGAGTTATCCATGCATATTTAAACAGGACTGTCAGAGATCCCCAAGTAATAGAATTTGACTATTTCTAATACAATCACTGGCAGCTACTTAGTACTTAATACTTAAAAAAAACACTAATCAAATTTTGGAATATGCTTTAGTGCTTGTATGGAGATTTTTGCAATGAGGTAGTAGGATTGGCAGTGCTAACACACACAGAAATGGCAATAATAATAATAATAATAATAATAATAATAATGCACAGAGGAAAGGATAACCTGTAGTACATACATAATATGACATGGACATGGACCCTTCATGCAGCTCTTGCTACTTGAGAAAGAGACCTTAAGGTGACTGTGGTTAGTTCTGTGACATTGTCAGCTCAGTACTCAGGAGCAATCATAAAGGCAATTAAGAATGAAAATAGGATCTGAGAGGAAAGGACAAGAGTGCAAAATATAATGGTTTTCTCTGTGAATCTGTAGTGCATCCAAGTCTTGAATCCTACATGGAGGCAACTAAAAAAACCTCAGAAGAGGGTGACAGAGATGAGCAGGAGTGTAGCATGGTTTCCAGGGGAAGCAAAATAACAAATAATTTCAATATTAAAAAAAGATGCCAGAGAGAGAACAGAACAGAGATCTGCAAAGGTACCCATGACACAGAGAAGGCAGCAGGCAAGGACTATTACCACTTTCTCACAACTCAGATACAGGGAGTTTACAATGCATTGCCAAATTTAAAATGTGGCAAATAGAAGGTTTTTAAAATGTTACACTATGTTATCAATGTACAACCAAGTGACAGGTTTAGAGTACACAAAGGTAGAGCTTTTTGGGTATGTCATGATCAGTTGGTGGGGCTCAGTGCCACAAGGGGTTGTGAAGCATAAGAATATAAAAATGTTCAAATATGGATGAGAATAACTGCTAATTCATGAACAGGGCTACTGACTACAGTCTTCTTGGATTTAATTTCTGGTCTGTGTGGTCCTTGCTGATTTTCAGCAGCTGGGCAGGTAAGGGCCATTCTTTACTGGTTTCCTAAACAATCACTGCAGGGCGACTTTGGCCTTTGGTCTGACAGTCTCTCCATTCCTGTGTGAAACAGCCTTCTTTTCCATTACTGCAACAGAAAATCATTACTGTTTTTGGTTTTTGTTGTTTGACTTTTTCTCAAATTAAGCAGTCATTTCATTTCCTAATTCCTAATGGTTAAGAATAATGAATGTAGAATTTGGTGTAGGATATTAAAAGTTCTAAATTATACTTATGCCTTCCTGTAGGCCATTTAGTTTGAAAACTCGATTAAAATGTTAAAATAGTATTGTTAAGAGGAGCAAGGCAATCCTTTATCTTTGTGGCTGTGCTAAAAAAGCACTTGTTTTGCAGTTAAAGAAACTTGTAAGGCATATGAAAACAGCCATTAATAATGGAAAAGCTGAGAAATTATTAATTTTAGGGTTTCCAGAAAGAGCTAAGATACTGCACTTTAGGTATTTTCCTCTAGCTTTTCATACTCTTCCTCTGTCTTTCATTTAGTTGAAATAAACCTGTCACTGAGTCATTTCATCTCATTTAAACTGCCAGGGCACAACCTATGGAATAAAATGAACTATCAGTTCTAATTATCTTATTGAACAACAAGGTATATGATTCTTCTAGAACGTTGTATGAATAAGATGCTCAGCATCTTATCATCAAAGGGTATGTGTATAAATGATCACTGGTTATTAGAAGTGGAAGATTTTATTTGTATTAAATTACCATTGATTTTTTGTTTAATAATGAAATACTTCTTAAAAAGTTCTTTGTCCACTTCCCAGCAACATTAAATTAGCAAAACCAATGTGTTAGATGTCTTTATGGTACTTGGATACAATTAAAAATTGCTATTCAAAAAAAAGAAAAAGTTGTAAATTTGTAGCATTGGGAGATTTCTTTTTTCTGAGATTGAATTTATTTTCTCTCAAAATGTTTCCTGGCCATAGCTCGGCATACTTAATATGCTGTGAGAGCTGAGCTGGTTTCTCTCCATATCATAAAACGTTTTGAAAGGTTTTAAAACCTGAAACTGTTAACAATTAATGTGCTGTGTGTTGGCAATTGATCCCTACCAAACAGGCTTCCACAAAAAAAAAAAAAAAAAAAAAAAAAAAAAAAAAAAAAAAAAAAAAAAAAAAAAAAAAGTTAATTTTAAGTTGAGGACCCTGCATGATGCTGAGGAGAGAATGGTTTTCAAAAATGCCATTTTCTTTAACTTCTGTTCTACAATTAAGTCAGCCTGAAACAACAAAATGATGATCTAAACAAGGAATAATAAGGACTGCAAACAACAAGGAAGATTTACATTACACAATCTCTTATGAAATAAATAAAACCAATGTTAGATCAATGTTCTACCTCCCACTGTTACTGTTACCTTTTCCACCAATTAGTTCTAAGTTTCTGTGAAATTGTGCCTCACTGCTGTTACGTCTGTACTGAATAACAACAATTCCAGCTTTCAATTTTTCTATTTTTTATTTTCTTGCTGGAAGAGTGACTCTCTGCTGTTCATGTTACCATTTAAAAGCTTACCTTTGGCATAAAGTGACTTGATTCTCTGTCCTGTGGCTTGAACTGTCTACTGAGGCATATTAAAGCCACACTGTGCTGCTACTTGTGTTTGCTACTTGCATTTTCTGTTGCCTTCCCAAAAGTGTTGTGCACTTTTGTCTTGGACTAATGTAGATGTTACTGTCCATCCAGGCCTAGTAGTTGCTGCTCTTATTTGTCACAAAGCTTTGTTTTTAGCTCACTGATAAAGACCTAGAACTGTGATGCCTGTTTGTCACTAAATAAACACTTTAAAGGCAGAAGGGAGCATATCTGAGGAAGAAGTTACAGCAGTAGTTAGTTATTTTTTAGTGTAGATACACATTACATAATTACTCTTTAAAAGAGACACTGCACTTATCGAAGATGATATATTCACACATTTGGCATTTTAAGGGGATTTTTTATGCATAGGTATTAACAAAAATAAAGATAATAGACAAAAGAAATTCCATAATATAGTTCTTTGTTTTCCCTAAAAAAAAAGTTTCAAAAACTGCCTAGCATTTATTTTTAAATTAAACCTCTGAAGCTATACCTGCTGTATCTGAAAGAGATGCAATTGCACACAAACTATATCTATATAGCTATATATAACTCTCTATATATAGCATTTACACTTTTCTTAAAGCATGCTGAATGGCTTGCTACATGTTTTTAAATTCATTTTATGAATTAGTGCATCATAAAGTAAGGCCTCAATGTTTAGGTTCAGTCTGGCTCTTAACTATTTTTGCAAGAAAAGTTGAGGTGACCTTGGCTGTATTTTTTTTCATAATGGCACATTAAAAACTCTTTCTAAATAGCATTCTCATTATCCCATGCTTTGAGAGAGGACAATCTGTCTCTGTCATAGCGCTGGAGAAGATGTGCGAGACAGGATTTATCAGGTGGGCTGATCCCTTTGGAAAGAAGTTCTTTCTTCTTTCTTTGAGGAGAATTATAAATGACATGAGAAAATGCTGCGTTAGAACGATTATTTAATAATGCTGAGTGGTCTTCATAATCTTCTTTTTTTAAAAGAGGGTATTGTTTTTTTCCAGTAGGTGGCTACTATTGTAGTTAAGTACTAGTTTGCCATAGAGAAGGTGAAGAATGAGGAGGATATTTGAAGACAGGCTGATGCAGCAAGTGTCTCACATGACTTTTTGTGATTAATGGCCTACATGGAACACAGTTTGTATGAGCAGGACAGTGATCTGCCCCATATCATTTTAATCATTCCTATACTTTATATTTTTTTATTCCAGATTTCCAATATTTTTTACACTACTTAATTCATATTTACTACACCAAATTGAGAGAGAAAATAAGATTAAACATATCCTGGACACTGGGTATTATGTACTGCTTTTTGTTTTCAAATTCTTGCTTTTCTATGCCAATAAAACATGCAGTCAGAGCCCAAGTATGCAGCTGGCAGTTGTTAGCATGTGCATCTGAATAGGATTCAGGCATCTAAAGGACCAGAGCCATCCATGCTCTCAATGACCTTGAAGGAAGTGACATCTGAAGGGAAGCAGGTGGCTGTGGTGATCTCAGACCATTTCATAGGCCTTATGAGATGTGCACTCATAACTGGAATTAGCTGATGTCCTAAATCCTCTTCTAACCAAAGAGTCCAAGTTTTAAAAGGATAAGAACTGTAAATTCCTTTTCTTAACCTTAAGACCTCTCTCTGCAGCTCAATACAGAGGGTATGATGTTAACTAGGTCACAATATCACTTGTATAATATTAGTGAATACAGGACTTTATACTCAGACTTCTTCCAGTTTCCTGTTATCTTACCACCTAGGAGGACTGAATGGAGTGAAAAATGTTTTAAAACATGTTAACATTTGCAAAATGTTTTAAAATTTTCTGGGCCTCTTAAGGCAATTTGTTAGGGCTCTGTGCTTATACTTGAAGGACTAATTTGGTGTCAATATCTAGATGTTGAATGTTTAACTTCATTTTGCTTTTGGAGGCAGCTTGTAACTGTCAATTAACAAAGAAATTCCTCATATCTACCCATCTCTGTGGCATGATTTGTGTCTCAGCATGAGGTTGGATGGTCACTGACTGATGACTCAGTGTAGTTTGAGCATTCACAATATATCCAAGGGGTAGGAACACTCTGATGTTCTCTGCAACTCAGAGAAGACAATTAACTTGAATATAGGACACTAACAAAATTTTTCTGGACTGGTTAGCGTTTTAAGCCGTGGAGAAATCTACAGGTTTTTATTCATCTTCCTGCACTGGGGCAATATTTCTTCAATTTTCTTAGAAGGTATCATTTATATTTGATATTTATACTTGTTCTTTCGTAGATTGCCTAAAAGCAAATGTGGTTTCTAAGGGAATAAAAGGCAGTATTGGACAAAAGTGAAGTAAAATAGTTTTTATCTGCATTTTTTCTTTTATTGAAAGCAACAATTGATTTAGTAAGTAAATTTTTAGATCTAGCCCTCTGAAACAAGTGAAATATACTGATAGAAAATGATTGCTACCTTAAACATTTTTAAAGGGATTTTAATAAGTGCTTGACACAGTGCTTTATAACCAAATGAGTGGCAGCTTTGCTATTTTGCTATTTGGTAATCTTAAATTGACAGTTTTTTAACTGTAAAGTTTTCCCTGGGAAATTCAGGCACAGAGAGTTCTCAAATCATGTGGCAGATTGCTATGCATAATGTTATTAACATTGAGTAAGACCAATTTTTAAGTAAAGCAGCTACTCCTTTTCCCCCAAAGGACAAACTCAGAAGCTAACAGAGGAAATTAGGTTCTCTGTATCTGCCAGCACATCCACAACTGTAATAAATTCTGGTACCTGTGAAAGTCACAGCAAAACCCACACCCGTGTGAGGCATAGTGCAGCCAGAAGAACAAAAAAAGTTCATTAACTTCTTGGCCTCTTGATATTTTCAGGCTTCTGAAATGAGATTTCCATCTAGCTAATATTGTATGACAGTGATGAAAGACAGTGGCGTACCCTGGATCTTCTGGCAGTAGGATGGCTATGATAGCAATTGACCCTTGGCACTCTTTAGAGCAGAAATGTCAGGAAACAATGAGCCAAGTTTCACAGTGCCAGTGGGCCCGAGGTATGTCCTGGGGCCAGGGCAGGGAAGTTACAAGGTGGGAGATGTGCTGTGGATGTGGTGTGGATTTGTTTTGCTAAGTGCTGGCTGCTCGTCTCCCACGGATCCCTGGTACTAAAGGCTTCATTCCCTTCTCCCCTCTCCCAGACGGCTCCTGGCGGGGCTGTGGTAAGTATTGCCTCCCCCGAGCGGGTGGCTGCAGGCAGCAGGAGAGAAATTTTAGTTTTAAGATGTTACTCTTTGTATCTAACTTCACAGGCTGCTGTTTGCAACTTGGAGCAGCATTGCAAGTGCGATTGCAGCAGCCTTGGCAATGAGGTTAACTGTTTCAGATGTGGTCTGCATAATCAGATTTTGAAGGCTGAATCTGGAAAGAGTGCAAAGAACTCTTGAAACGTAACGAATTGCCTGCCAATGAGATGAATTGCTCACACAGTTTGTTGCCATCAGTGTTACTCTAGAATATGGGTCAATTTGACAACAGCTCTACTTGCAAAGTCCCAGCTCCGTGGGAAAGGAGTATGTTGTATTAACAAGTAATATGTACTTCATCTGTATTATAAATTAAAGTGTAAAAAAATACTTCTTTTCCAGGTAAAAAAAAAACATATTTTCTTCTATGCTGTACTCAAAATTAAGATCACAGAAAGCTGTGTAGATGTGAGATTTAAAAAAAAAGAAGAGTAGAAAGAGTATGGGGGGAAATGCCTCACTTTCTGAACTTCAGAGATATTTCCTTTCAGTGTCACACTTCCCATAGAACAGTTTTATGGTCCGCTTGTATTGTGTATATCTTTATATGCAGCTACTTGAATGCCATACTACTGTTATGGAACTCTAACAATTCCTTTAACAGCACACTTGTTGGAAAAGCCCCACTGAAAAGGTCTTGAGAGATTTGCTATGCATGCTTTTAAAATGATTGCTGTGTTTTCTATATATTCTCAGCAACTAATATGCACCTGATCTTTTACTCTTGTCTCTGTATCACCAGGCCTCCTGAACCTGTTTACAGCACTGTGAACAAACTGTGTGATAAACCACCTTCTCCTAGGCACTATTCCCCTGTCGAGTGTGACAAAAGCTTCCTTCTTTCAGCTCCCTACCCCCACTACCACGTAGGCCTGCTCCCTGACTCTGAGATCACCAGGTACTGCATGCGCTTCTTCCTCACCTCCTTTGTTAGAGTGCATGAACATCACTGGATTTATCTCATAGTTTGCATCTTCACCACAGATCTTCTTTTTCTACAGCTTGTGCTTATTTTTAACCATGCTTTCACATCTACACCACTGGAAGATACATGCTACCTTGGTATATAATACCTTTGGTCATCCAAAATCCAGTGATGAACACAGGCAATGTTTTGATCCATTGGAATGGTGCTCTAAAATAGGTTACATAATATGTACATTGCACATTTTGCAACTGAATTCAGTGTTTGTTTCTCTTTGAGTATGGAAAGTGACCAAGACTTCACTGGAAACTGTAGTAATTTGTTTTGATTCAGTCACTTTATTCCTTTGTTGTGCATACTTAGTTCACTGAGCATCTTCGGGTTTATAGGACAGCTGCCTAAGCCATTCAGGAGAAATAGAGCAAAAAATAATCACCTCCCTCACCAAATCATGGTTAAGAATGCATCTAAAATTTAGCATTCCATAGGCTAGCTGTGCTCTGAGAGGACAGTTAGGAAAGCCTAAAATGATGAACATTTCCATAACTGAAATAATGGAAGATCTTTCTGTAAAACACTGTCAGTGATTGCCTCCTGATAAATATTTAATGAAGGAAATCAGACTGTCCAAAACCCTACGCTAGTACAACCCAGCTATTTATTCTTCTATATACAAGGTTAGTAGTAAACCATTTGCAAACAATATTTGGGAGATAGAGGAAGAGTTAGGCTCAATTTTTCTAGAGTGCTTTCTTTGTTAGAAAAAATTCTATCTTTTAAGTTCTAGAATAGAAAAAAAAAATTATGTTTGTAGCTTTGATCATAGACATTTTCTACAGAAAGCATTTTTCAAAGCAAATAATACTGTGGGAAGAGAAGACTGTGTAAGTGGAAAGTAAAATGGTAAATTAATGTAAGATACCCTAAGAGGAAAGAAACCCCAGGGATTAGGAAGACAGCTATGAAAGCCATTGCAATGCTCTGAAATAGAAAGCTCCATTTAAAAAGCAAGAAGACAAATACTAGCAAAGAATGTTATAGATGTGGCAAGTTTATTAGAATGTAAACTGTGTAGCATCTAGAATTTGTAAAAAGGTGCTTAATCAAAGTGGTCAAAGTGATTAGCCAAGATGTTCATCCCAGTGAAACAGTACAGTGTTTTATTAAGGTGTAAATATCTGCACAAGGGTGCCAGGCACTAACAGAGCTACCCACAATACTTTAAATTCTCTGCTAATGTTGCCTTAAATTGCATAAGTGGGCAAAAAGTAGTAAAATTACTCTGGTTCTTTAGGTAGAGTATAAACATGAGTAATTTATCTGTGTGTGGCAGTGCTTCTGAGGTTTTAGAATGAGACTGTGGAAGAGTTCATTATAGAAAGACTCTTATAATGGTTCCCTTAGAAAGAAAGGTTCCAACTTGAACCAGGAAGCTGAGTGAGTGGGTTCTAGGGGATGTTGGGGCCATGGAGTTGAGTGCCTTGCTAACCACAGAGAGGTAGTTCATTGCTAAATGGCTGGTCTCTGCAGACATGAGTACTACAGAGAGAGGCTGGGGAAAAAGATTATGTTAAGGCTGCTTCCTGCAACCACATACTTAGAAGTCAATAATCAGTAGAGCTCTGGAGAGCTCTTAAAACCAGGCCATTTTGGCACCTGAATGTATAATTCTGTACATTCTTTTGTTTTATGATTGATAGATTGAATACTTGGTCATCAGATTTTTGATGGCCTGACATCAGGACTTGGAAAGCTGGGTATTGTTCTACTGAGTATGAGTTAACAATTCTCTTTAAGAGCAAGGTTTCATTTATCTTCATTGTACTTTGATGTAATATTGAGCTCTAGTCCCTGTATATTTAATCAGTTTGTTTAAATCAACAGTCCAACAAAAAATGCAAAAAGAACATAAAATATGAAAAAAGACAAAACTCTTGGTTAAACGCTCTGCGCTGTACTCTGCTACATACTGTTGCAGAGGCAACTGATTACTATAATTTGTACTTCCTTCACACTGTGAAATAACATTCTAATGGAAAATATGACAGTTTTCCATGTTCTCAGTACTGTCATCTTTTCCACAGGACTCTGAATAGTTGAGTGTGGAGGAAGACATTTGAAATAATATTTCAGCAAATGCCTTTGGTGAGGAAAGTGACAGCTTTACAATGGATCATGATTCAATTTCCAAATGGACTTAGTATTCACAGTTGGAGAACAGATTTTAGAAAAGTACTGATCTCATTTTTACTCTAATGCAAGTGTTCTCAAAAGGGTATTTAATATACACAGCCCTAAATTTCCCAAAGGCACTGTGTTTTGGGGCCGTGTTGTTTTAAAAATTTTGAAGAATTATTCCAGTAAAACACTCTTGTTTAAATCCACAACTGTGATTTCACCATCTCAATTGGAAGTTATACTAAAAAAAAAAAAAGTCTTCCAAATACTGACCAGGTATTTTGAAAGGTCCCCTTATACTCCCCTGAATTCCTCAAAGCTCTTTTCATCCACATTAAACATTTCAATGAGGTCCAGCCAGAAATAAAATTGTATCTTGATTTATTCATGCAGACTTCCTAGAAAGAGTTCTGCATCAGCATTTGTGAGCCTCAAGTTTGGGGAGGAAATGGCAGGGATTATTTACTGGTTTTAGTAATTACAGTTATCGTTGTATCTCAGAGCTCCAAAACTGGGAATCTGCTGTTGATCTGCAAGAAATTCAGTTTGACAAATGACTCTTCCAGAGGAAGAGGAACATGATGCCATATTCTCCCAACTGAAATGTTTGTAAGCCAGCCAACACCTTTCGAATTGCTGCTCCAGATAATTTGTCAGCTGCTTCTCAGATGATTGTTTTGTCAAGGCTCATTAACTTAATAGGCAGAGAATTCATAGGGCAAAGCTTTATTTGTCTATAATAAATTCAAGTTTATAACCCTTGCTTTTATGGTGGCCTGTCAACTCCTGGGAGATTTGGAGATCTAGAACAATGTACTTCCATTTTAGGATAAGTGTAATTAGTTTTTTGATTGAGTTATCGGTTCATATGAATTGATATTAAGAGAGCTATGTCAATGTGCAACAGCTGAAAATCTGTACCATTGAAGGCAGGAGTAGAAGGATAGTTTTGGAATAGTAAGTTTTCCTTTGAGAGCACCATGTGGGAATGGATGTGGAGTATTCATGTTCTGGCCCATGTCATTATTGACTATTATGTCTAGAAATAGAAGATTATTGGCAGTGAAAAGAAATTACAGCTCATGGATATAACCCTCTTTCTACAAACATGAGACTTTATTTCAACACTGTAGCACAAAATGTTCCCAGGCTTTGCACTGAGAACTTCATTCCATTCACCTCTACAAAGACACACTTGAAAATGCGCTTTTTTTCCCCCATAATTCAATTCCTTGCTTTCACCAAAATCTTTCTGGGCCTCTAGTTGACAGTGTACTTTTTGGTAACTGGCTGCCCTGAAATTTTTGGCTTTTTTATTTTTTGTTCTTACTCTATAGGTATTTGCTTTTTTAAAAGTCTTAACTTTTAAAAGTGATTGCGCTTTTTTTTTTTTTTTTTTAATACATGTAGGGAAGGAACTAATGGTTGGGTTTCATTTCAAGATATTTGATGAATCAGGTTAATGACAGTAGTTTTTAGAACCACCTCTACTTTCTTTGAGATGGGAATTAGGGAGAGAAGATAACATTGGCATGAGGCTCTAGAGCAGTCTGGAAGAAGACAATGTGTCCTTTGCATGGTTTTCAAGGATAGCTGAGCATTGTTTAACTCTGAAGAGCCACAGGAATGAAAGTGTGCTGAAATGGATGCAGGCCTATGGGTAAGGAGACTGTAATTCCAAAATCTTAATGATGTGTGGTGCTGTTTCCAGTGTGTGGCTGAGCCCCTACAGCCTCCCTGTCAGCACGGAAGGGTCACTGCACTGCTGTGGTCTCTGCAGCCGGCCTGGTGCATGTCTGCCCAAAGCACTGCTGCCTCTGGTCCCCCCAAGTAATTTTAGGGATCCCTGGCATCCCTCCAGGGGCCGTGAAGGCCGCTGAGAGATGCTGATTGCTGTTCCCAGGCCCTGGGAGGAAGTTAAGGTAGCTGCTCTCCAAGGTGTGAGTGGTGAGTGTCTCTGGTAGTCACTCTCTCGTTATTAATATCTGCACAGCCTTTTCCTTCCCAGTAACCTGCTGGGAGCGAGCTTATTGTCAAAGTGATGCATATACTTGTACTTGTGTGTGGCTGCCTTCCAGGGAGGCTCTTGTCATCTTTATTGAAATTCACACTGTACAGGAGTACTCATTGCCCCCTGTTCAATCCCATGTGTTTAATATGGGAATTTTATCTCCCAAAGCACATCTCGCTGTATTCTGTGTTTTTTGAAATGCCTGGCAACCTGAAAATGGGGCCTATCAAACATGTAGTAAAGTAGCAATGATATTATGAAAGTGAGTCTTCAATCTGGCCCACATAAACACAACAATCTTTCTTGAATTTAAAAATAACTTAAAAAATAACTTCTACAGTTCACTTCTCTTTGTTTGCCTTTTTTTTTTATTGTTAGAAATTTCAAATACCAATTACAAAATGGGAAAATAGTCTGTTTGGATCAAATGGATGTAAATACTCAAATATTTAAAACAAGAATTGGAGTACATTTGTGCTACTTATTTTAACACTTTCAGATCTTCAGATTTTAACAATTTCTAGAATGATCTGCATTTTACACAATCCAGCCACAGATAGGAAGATTATATATAATGAAGTGCTACTAAAAAACATTGCTTAAAGACAGTGGAGGGAAGTAAGTACACAATTCTTTCTGTGGATTTTTGAACATAAAAATAGGCAATAATGAGGTTCAGCTTATTCAGTGTCAATAAAAAACAAATTAACCTTGCAGTCATAACCCCCCCCCCTCTTTTTAAAGTATGA
>VYXF01004078.1:759591-835401 GCA_013397295.1 Polioptila caerulea
CCCCCCCCCATCTTTTTAAAGTATGAGATACCTGGTTTAAATAATTCTTAGTGAGTAGCTCCCCAGAATCATAAAGCGGCATTTGAAAAAATGAATACTGTAAGTTTTTGTTTTGAGAAGTGAATTTTAAGGCATACTTATTCACAAATTTAGGCATCTAGAGGCACAGAGCATATATCAACCCCTAAGCAATTTGAGATTAAACCAGTCATCACTAGGATTGGCTTGGGTGCTGATGTTGCTACTGGTGGGAATTGAAGAATCTTGCTGTTGTTGATTTCCGTGAGAATCAGCTATAGAAGTGCTTTGGCCTTCACTCCCTGAACAGCATCTTTAGCAATTCAAGCACTTCTTTAACTCCTAGACCTCTCTAAAAATAAGCCTGGAGACCTTGACTCACCGGCAGGAGCACACATCACAGTGGGTGGCAGGATGCAGCCCAGGTGCATACAACGGCATGCTCGTTATTCCTGACAGGGTTGTGCTGCTACTGAAAACACCTTCAGATCTGCAATATTTTATAGTTATAAGGGAAAACACAATCAGCATAAACTGCATTGACTAACACAATTGCTGTCTACAACTTAAATGCAGTGTTCAATGTAGATTGTCCCTGCTTGTGAATCAATGTCCTGAGGCCTTTAAATCATGTAAGGATCTTTTGGAAATGATAGAAGTTAATTGTGGATTTTCTTTATCGCTTTCAATTAACAAATTAGAAAGTCCTAACTGGAACAGTTTCCTATAATGTCTGTTTAATCCTGGCTGAAGTGTTCTCTTCAAGTAAATGATCCAGTCATATAACTGTTAGGTTTAATGAAAGAAAAATGATGCTGCCTTTCAATTTCGCTCTCATGCTATTTTGCCTGCGTGAATCTCTGACCCTAATAAGCACAAACATTCCTATAAACTCACTTGTGTGCTTTCATTTTTTTAATGAGGAGTCTTCTATTTTGGACGCTATTAATTAAAATTGCTAGGAAGATGCAACTTTCAAAAACTCAGAGAGGTGCTTGCAGGAGAATCTTAACCTGTGAAGGCATAAAACCTCTACAGTTCAAGTGTTTAATTATGTAAAGTTGCAGACGTCTTTCAGGTTAAGATGCGGTGCTTCAGGTTAGAGCTGCTGGGCTTTATTTGCAGTTGTGCTGCTGACTAATACTCTTCAGTTGAGCAAGTCACTTAATTCTGTTTGCTTTGCTTTGTCAGTAAAATAATCGTCTCAGTTATATTAGGACCAATAACTATTATCATTAAACAGACGAGAATAAAATTTTAAAAAGAGAAAAATTAAGGTATTTGTTCTGCTCTGTTATTTTGGAAATGTTTCATATTTTTTTAATATGGTTTGATTTTCAGAGACAGTGTGCTTTCTTGTGCTACACATCTCCGTTTGTTCGCAGTCTGTACCCATGAAAATTAAACTGTATATTCTTAGCTCATAAAATGGACAGAAATATTAATTCAGTTCAGTTAAGTAGCAGTATTTTCTTTACTATGTCTTTACAGAAGAAAAAACAAAAACAGTTCTCAGTAAGAAAACATCTTTAAATCACTAGTATTAAAATTTTCCTGCTGTTTTGATTACAAGCAGAACCACAGAGAGACATCTGTGAACAAAGGAAAGATGTCTCTTCCTTTCCATGCCTATCAGCAAGTTCTGAGTCTCAGTCTCTAAGTAAGTCACAGAAGATGTTCACAAAGTATCAAAAGTGAGTTTCTGTGTGGCTTTCCTGGATTAATGGTGAAGACTGGAACCAGGAGACTAAACAAATATCAGGCTATTTTTAATAGGTTTGTGCCTAAGGATTTTGGCCAGGGCATTCAGTCACCAGGCATGGGGAGCTTGTGGTGGACCATGACCCTCTAGATTGAGGTTGTGCCTGATGTTTGCCTCAGAAGCTGCTGTTTACCGCTAATGCTGGCTGCAGCACTTACTGCCTGAATATAAGGCATGAAAATATCCCATGAAAACCCAGTCAGTTGCCAACCAAGTTCAAACAACAACTTTTTTGTTTGAAATGTTCATTTCTGTGAGATATGTTATTGTTTTCAATATACATAAGCAGCCTCTCAAACATCTCATTCTGCTCTCTGAAAATCACCTTGAAATAGTTTTTCCAAAATGGCAGAGTACTAAAACTCCAAACGCAATGTTCAGATTCTTCTGAGTGTTGGGAGAAATTTAAACCCGTATATTGGTTCCCTATCTAGTTCAATTTATATTCAGAATAAATGACAAAAATTTATCAGAAAGTGTCACTCTGCTAAGGAGTGTCATAGTAATAAGATACTGGAGCCACTCACTAATTCAAAGTTTGTCCACAGTGACAATTGCTACCTGACAACAGTCTAAAGGCCACTGTGAGGAATGGGTTTGGAGATTTCAGTTTCATTCCTGTGGATAAGTTTCCACATCATAAAAATCATCACTCCATCTGCCACAGTAATTGCTAGAGTCTTGGCTCATCAGAAAAACCAAGAATAAATTTAACCTGGAGAACAAATTACTCTTTTTACCCCATGAGAGAGTTCTTTGAGCTTAGAAATTAAATATTACTGTGGAGGCAGGGTAAATAAAGCTGTGCTGTGGCTCCCTGTGCTGTGCCTGTTGGGAGAAGAATAGTTTCCAGGGTTGTAACTGCACAGAAAAGAGCAGGAAAGCTTTCTGGTCAGAGCAAAAAAAAAACTGAGAAATTTGCCTGTGCTACTGACAGATTGTATGACCTTTGAAAATAAAAACTTTCTTTCAATTTTGTCCAATTGTGAAATGGGTGGCACGTGTCTACAGACACCCCTAGGAGCCCTTGGGATTAAAACATGTTTCCAGCAGATGAAAATATGCAAGATTTTCTGCACTGCATAGAAAAAGAGTGATAGAGTGCAAGAAGGCATCATGGAAAGCAGGTGGGAGCTTTCAGCAGCAGTTTGTCAGGGAAATGTGAGAGAATTGTAGCAGTAATGATGACTGTCCCTCAGCCCTGCTCTAGTCTTGTTTAGCACTAGACTTATCCCAGTGGAATAATGTAATACTGACTCAGGCCCCCAGCTTGTGCTGTATTTACTTGCCACCATTTATTTTTGTTGAAATAAGCTCTGTACGTAGATATTTTCAAATATGTCCAGTTCTGTTCATTTTGTCAAGTCAAATAAGTTCTGACTTTACCACAGGGTATATCTAAAAACATGTTTTGGATGGAGAAATCAGGAGGAAGCAGTCTCTGAGTCTGTGCTAGTCCAATAATGCAAGCCTATTGGAGGATGCTGTTGTGGGAGGTGTTACAAAACTGAAGAAGTTGTTTAAATTGGATCCTCCTCTTTTGTAGCTGTTGATTTCACTTTACATCTTCAGTCCAAAAAGTATAAAATACTAATTAATGGAATAGCCAAAAACAGAAAAATACTAACTATAAGAAAACTCTGGATTTGATGGGATCCACATCCTGAGTCTATGTTGAAATTTCTACATGATTTTGTTTTCCTTTTCTATTTTTTTTCCCCACTAACACAATGTACAAGTACCTTTATGTGTCTATAAGGATAATAAGTATTTCTCATTATAAAGAGAAAATTGATTCCAGTAAACAAAGGTTGAAACAGTGAGGTCACAATTTCTACCATTTCTTTGTTTTTAAAAGACCATGCAACCATCATTAAGAGAAATGTGGTGACATCTATTGCTTATTTCTCATATTACTGCAGAAATAGTTATTGGTCGGTACTCTTTACATTTCCTGTTTCAAAAAAAGCATTTGTTGCAAAATATTGGCTATGTAACTGGAACCTGCAGAGACTTTAGAGTGATACAAGTAATGAAAACTGTAACACTCAAAACTTTAAGGTGCTTGTTTAAATTTGAGCTGGACTGAAAGTCTCAACATAACTTTAGGGAGTAGTACATTGTTTTCTGATTCGGTCTGACAATACAACTACTCCAAAGGAGTTTATCAAAATGTAGAAAACAGCAGGGAAGAAAACAAGTAATTGTGGAAAAATAAACGCCCCCTTTACCTATATAGTACATTTATGTACCTGTGCTACAGTTAAATAGGTTTTTTTTAAATGCCAGCTGAATAAATAACATCCTTATTTTAGGTAAAACTATCATTTTGGTGGGGAGAGAATTGCTGAACTTATTTTCTTACTGATTTAAATCCATTTTGATGTAAATAAATCTATATTTGTGAGAGAATTGATTGTCATAAAATGAAAGATGGGCTTTCAGATAACCACATGAGTTAAAGTCCAACTGACTTCCAATAAAACACAAATTTGGAAGTACCTAAATTACAATCAAAAAGTGAAATTTGAGCCAGTGAAATACAGGCCAAAGATCTATAGGCAAGAATCTCCATTTCAATTCCATGGTTTAGCATGCGCTTGCTTTGCAAACCGTGACAATTTGTTCCATATCTCAGTTTGGTTATTGAATTTTCCTTCTCTTCACCTTTCAAACAGAAAGGAGCCTGAGCATATACTTGCTAGAGCCCTTTACCAGCCCCCTTTAACTTCCTAATTAAAGCTATTTCACTCCAGTTCATTCATCTCAGTATCTTCTCACTTTCCTGCTTGGTGTGAGAAACAGTAATTCAGTCCTTCACAAAGAATATTTTAAAGTTATCACTGTGGGTTTTGGGTGGTTTGAGGTGCTATGTTTTTGACCACCAAATCTTGTGATTACTTTAAAATTATTTGGTTTGTTGCTTTTTTATTTTGTTTTCTTCTAATAATATAACCTAAAGTGAGATCTAAATACTGCTTCAAACCTTAAAAATTACTGTTGTAGATTCCATTTCTGTTCAGAATATACATTCAAAGTTAGAAGGATAATTTACATTATTCTAGCAGACTAGGGTTGTGCCTATTTTCAGTCAGTTTCTCTTCCAACTCCATAACTTTTTTGACAAATTTGCACTGTAATCTTTTCATGTTAGTTCAACAGTCTGAAAGTGTGTAGAAAATAACAAAATCATGCTATGCAGGGAGGCAGAAATACTTCAGAACATCAGTTCATCACTGGGGGCTGTTCAGACACCTACTGTGCAATTCTGAGGTTCTAGAGCTCACCCACCTTTACTGTCTCAATGCTTACATACAAAATTTTCCCCAAATGTAATTTTAAAAAGCCAACACAACAAATGTAATTTTAAAAAAACAATGCAACAAATGGAAGCTATTTTGATTTTAGTGATTATCAATGTCTCCAAAAGAGAGGATCCCTTTCTTACTACTGCCTGTGGAGGGCCTTGGGACCTGAACCAAAATCCTTGGGAGTTTGAAAATACTGAAACCTTGTTTTAAAACTGAAAAAGGGAAGAGAGGAGATTCAGAATTAAAATTTTTGGCAGTGTAAGTTACACACTTACTGTGCTTCAACATAGTTTCTTAAGTGTATTAATTTGAGCAGTAGTAAGGGGTGGGCAGGGAGCAGGGAACAGAGGAAAGGGAGCAGAAAGATTGATGCTTATTTATTACATACAAGTACAGAGAGAATGCAAAATCATGAACTTGAATTTTGGTAGGAAACCTTGAAAAGGCCAGGAAAGAAACTGCTCTTGATAAACCATGCACACATGCAGAGATATTCAGTGCCAATTTGCAATAGTAGGACACGTGGACATAGGAGTTCATTATAAGCCGTAGTGATTATAAGCTGCCATATCAATATGAAGTCACTGGGAAGAGGTTTTCTTTTTGTTCTGCCAAGAAAAAAAGGAAAAAAACCCACATGCATTAGGTATGCTGAAAGAGTTACAAGCTCTCAACATCCCTGAATTTTGTAAAGGTCTAGTTATGCAACTGACCTTTCTGGGTTGAACCTAAATTTAGCCAAGTTGTCATTGTAAATTTGTATGTAGAATTTGTTAACGTTTTGGGATTTGAAAGAATTAATTCTTTAAAAGGTTTTTATTTCATTTTTAAAGAACAGCACCAGAAGCAACTTCTTTATCTGATTTTTTTTAATAATGCTTA
Source organism: Polioptila caerulea (assembly GCA_013397295.1). NCBI lineage: Eukaryota > Metazoa > Chordata > Aves > Passeriformes > Certhiidae > Polioptila > Polioptila caerulea. The sequence continues at coordinate 765,565 of VYXF01004078.1, forward strand.
TAGTGCATAAAACTACTACTGTTACTACAGAAAAAGCAAGGTCAGTGAAAGTGACAAGATATCAAAATGCATTTTTTAGCTGACAAAGGGAAGAGGAACTTGTAGTTTGACTTTCAAAATTAAAATTTCAGTACTGTTGAGGAAAAACAAGGAAGGGAAACTTTACATTCCCCAGGGAAATGCATAGATGATGTCTTTTACCAGTGTGTTTCCATACTCCATGCAGAAAATGCATTGTTTCACAGATAATTGGAGTTGTTTGCTTTATCTTTTGAGGATCATTTTAGTTTTTGCTTTTATGATGTTGAAATCACTACACTTACGAACTGGGAAGAAGGGAAAAGAATACAACTCTAGCACCTGAGTTCTAAACAGCAATGTCTATATCTGCAATCAAGCTTTCCCAGATAGCAGAGTGAAGCCATCACAGTGTAGAAAGCAAGCACGTTAGGTAGGATGTGCACCTGAGCTGCGCCGAAGCCCACAGGGGTGGGGTGCACAGTGGGGAAGCCAAATACCACTTGCTGCTACTCACTGGTAGTACAATGCCCCTGTGCAGCCCAGTGCAACGCCAAAGTCCTGAGCTGGCTCCAGCCAAGTTGATGAAGCAGAATAACCTGCTTCCAATAAATGCCCTCAGTGATTAATAGCTGACTTGGGGATAATCAGCAACGCGTGGAAGGTTCCGCGACTGATCTGGTGGAGGCTGCGTAAACTGTAATCAGAGCTCTGAGCCTATCCCAGGTGCAGTGACTAAGAGCTGCAGGTAGGAGGACTTCTGTAGTATCGGTGGTGAGAGCATGGCTGTACAGGCTGTGTTGGAAGCAGAAGTCATACAGGTTTGGTCAGGATACAAACTCACATAATGCTGTCATTGCACCATGCAGAAGAGAACTCAATTTCAGCGTTTCAGATTCAGCAGCATGAGTGAAGGTTGTTCATTTTTTGTGTCAAACCTTAGCAACCGTTTCATTTATTATCCTACTTCAGTCAAAGTAAGAATTCTTGTGTTACAAAGACCTTTGAAGTGATGAGTTCGTGAGTGTGTTTGAAATCATAGGTCCTGCCTAGAATATTGAGGCTCAAATGAAGCTTCTCCTGGTTGGTATGTCCACAGTTTAGAAAGGGAAATATGCAAAGAAAGGAGGTTTACTCCTGATGGAAATTTGAGTGCATTTTTCCGAATCGATTTTCCCTGGTTTCCCAGGTGCTTCTTGTAGTCATTACTCAACAAGCAGCGTTCACATTGTATGCCATGGGTTACAGGAATAGGTCTTTCAGCTAGGGAACTCAGATTGTTCTTTGGAACAAAGTATCAAAGATTCAAATCATTCTGACAATGATGAGAATACAGGAATCATGTTCAACTGATTCTTTTTTCTTAGTTTTCCTTTTTTTTGTTGTTTTTTTTTTTTTTGGTTTTTGTTTTTTTTTTTCTTGCACAATACCATAGTGATTTGAGCTAACTGGAAGAAGAGTAGAGTTTTGTGTTTTGACTAAAGTGGGGTTAGGCAGCAAGTGTCTGCAAAGGAAGGTCATGACAATACTAAAACCAAGTTATATCTCAGCAAACACAGGAGAATTCCATGACTTCGTTAGAGTTAAACCAAGAATAACATGGCAACATAATACTATAAGCAGTTTTCATGTCAAGGCTGACTGCCACACCACATTACATCATTTTTTGTAGCATCACAACAACTATTTCTCAAAAAGCCTCCATCTATTTAAATGTACTATTGTGTACCCTTCTTAAAGAATAACATCATGTGGCAAATAAATTCCTAAATGATTTAGAATGGTAAATGTTATTGCTGTTGATTTAAATCAAGCAGCATGAACTGTTGTTTATCAATAAACTTTAAAACACAATGCTGCAATATAAAGTTGTGGTTCTAAGTAATCACTATAGAAAGGGGATTTTCTATAAAACTGATGTAAATATGCTCCTCAGTAAAATATAATATGCTGTAATTTTTTCACACTGGGTTTTTTTCATTTCTTTCATGTTTTCATGTTTAAATTTTCCAGTTCTGCTATTCTTGCATTACCACTTTAAAATGAAAGAAATCATTTTAATTAGTCTCAATTAACAGAAATGCAACATTGATGCAGCTTGGAAAATGACAGGATGTCTTCAACTTGCAGACAGCTTTCATCTTGTCTACCTTAGTATTATTCCAAACACTATAAGAGTCTACATGTCGTTTATCATTGTTTTCTTAGAGACAAGGAGATGGCAAATGTAGAGAGTAAATAATTTTACTAAGGTCCTAACAGAAATCCTCAGTGAGACTAGGAAGTTTCAGACTCACTTGTCAAAAGGAATGGCAAACAAAGAATACAAATCAAGAGTACTTTGTGCAACTTCAAATTTTAGTAGTGTACATATGAATTTAAATCAGTGTAATTTTCTTTTTAAAAAAATTTGCCAGAGCTTCATTTGAGTTATAAAATCAATCAGTGGAAAAAGGTGGAAACTACCATTTGACTTGGGAATGTTGATTCATAGACTGATTCATATCCAGGAATTAGTATTGTAATGACCCTTTATATTTCTAACAAGAAAAGAAAAATTAATTAAAAGACATCCTAATAAATTCATTTTAAATGATATTAGCAGTTCATCACTTAAGGTTTAGACCAGTCTCTATGTAGAGAATAAGATGAAGTGATGTGATGATGTGAGAAAAAATTACATTGCATTTTCTTTTTTTAAATGCTGATAGTTTTGCCTCTATTGTCAATTGGAGATGTGTATATCATAACATTTACTGTAAGAAACAGGTCTGGGTTGCCATCAGTGTAATACATAAATTGAAATAATTAATCCTTTCCAGCACTAATTTACACATTCTACATCCACATCTATAGGAAAGAGTTTTTGTTTGGGGCTAATGTATAGCAATCTCTGGTTTGTGTATGAAAGGATTCTGCATCTACAGTTGTTATCATAGGTTTAATAATAAGATACAAATTTAAATTAATTTAGATGCCTCAAAGGTGTAGAATGTATCCTGGCCTATCTTTGACCCAGAAGAATAAAACAGGAATGAAGCTATTCCACTCAACTTGGGTACAAAAGTTCTCATTTTTGTGTCCAGAAGTAATGAGAAACAGAACCTTCAACTGGGTTTCTTGATGGTTTACCCAACTGTATTTGGAGAATTCCACTGGTTAAAAAATATGATTATTTGAACAGATATTTTCTATAATAGTAAACTTCCCTGGTATGTTGGAAGAGAGGTGTAACTTGGAATAAAGTAGTGTGCCAAAGGGATTCTAAACAAAAGAACCTATTACCATGGAACTTCCTGCCAATCTTGTGAATCCAAGATCTGAAAATACGGATGACCATCCAATGCATGGGCTTATCCTCCATAATTTTTTCTATCATCTAAGTAATCCATATTTCATATGTGAAGTGTTCATTGATTTCAGGTACACATCAATTTTCAGCAGAACTACTTTCTCTTCAAAAACAGCCCATGAAAAGCTGAAGCAAAATGCTGCAATGATAGCTCAGTTCATGTGCACAGGATAAATATGGACACAAGACACTCATGTTCCAAAATAGCCTCCTTGTGTGGCTATTTCTTTTTACAGTGCTAAAAAACAAAGGAATTCCAGTTTTAGGGCTAGTTAAGGTTAGGTGAGTTGTTAAATAAATAAATCTAACTGTGGCCATTTGTATTGATTAGTTCATGTTTCCTTGTGCATCCCTGTCTGTCTGTTATTCAGATGTTTTCTCAGTTAAATCTCAGTGGACCCAGTGCAACTGGTTCTGGCTAAAACATGTGTGAACCAAAGTACAATAATACTTGCAGAGGGAAATAATTAGTTGGGAGCAGCAAAGAGAGACTCACTTCTAGATGCAACTCCTTATTTAAGAAATGAAGCATGAACATAGAAGAAGCATGGCAGTGTATTTATATTAAAGTAACCTTGAAATAGCCCAAGAGCCTTGGGTTTGCTGGCTCACTGATGAGAAGGTTGTAATTATAAGGAATGATCCTTAGCAGAGGAAACTCAGGCTTTTATTCAGGACTTACACTATTTTATCTTAGTTATGTTAAATTAGTCACCAGAAGGATCACAAATTGGCTGTGTATCAGCTCAGTCATGTATACTAATTTCGGAAACCTTTAAAAACCACTCTCCAGTGTTTTACTCAAATGATTTATCTATCAGGTTTGTAACTAAACAATTCACCTTAATGACTACCACAGGCGTAGAGTCAATTTCTTCATAAATTCCTTTCACATATCTCTCTTAATTAGCAAAATATCTCTTCAAAGATTGAGTTTAATAACCATCTTTAAATAAATGGCAGTTTATATGTCAATTTATGAATATAAGTATTGACATAATGGAATATATAAGTAAGTAATATAGCATCATTCATCTAATTCAGTCTAGGACCTATAATCAAAGCCAGACAAAATTAATTACTAATGTGGTTAGATAATATTACAGTCTTCTTCTCTGGGAGATGCTTATGCCTGACACTTCTACTGGGAGTAACCCCAGAATGAAAAAAAAAAAAAAAATTAATAGAATTTAAAGTTTTTTTCATGTCTGCTTTTAGATTTTACTTCATTGTTAGACCCCATGGTATAAGACACTCAATGTTTCCCATGTAATGCTAAGTCCAACTTCTATCACATTAAAATGATTCAAAAATCATGGTTCATGTAGATTAGATTAGAAGCAGAAGAACTTAAACTATTGAATTACTTCACTATTCATCTTTCATTTTGACAATATAGTCTTTATACTCCTGCATTTTCAAATTGCCATTCCCTGCTGTTTATCCTGTTGGAATGTCGTTTACATGCATTGTGTTATTTCTGCATTTGCTTTTTTCTCTTTGTGTGTTTTTCTAGGATAAAAGTATTTTTTGTTGGGTTTGTGCTTGGTGTAGCTGCACATGCACACTTGCATGCTGGGCTGCTTTGAATGACAGACAGAGTGAGTCTAAATAGCTGCTTATGTAGGATTACATTCTCACCTCTGCTCTGCTAAAAAAAAAGACATATTCAGCCCATATTCCTAGCTTGCACAGAGATAATGTATATCCGGATTGGAGGGATAACATTATCAGAAGGTATCACACAGGTGCAGTAAACACAGTATCAGGAGTAACTGCAATACGGAGTGTGCTTTTCTGATGCGTTTTAAATTGTGAGTTAATGCCCTTTCTGTTGTGATAGTCCTATTTGTTTTAATGAGCCACTTCTGTGGAAGCTGAATGTACTCCTTCTCTGTAATTCCATTCATTGAACACATGAAGGTTAGTAAGCACAGAGAAAATGAACTTCGCTCTATACCATATTAAACTTAAATTTCTGTAGGATTTTTTTATTATTATTCCAATGTAATGATAAAGAACCTCATAACATATGGAAATATTTAATAATGGCCTGGTATGGTTTGCCATCAGACAGTTTTTTATTGCTGTTTTAAATCACTTTTATTTCCATATACTTTATCTTAAATAAGTAAAATTTAGTGCAATAACTCTAGCATAAGAAGAATTTTATGTGCTTGTTTTTCTTGAGATGGAGAGGGATAGAAACTTTGCAAATTAGTTTAATGGGTTGATGTTATTTTAAGTCTGTCATTAGGCTTATTTATCTGTGATTTCTCTACCCTTTAAAAAACAAGCAGATGTAGTATGGAAGTCCTATGAATTATTTTTCAAGTGTCATCTTAAGTGCAAAGGAAGTCCTTTTTGTTATTGACATGATTGCTCTGACAGAGTTCTGTGTTAAAATCACATTATACTCTTTTTTTTGGATCCTGGATTGGAATTAGGAGTCTTTGATTCCTGAAGGGAGCTCTCAATGGTCTTTTAAGCGGAATTCCTAACTTCTGATGAATTTCTGTGGACTTTGGTCGAAAAGTACATGAGGATGTGAGGTTTTCTAGATTTTTCAAGTGTCTGATTAACCACTTGTTCTCTTATATTCTTATTGGGTATGTCTCCCAGAAAATTTTATTTTGACAAAAATGCATTTCCTTCAGTTCTATTGACAATAATAAACCAAATCATCCAAAAATTCTGGTCTTAACACTTTCTGAGACTCAAGGCTTACTGCCTGTTAGCATTGTTAGGAATAATTTACTAGTTTACAATATTTCAGAATTTGTGATATATTCATGGACTATAGAATAGATGAACTTGTCCTTCAGACAATAAGAGCAGTTTTCTTACTGGAAAACTTACCCAATAATTTCTTTTTTTCTCTTCAGCCTTCCTCCCACAATGCAACTGTGAAATACATGTCTGATGTGCAATTTGGTGTTTTTGGATTGCAAATCTTATATGATTCTTCCTATTGTGCCAATATGAATTTTCCTAAAACTGCTGAGCTATCTCTTGGTTTCTATCAAAGTTTTGCCAAAGTTCCTTAAACATGGACCTATTTTTAAATAATCCTTCCTAATGTCTTTTGACATTTGCTTAAATTGCAAAGGATATTTGGTGCCCCCACTTTAGTTGTTACTTGCATGGAGACCTAATAAGGTTTGAGTGCAATAATGCGTTTCACTATGGAAGCAATGCACAGCTCTAGAAATCCATCAGAAGTGGCGTTTATGGGACAGTGGTGTATGGGACAGGGTGTTGCAGCTGCCACAGAGCAGCTACTGATGGAAATGGTGCTATGTACTCCCAGTGAAGGACTATTTGTATGCATGTATTCTTGCTTTCCAGGGAGACATCAATCACCATCGCAGGCAAAGCAGGCTCAACCCAGCGAAAGTAATTCAATTAAATCAGAGTAGGGTAGTGAGAAATAAAACCAAACCTTAAAACCCCTTCCCCCAACCTTTCTCTTCCTTCTGCACTCAGCTTCACTCCTGATTTCTGTACATGAGTGGCACAGGGTGACAGTGAGTGGGGGCTGTGGTGAGTTCACTACAATTCTGTCTGCAGCTTTGAAAGCCCTAGTGCTGGGGAGAATTAAGAGTGGTAGTAACAGGAAATGAGGCACAACATGTGAGTGTATGGCAAAAATCAGTGGTGATGTGGAAGGGCATAAGCATCGTGCCAAAGAGTAGGAAGGAGGGTGACAGCTGCCTTCTCCATGAGGAGCTGCACACCCAGCATTGTACTGGGTGTGGTACCAGGTACCTCGAGCTGTAGGTGATTGGGAGGCCATGCAGAGTGCCTTGGGAAGTTTCCTGCAGTTTCTAAACAAACATTCCTTATTTAAATTCATGAAAATAGCACTATGTCCTCTTCCACAGCTGTAATTAGAGACAAAATCTGGTGTTATGTTCATGGATCATTTCCATGCAATACTGCTTAAGTAACTGAGAGTGTTGGATTTTCTTCTTCTACCATTATCCCTTTTTTCCTACACACCTCTATGTTTTTCACTTGTAAATATTTTGCCATGTAAACCTCAGTCATCAGCTGGTATAATTTTCAAACTAACTTCATCATGGAGTATTTCAGCTCCCAGAAGGAACTTTATAATTCCTCTTAATCATTAAAGTATCATAAATAATAATGATAGCACTAATAACGATAGTATTATAACTGAGGCTGCTAGGAAGACTTAAGCTTGCACTTTTTTTTTAACAGCAATAGAATGTCTTTGAATGCTGTGAAGATTTAGGAACCCCACTTTTAAAAAGCCAAAAGTTTATCCAAAATATGAAGATATAAACAAAGAACATAATCAGTTAGGATTGGATTAGGTTTTTTCAAACAGATTTTACTTGCTATCCCTAATTTACTCAGTGCATAGTTCTTCATAATACTTTACGTCTGTATTTACCCTACATGGGAACTTTACATGTAGAACTGCTTTAAAAATATTTCCTCTCTACTCTGTTCCTTTAAACAGGATTCCAAATCACTTTCAGTTCCCCCACTTCATTCTAAACCACTTCTTCTGTTTTAAATACTGTTTCTCAAGCTGAAAGAACAAATCCTCTCAAATAAGCAAGATTTTTATATTTTAAAGGTTATCTTTATCTCCTGCAATTACCTCAGCCGTAAGGAAGTAGATTTGAAGTCAGTGGATGTTTCACCAGTTTGAAGATCAGGTACCTGACTTAGGCACACCGCTAACAAAGGTGGATAATTAGCTTTATTCCAGGAGCTGAAGCATTCCTCTGAGTCACAGCTCCACCTTGCATTCTTCCTTGTTGCTAAATGATGCTAGTTTAGGGCTGCAATAACTCAAATACTTTAAGTCACAGAATGTGGCTAACCACTTCTTTGTGAACACTGTTTGGGGAAGGAAGGCAGGCAGGGAGAGTAAGTTAGTAACTTTTTAGTTTAGTTGTGCAAATGAAATTACCTCAGAGAACCTGAATATAGATGTAGTGTGGCCCTTATTTTACATATTTGTAGGCATAGTGAGGGCTTAATCCTCCATTTTGTTACTTTTCTGTTTTCCAGTGAGTAGCTATTTAGCCTAGCAATGCTATTTGTACAGTAGATGTACAGATACTGTGTTAAAAATTGAGAATTGTTGCTAAAATCCTCACTGCATGTGCCTGTGCATGAAAACAGCATTACATCTCATGTCTGGCTTTGTTACCTGAGGGTGATCTGAGCATAGCAGGGTTGAATGTCCTATTCCCTGAAGTTTTCTATTTGCTTCTGATGGGAGACTGTCTGGTTAGTTTGACACTTCTAATATGGGTCAGTAACTGTCAGTTCTGGATGTTATCAAACCGTTTGTAGCTGGGATAAAATTAATGCAAAAAAAAAAGCAATCTCTGGTCTTCTAATTAATCCCACAGGAGTGCAAAAACTCATTTAAGTTAGGACTTTAGCTGTTGGCAGCATCAGGAAAAGCTGGTTTTACTTCACTGAGCTGAATTAAAACTCCACATTAATGGAATTAAAGCATGTTGCCTTCCTAAACCCTTACATCCATCAAATCAAAGGCTTAGAAGCTTTATAAACAACTGCAGTGCTACCTTCAATACTTGACATAGGAAACAACATGCTGAGAATACATCATAAAAACAAACAGTATTAGTGTTCCCTTCACTGGTCTCCAGTGGAATTTTTTCAATATTCCATTTATCACTCTTCTTTATTTTAGTATTGTGAATAACAAATAATAACTCAGAGCTCTAGTTTTGGGTTTGGTTCTGTTGTAGTTGTTTGTTTTGGATTTTTTTTACCTGCAGAGAACATATTGATAGACAAACAGAGTTTCGATATTTTTATTCTATGTGGCGGTTTCAGAATTGGGAGCTGAAGAACAGCTGCTCCAAAGTCAGCGTTCAGAGGTCTTTACCCAGTCTATTCCATGGCTGCTTCCCTGCTCTTTTATGAGAAGCTGTGGGACAATTGATTTAGGAAGAAATAACTTTAATGCTGTCAGTTTTGACTTGTCAAAATAAAGATACATGGAAACAAAATGTTTCCTAAATCAGGGCTATAGCAAATAGAGGACAACTGTTCTTTGTTGTTAGAGGTTTAGAGTTGAGAGAGGAAACCTAATAACTTTTCTCTTTGTAAAGACAGTGTGTCTTGGTTTTATCCAAACAAAAGATAAGAGGAAAAATTTTGGATTGTAACAACCTTATATCTTCTACTGTCAGTGCAATAGGCAGGCTTGGGGATGAATAGGTTTGAGCATCATGCTAGTCTGATCCCTTAATGGTCCATATTTATATTCCATTATAGAAGTTTAAAACATAATAAATATTTCCCTAACATGATTGTTTCATCCCAGATAGAGGTTTCACTGGCATATTGTGAAAATGTCATTTGGGAAGGGAAGGTGGTGGTTCATCTGATCCTGTGGGGAAAGAAGGGTTTATGATGCTGCTTCCAGTTTCAGCATCACTCACACAGCAAAAGTGCCTTCAGAGCTTTCTTGGCCTAGAACAGAATTAAAGCTAAAGAGACTGGCTACTCACCCTTTTGTTTCTATAATAGTTACTGATATTATTATTTTTATAATAAACATTCTTTAAAATACATGAGCACTAGGCTGCTCTATTTTTAGTATTTAATGAAGCCATGAAATGGCTCACCTTACCTGAGAAATAAGTTTAAAAAAAAAGCAACTTCAACCATTAAAAAGGTTGGATTCTTTGCTCCCAGTTTTGCAGTTTGGTAATAATTTACAATCTCATTCTCTGTACCTTGACTCTTATTAATTGTCTTACAAGAACAGTATATTCCCCTTATCTCAGTGAATTAAAATAAAATAGATTTATGTTAAAACTGGTCTTTTACAGGATGTAAGATTCTTTTCTTTGGGGAAAATCCATCTTGTGTGGGTACTGGGTATTATTTGGAAATATTGTTACTTTGTACTATTAAAACTAGTAGGAGGTTCATTCTGTATCATTTCAAAGAAATGGCAGCATTTTTATAAGCCTAAATGTCAAACTTTGAATACTTTGATCTGTCAGTTTAAAACTATGCTGCTTACATATCACAGTGGGGATATGTTTAGCCATTCATCACAGAAAATGTTGGTAGCAGTAACTCAAAAGCTTTGTTTCTTCTGTGCCACAGAAGAAATGGCAAATGCACAAGTGCATTAAGCATGTGATGAAAACAATTTCTTTCTGCTGGTTCCATCAGTTTGATAGAATTCACAAGGAGATTATCTTTTCAATAAGTCAGTTAGGAATCATATCAGACTATTATTCTGTCTCCAATGGCAACTTGTGTCAAGCAATGATTAAACTGCATTTTAGACTTTAAGGTGTCATTATATTCACATTGATACCTTAGAAAGCACAAGCTTATATCAAGCATCAAACTTGATTTTTATAATTATGTAAAAGATAATGAGTTTTCATATCACCAGTTCTGAACTATTTTCATGAAAGAAGGTGGGGGCTCATTTGAATACTGTGTCACAAAGCCCTAGAATTGGGAAAGGTTTTCTAATGGGCCGAATATTGCAGACAGATGAGCCCCTCACTTGGCAAGAGTGAAGTGTAAAATTCCTTGTATATGCAAACTTACCATGAAAATTTAACCAGTATTCATATAATATTCTGCAGTGTTTGTCCAACTCAGCTGTTCTGTTCACACCACGATCCCAGAAACTTATGAAACTCCTAAATAAGTTTTGCTATAGAACATAAAAAGCTCTGCAGCTCTTCTTAGAAGGGGAATATACTTTTCCACAAACCTTCTGAAACCTTCTCAGTAAGGATGAATAATAACATAAAACAAGAGCACCATTGTCACAACAGAAGATATCAGGAGGCAACAGGACTTTCATTTTTCCAGTGACATGCATCACAACTCCATGGACTACACAAAAAAAAAGACAACTTTTCTGTCAAACAGTGTTGACTATTCTACAGGATGAAATTCATGTAAAATAGATTTGTTGCTCACTAATGTCAAATGGAGTAGCTTTAATTGAAACTAAAATGTGTGACTTCTGAACAAGCAGCTTGAGATATATGCAAAGTCTGAAAACAAGACAAAGTCTTCAGTTGTTAGAATCAGTGATATAAAAGTGACATAAAGATATATTTTTATTGTGTACTTTACATTATTAATACTGGGCCTCACTATGTGCTGTAGTCATTTAAACTAATCAGAAAATATATCCAGATGCTTCTGCTTTTTAATGTTTTATTTAAACAGGTTATTTTGGATAAGGAGTACAATTTATTATCACAGAAATGCATTTGACTGATGCTCTGTTTTATCCATTTGTATTTACAGTACTACTATATCATAGTGTAATACTGAAATTAGCACATAATGTGTAATTTTAACATTATTGTTATTATTAGGTTTCTTAGTCATCTCAGTATAACATATTAGAGGACATTAGACCTCGGGCTTTTCAATCAATTATTTTTTTTTTGGAGAGTCTGTGTTTTACTCTAGAAAAAATATCATGTTTTTTCCTAAATGTTGTGTCTAAGATTAATAAAAATCCATGTGGAAAGACTCAAGCTGCTTAAAATACGATAGAATTAGTGTTGAAATTACATCAAGGTACAATTCTAAGGAATGCATGTCCTTTCTCACTGAGAAACACTGAGAATTAGATTGATTACATTATCATTTGCTGGTTTACCTTTTGCTCTGAAATTAAATTTGCATAGTATGTTTAGTATATTTAGTGGAATAATTAGCATTTAAGTTATTTTAAATTACAACTCTGTGTGGGAATATATATGTATTTAAAAATTAGTAGGAAAGATAAGGGGGACTTATTATCTTAATTTTCTGCTCTTAATGAGAAACAAAAGCTGAATTTAAACAAGAGAGATTGTACAATTAAGCCCTTTCCAAACAGATGAGCACCACTGAAGTCAAAGTGCTTTAGACACGTGTAAAACGATCTGGTTGTTATATCTATTTTGGCATTAGCTAAACTGCTAGAGACAGTAAGAGCACGAGATAGTTCTATTTCTTTAACAAATGCTTTTCTTTATTCTTCCTTGGCCATACAGTCATTCCCAGCACAGCACTGCAACGCGTCCACCCACAGTGAGCTTGCAGCGGACCATTTCTGTGGAAGGGTAAGATGATTCTCTGTTGAAGCTGCTGTAAAGGTGTCAGATCCCTCTGAATTACTCACATGCACAGAGCTCTCTGTTCATTACATGTGGCTTTGCACACCACCGTGTTTAAGTCTGTGAGATGAAGCAATGAACTTTCAAATTAGTGCTGATCCTTTCGTGGTACTTACACTGAAAGGTTTGGTTTTCATGGAGATGAAAGTATCCATCGTGGAGATATATTGGATACCATTTCTTCAATTCATCTCACTTGACTAGTGTTAATATTCACTTGTGTTAGCTGTAAAATCTTCCCACTTATGAGGGAAAAGCCCAGTGAAGTCTTACTCTGTTTTCCTAATGTATGCATGAATCCTTTTTGACAAACCAGTGTCGACTGCTAAGGATGAAGAAGTACTGACAGAAAATATTAGTCCTGTGCTGGTGAATATCTGTGTACATGAGTGGGTTAACTGTAGAATACAGCTCTGTAAAACACAGCTGCCTCAATTTTAACTGAGACAGTGGTGTAACATGTGAATGATTCACAACTGCAGATAATATTCTTGCATCTAGATGGTATTAAGAAGGCTGATATTTAACACAGGAACACAGATTTTGTTTGCACTGACTGACATAGTCTAAAAGATGTCAAAATCTTTTATCCCCTCCCATAGAAATGTGGAAATCTGTAGGCATGGATAATAAGTTATCATTGGCTACTCTCAGTTCATATTTAAAAGCTTTTCTTTCTGGTGATAAAAGTGAGATTATAAAGTTTACACAGAAGAAAGATGTCATCTTCTTGTCTTTTATTTTCCATTGTAATTATAGTGTGGTGCAGTCAGAAAATTAAGTGATCAATGTGTAAAATAATCCTGTTCTAAGTGAAGCCTGAAATGGTTTTCTTAAAAATGTAAATTCTAATTTCTTATCTAGTTCTATGATTTTAAAATATGATTATTTAAAATATGGAAGACAGTTATGGTAATTATTCATTGAAAATTAGATTGAATCATGGAATTACACAGGAAAAGTGCATGTGGCTCAAAGGCTATCATTTGGAAGACAGTTCTGTAAATGAAACCCTCATCATCATCCAGCCATCATGCTCAAAACAGGACCAATTTTAAGGTTGCTCAGGGTCTTGTCCTGTGAATCTGTGACTATTAAAAACATGGAGATTGCCCAAGTTCTGGACAAGCATTCTCAGTGCTTAACCATCCTTCTTTTGGATTTATTTTCTTTATCTCTCTAATCCAAAGACAGAGTCATAATAAATTCCCCTGACTCTCCTTCAAATCATCTCATGAATAAATTGATGTTTGAAATAAAACTGAGCTTCAAGAACAATTTGGGTGCTGTAAAAGGAGGGGGAGGGGAAGAAAAGAATAATTTGCTCAACTGAGATTTAAGGAAGGAAATTCTATTATGATGTCTCTGTCTTTGTCTACTGGACTAATTCAGGAATCATCCTGTAGCTTTAAACTCCTACTTAAATTTTGAAATAAATCTGTCTAAATAAATTTTTAGATAAATTGCAGAATCTGTACTGGTCACACAGACAATTTGCTTGTATTGTGTGTGAATCATTAGAGTGCAGAAAATCTGCAATTGATACCACAGGTTTCCTGTTGTTCAGGAGGTAGAAGAACTTCAGCTTGTAATTATTACTAATCAACTTACACTGCATCATATTTCATTTCACATAGGAAAGTGGGACTGTTAGCCTATTCCACTGCTGAGCAGAAATGTGTAATCAGCTCAGCATTAAATATTTCATTATGTTAAAGCTCCATTTATTGTTATGTTTTTGTGGAGTCCATGCTGCTAAGTATGTTTACAGCTAATAGAATTTGAGGTCAAAACAAAGTTATTTTTCTCTTTTAGGAACCATATTCCTATCAGTAGAATCCTGTATTTAGGAGAATCATGACATTGCTTTTGAGATGCACTTTTTAAGCAGCTGCTTTACCTGCAAGGCATCCCTGGCACATGCTGACATTTGTACCCAGCATGTTGGCTCTGACTGACTGTGGGGTCCCTGAAGTGATATAATTATTGGGTCCTATGAATGAAAAATTAAATTTTGGAGGGTTAAAGAAATACAGAGTGAATTGCATTTGCTGGCCTTTAGTCCTTTCCACCCTGTTGAATATGTGATAATAGAGCTGTCCAGAATAGATTTTTAAAGAACTTGAATAGCTTTTTTTCCAACAATGTGATGGATGAACATGTAAAACAATTTATTTTTTATTAGATAGGGCTTTTATGGACTTCATGTCCAGCAACTAAGTGAGTGACCAGGTGGGAAAAATAAAGACATCTTTAAAGATTTTTTTTTCCTTTATATTCAAACCATATATTTTTCACAGAGTAATAACTGTAGATGAAAGACATGAACTTCAGAGGTGTTTGAGGTCATCATTAGAAACTTCTCCAATGTTTTATTTGCATGGCTTAAAAACATGAAAACTCTAATGTTTGAATTTGAAAATATTGTTCTTTTGAGTTTTTTGAATGATCTTAGCTGTGACTATCCAAAATAGGAAAAATATTGGTTGAAAACAGCCCTTGGTTTTCTTGTTTTTTTTAAATTCTGCTATACTAGCACACGAAGCTTTAATGTTAGTGACATCTGACAGCTATTCTCTGCTTTTGGCATCCTCACTAAATTGAATTTTATATGCTACCTGCTGTCTCTTAGAAACTGGGCTTTCAACTTACTTGATTGAGCCTTTTTGAGCTACCAATGTGTCTGAGCATCTGAAATATATATAAAAATATTTATACATAAATAGACAGTATTTGAACCATGACTAAGAATAAGATTTTTTTTTCCTGAATAGGACAGATATTACAGAATGCTTTTTGTTTCAGAAGTGTCTTTTATAAAGTAATTTCAGATGTTTGTTCTAGCGGCCTGTGTATTGATATGTTGAAACATGGCTTAGAGGCACTGCTATTTTTAGGTATTCTCTGAGCATTTGAATACTTCCTGTCTCCTGGTAATTCTGTTGCCTCTCACCAGTTCCATCTCATCCAGCTTTGTTTACAAACTGTAAAGCTGGAGCATTCATGGTAAATGGAGCTATTGAATGGTGTAAGTAATAGTTTTTAGAACAGCAGTTTCAATATGCAACCAATAGTTTTTAAAAGCAAGATGCAAAGCAAGCCTTTCTAGTATGGAGTTGTCTGTGCTGGGTGTAGCAGGTGGTACAGAGATGCAGTTTTCAGGATTTATTTTGATTATTAGCATGTAAATAATATACCTTCTGGAACAGAGAAGAGAGATAAATGATTATGTGAGACAAAGGATAAATGAACAAGCAGACACGAATAATCACATCCCTTATAGAGCTAAAGAGTATATTAGCTGTCCTACATTATCTCTCCAAAAATCAATGAGATTTCTCAAACCCGGGAGACAGACTACTGTGCATTTGAAATAAATGTCAGGTGTCATGGTAAAAATGCAGACCAGTTTTTCAAATCAGAAAGATTATTCCTGTATGCCAATTCCATTTTGCTATCTGCAAGCAGAAAACTTATCCTGGTGTGCAGCCTTTAATTTCCCCACAAAAGATAAAATGAAATATTTCTAAAGTCTAGAAGTCTTCCTACAGAATAAAACCAGTTGCAAAATATAACCCAGTGCAATCACACATGCATCAGTCAGATTGAAGCCTGGCTCCCAGTGTGTTCCCTTGTATTAAGTATACTTAAAAATTTGTGACAACTTAGGCATGATGTTTGCAGAATAAATGCAGTCAAATTGTAGTCAGTATTAAAATTAGAATAAACCATTGCTTTTACATGTTCAATGAACAAGAAATGCCAAGGAATCCATAGTCAAATAAATGGACAAAATATTTGTTTCGAGCAGATAGGGTAGCTTTAATAGGCAAAGTGATATTTTGCTATGTAATCAGATAAATGTACATCTTACTAAAGGCTGAGTGCTTAGTTGTTAGTATACCAATATTTGGTAAAATTAAATCAGTTACTAATCAATTAGAAGGCCAAAACATTGTTTCAGTTTATGCACGCAAAGTTACCTCTCTGTAACTTTAAACAGTTAATCATCATTACTGTGATGGTCAATGTGAAAGCAGGAGATAAGAGGAAGGCTTCCTTATTTTTGTTCTTTTCAGTCATAAATGACAACACTAATTAAAGTCATTCTCAGGGATCAGGTCTCACAGGGTCAGGTGTAACACAGGTGTGTGCAGGCACCCTGAGGTGGTGAAGGACTGGGAACTGGGAAAGGAAGGGCTGTAGCTCCCTACCACTGCCAGGTCCTGGTGCTTTGGTCATTGCAACAAAGGCAAGAGAGAGGGAGGGCTAGGGAGGAAAGCAAGGGGTAGAACTGTTTCACAGCATAATGTGAAAATTTTACAATTGTAGAAAGATTTTGCCAATCCTAGGAGGGAACAACAAGGGGAAAAGTAAAAGCCGAGATGTAACAGAAGTGATATTTCAATAAAACAATAGATGAGAGCAGAACAGACAGATCTTTCTTTTGAGTGAAACAAGAGTTGTAGAAGTATGAAAGAAAATTTGTAGAAGTATGAAGGAAAATCTATATAAAGAAAGCTTGTTTCACCAAAACTCGAAACCTTTAAAAAGGTGTGTGTGAATATTTCAGGCCTTCAACCACAATTTCATATTATCTCTTGGTTGATTAATCAGATTTTAAACCATCACACACACTGGTACATACTCTGTCCCTACAATCTTCCTGTGTTTAATGCTGTGAAGAAGAATGAACAGTCTATTTGAACCACCTTTCTTTAGGTCCTTCCAGTATGAATGTCCTTTGGTTGCCAGAAATATACACACAGGTATTTATTAGAATTTTTTGAAGCATGAGAGGAAAACTAGAATTATTGCTGTAAAAAATAAATGGCTTGATTAGCCAAATGACTCTAAGGTAACTCACACTGTGGAATGTCAGAAGCCAAACGTATTTATGCTGCTCAAGAGAAGGGGCCTTGCTGCCTTAGATTTGGGGTGGGTTCTTTCAGAGAATCACAGAATGGCTTGGTTTGGAAGGGACTTTAAAAATCGTCTGGTTCAAACCCCACCCCTGCCATGGGCAGGGACACCTTCCACTAGACCAGCTTGCTCAGAGCCCCATTCAGCCTGTTCTTGAACACTTCAGGGATGGGGCATCCACAGCTTCTCTGGGCAACCTGTGCCAGTGCCTCACCAGCCTCACAGTAGATATATTCTTCCTGATATTTAATCTAAATCCACCCTGTTTCATTTTAAAGCCATTTCCCAAATAATACAACTTCTTGCAACTTCAGCTTTCTCTCCTGCTACTTGCTGATTCGAGTAGCTGGGGATGGGTTTTCTTGCACTGTAGAAGCGTACAAAGGTCGTGGGCCCTCACTTGTGTATTGATGCTACCCTAATGCAAGCAATAAGATAAATATTCTTCTGGGCTTTCTGTGATGCTGTAACACCAAAGCAACATATGGATGAATTTATATATGCTTTCAACATCCTTTGTGAAGAAAATGGCAGTTTGGGGGGAAGAGGAAAGGCAAAACAACAACAACAACAAAAATAAATTAAAAAGCCAAAACAGCAAAAAAAGTGCAGCCAAATCAAGATCAAAGCCATATTTCTAAGCCTCTGCAGATTTGAGATACCTCATTGATTGTTTAAAACTGAAGAAATCCCTAGAGTCTGATATTTGAAAGCACCCAGTGTTGCTTTATATTTCTGTAGGTATTTCAAAAAGCAAAAAACTGTGTCAGCTCTCCAATTTTATACATGGTACAAAAGAAACAGGAAGACAGAGCTGTGTCAATTGACATGAATACAAAAACTGACTTTTCTTTAATGTTGCCAGCAGCACAAAATAATCAATTTAATCATGGATTTTCTTTCAGTTAATTATTATAAGAATTACTTGGTTTTAGAGAGCACTTCCCCATCATTTATCAGTCCAGTTTTAATCTCTTAAATTAGATCTATAATTACTGTGGATTCCAGTCTATAGAAGAATGATAGTAATAGTCACATTTTTTATCTTGTCATTTTCTGCTTGTTAAAAGTAAACTGATCAAACCAAATATTCAATACAAATGTAGTAAATAAAAAGCACTTGCTGTTTTCAAGATAGTGATCAAATTAAACATGCATAAACTAAGAAAATCTGTTAAGGAGAGAAATGCTGCGCTTTGATTTTTTTTTTTGGTAATTGCATTTTTATGACAGAAGACATTTTCTTAAGTGTTGACATTTTATCTGCTCTGATTTGTTACTACTTATTGTTTTCAAATATTAATTTAGTAATCCTTTGCTCTTATATCAGGCCTGCAATTTATAATGTGATTTACAGAATCTGATCTGATTCCCTAAAGCAAGTAACCAAGTCCATCCAAATTGATTCTGTCATTGATTTCTCAGCCTGTAAATTTGTGTGGATTGCAGCACTTTATTTGTTCCTTTACTCCTGAATCTATTAATGTAAATCTTCCTTTCTTCTTTCCTTACCTTTTTATTTCCTTCCCTCTTCTGCTTTACAGAGGCACTGCCTCCCTTTGTCCTAATTTCTCTCTTTCTTCTTTCATTTCCTTTTTTCCCTTCTCTTTTTTTCCCCCTCCCTTCTTCTGCCTTCTGTCAGTCCAGGAATGTTTTCATCTCACACTCCTTTCTAATTTCTGCTTGATTTCCCCTGCTGCTCTGCTCTGTTTGTATGTGGTATAGAGCTGCAGGAGGGTATAAAATATGCACACACACCAAATTAAAGTGCTAGTACGCTTTGTTAGCACCTACAAAGTTACCTTCAGCTGTATTTATCACAGAAGAAATTGTAAATGGGATAAATAGCTAAAGCTGGAGGCTGGAACATGTATTTCAGAACCACTGAATGCCAGACTGCTCCTTTTTACAGGGTAGCTACAGAGTGCCATCTATTGTCCCCGAATAAAAATTTTTCAGAGAATCATAGGATATCCTGAGTTGGAAAGGACCCACAAGGATCATTAAGTCCAGCTCCAGGTCCTGCACAGGACATCCCCAAGAGTCACACCACATTCCCAAGACCATTGTCCAAACACTTCTGAACTCTGTCAGGCTGGTGCTGTGACTGCTGCCCTGGGGAGCCTGTTCCAGTGCCCAAATACTCCCATTTTAAAATGAGTTCTGCCTTAGTTGCTTTTTCCTGCAGACAGCTAGACATTCTGAGTGCATTGACTACCAGCAAGCCTCATTCACATTTGAGTTGCTTTTCTTTCACTTCTCAACTCTTCCATCATCATGTCATCTCTAAGTGTTTGATTCCATCACCTTCTTTACAGCATTTATCTGCATTTTTTCTTGAGTTCTCTCATGTGTGATGGAACTACATTCATAAAGATTTTTAACAGAGGCCAAGGAATTTTTCCAAATGTTGTTTCCCACATATTCAAGGAAAATTGGAACAGCTGTTCTTAGCCCTCCTTAAATATCATATTAAGGGCTGACTGTAACTTTTACACTAGGTGATAAAATATATAACATCTTCATCTTCAGCTTAGACTTTTCAGTGAGTGTTGATAAAGCACTGGCAGGTAACTAATCACTGCATCACTCTTAAAAGATCACCTGAGCAGTGGCTGGTATTGCAGTTGGTTTCCTTAAGAAATATTTTTCCTACTTCAACTTCATAAATTTTATATCTTTTCTGCGGTCATAAGCCATTTTTTGGGTTGACACTTTAAGTACGCTACTCAGGTGTGGACAATTATATATTTTTAAAAACATATTTATTATATTAAGGTTAATTGGCATATGCATTCTGCTTCCTGTATTGTTTATTGTACAGTAATGGCAAAAGGTTACTTTTCTAATGACAACAGGACTTACGTGTTCTTGAGTCCGCCTTTCAGATTCTGCAGGATACTTAGATTTGAAGGAAATACAAAGACATGTTAAGGATGGTCAGCCTCTATTCAGCCAAATCTGAGTCATGACCAAAATGACCTGAGTTGGTGAAAGAGCAGGGGCAGAAACCCATTGCATTCTAATCACAGCTTCTGACGTTTTCCTCTTATTGTCTGAACTTCCTCTGAACATAATCATCCAAGAGGAGAATATGAATTTTGCTGTCAAAAGGCCAAAATTATAAAACAGCACTGGTAGCATTTTAGGCATAAATCTGCTGACTTGGTCAGAGACAGGGATTAATAACTGGGCCAACATTTTGTTGAGCTGCACAGCTTACTATTCAGTAGATACCCAGTTGTATTGACCTAGTTTTGCCCATGGCCCTGACTTTTAACTATTTGATCCAAGCTGCCTGTCATATGTGAAAATACTCATTTTTATTTTGAATAAGATCTCTTCTGATTTCTCGCCAGCAGAGCATGCAAATGTACTGGTTTGACTTTGCTGCCTCTTTTTCCTCAATATTCTGGTAAATAATAAATGGCAGTTGCTTAACTCTTGCAAAGTACTTCTGATGTGTAGGACTCGAAGATGACAAGTGTCACCATATCGTTTTGTGGATGAGGAAACTGGAGCTGGGAGAACAAATGAGCTGCCAAGAACACTCAGAAGTGCATGGGCTAAGCAGAGAAGAGAAACCATGCTTTCAGCTCACTGTCCTAGTTCTGCTCCAGCCCCCAGGCCACACTTCTAATTAAAAACCTGTTTAGACTTCTTAGATTCTGGATCGCATTATGTCTACTCTGCATAAATTTAACAAGGTGTTAAAGGAGTTGCTACGAGGCAAATCAACAGCAGTGATGCAAAAGAAAAAAAATCTACCTTTATTTTCTGATTCATATAAATACTTCAAAAATATACAAACTCAATACAATATATCTTTTGCTCACAGCTGTATTTGACTTTACAATGTTAAAAAAGTCAAGAGATGAAGGACCATATGGAGTAGGACTAATACTTTGCTTTAGTCTTCTCTTTCAAAAATATAAAACTTTGGTTTCAGAAAGCTGAGATGTTAACATCATGATCAAGTTGGGAATATCATTTGAATATTAGCACTAGGCAAAGATTAACAAATGCCAGTGATTTCAGAAGCATCATGTCAAGACGAAGTCTCCATAAGATAAAATTCATATCAAATAAGGCATCCCTCAGTTTAATCACTACTCATACTTTTTTCTCTGTTCTTTAAAAAAGAAACAGAAATGAAAGATCCATTTATGTGATGCAGAACTCACTATAATTTGGAGGAAATATCGAACCTTTTATACAAGAAACATTCTGTAGAATGTGTGTTTTTGTTGCTGGCAACTTTTATTTGTAAACTTAAAGAATGATAATCCTATTTCTCTGGGAGGAGTCACAGGCATATGTATGTGTTTGGGAGACTTGCAGGGCTGGGCTTAAAATGTATATGTGAAAATGTAACAGCATTTACACTTTTTCTGAAAATTAAATCGTTAGAGGAATTTGAATTGGGGTAAGTAGCAATAAACATGGAGTGTGTCTATGTATATGTGCTTGTGTGTGCTTGTGTATCCTAGGGAGAGCTACCTCTGAGGCCTTGTATGTAAAGTTATTAGAGGAATAAGAATATTTGGCACCATTTCTCAAGGATGCTACCTTGATTACTTAGGAAAGTTACCTATTTCTGGAAATAAGTATTCCCTTCAGTAAATTGTGTGTTACATTTACATCCTCTGGGTCATATTTTCAATTTGCAGATGAAAAGAGCTGTGTGAGATACACTTGTTATTATTTATTGATTTTTATCATAATTAATAATTTTTTAATGAGCGTGGAAAAAGCAGGTACCCCTTGGGCTGGTTCAGTGATTAGGCTGCAGTGTGACTTAACAAATGCACAGTCCTGATAATGTCAAACAGAAGTTTTTAATGAGATTCTGCTGTATTGGTTTGATCATGTAAATGTTATTTGCTCCAAATCTGTCAGAATCAAACACAGCTGCCATTGCTTTGCTTAGAGTTGTAAGTTTTTTCTTCGTTCATTTGTTGCAAAAGCAAGACTAGAACTTAAAATAAAAAGGTATGATATAAAGATTGATTCTAACTGGATATATAGCTATAAATTAGATTATTAAATATATTTGTTGTTTTGTTTTTCATTTTAATAAATTTGTCACTTAACATAGCGACAATGACTCCAATGGGGTGAATTAATAGAGTTTAAATTCAACTGTGAGGAAAAAAAAATAATGCTGGTTGATCCCTACCTTATCNGTAGTGACGATGACTCCAATGGGGTGAAATTAATAGAGATGTTTAAATTCAACTGTGAGGAAAAAAAATAATGCTGGTTGATCCCTACCTTATCTGTTCAACAGTTAACAGCTTTGTCATTTGTTGCATGGTTTCTTTAGACAATAGCAGGCCATTGTCTAATTAGGCAAGATATACTATGCTTAAGATGCTATGAAGAATCCATACACAGTAAGAGGTTTGAGTGCCTAAACATTATCATTTTGTTTCTATACAGAGAGCCTCGAAAAATCATCCTGCACAAGGGCTCCACAGGACTTGGTTTCAACATTGTGGGAGGTGAAGACGGGGAAGGCATTTTCGTGTCTTTCATCCTGGCAGGTGGGCCAGCGGATCTCAGCGGAGAACTGCAGCGAGGAGATCAAATCTTATCTGTAAGTGCCTCTGTTGGGCTGTCCTGAGCAGCTGCTTCATCTTGTTCTTTGCCTCTACTGCAAGGGGCACACAGAGAAGTTTTTCTCGTTTCCATTTTGTGAAATCTGAGCTTCAAACAGTTCATTCCTGAATATTTTGGTTATTTTGCCCTTGGGTTTTAGAGCATTTGCTACTGGTACTTGCATTTAGCTGGGAATTAGATTTTTCACTGCTTAATGCTACCTGTACTATGGTGACACCACAGGAAGGACCTAGGCCCATTGCAGACCTAAGCATCCCATATTTTGGCCCATCATTCAGTTCCATCTTTCCCAGAACACACTATTGAGTCCAAGGATATTTCTCAATTTCACCTTTTCTTGGAGGAGAGCAAGCAGTGGGATGAAATCATCTACACTGAGGCTGCC
This sequence comes from Polioptila caerulea, assembly GCA_013397295.1. Lineage (NCBI taxonomy): Eukaryota > Metazoa > Chordata > Aves > Passeriformes > Certhiidae > Polioptila > Polioptila caerulea. Next base: position 789,041 of record VYXF01004078.1, read on the forward strand.
ATCTAGTGTGCACTCAGCTGCTTAGCAAATAGCTCGAGACAACAAGGAGATTAATTAGGTTATGTTAATTATCTCTCTGCCTCTGATGAATTTGATGATCCCTCTGAAACTCTTTTTAAATTTTATTGGATGAAATGCTTTTTGGCCTGAGGTTATATTTTGCATACTTAGACTCAAAAACATCTTTTTAATTTTTCATTCATGTATATATTGATATCACACGTTTTAAAACCAGAACACTTGTGTTTTAGGCTCTGTCAAGTAATCAAACATCTGACTGAAATAATCTGAATATAAAGGAATTTGAATAATAATGAAAGTCTTGAAAATGTAGTTAAGTATTCATTGACATTATTCACATTCTTTATTAAAAAAAAAAAAGACACTATCCCAAATTGATACAGATGTGACTGTTTCATGTGAAGCACAATAGCCTTAAGGCAAAGAGCTGAAACACAGGAATTACTTATCCCAGATACAAGATGGATGCTCTAGGCTGCAGTATCACACTACCTCCCACTGTTGTGCATTCTTTCCCTGTGAATCCTGCATCCCTGGCTGTAATTTAGTGAGAGTTAAGGGTGGAAGATGGCTTCAGCCTGGGTGGTTTGTGATGTTACACAATATTTTCCTGGTCAATGTTTAAATTCATAAGAAAGCTGGATATGGTTTGCCTGCATTGCTAAGGATTGTCTTGGCCTATTCCATGAAAAGTGAATTTACCTTACAGCTGTCACAGTTTTGTAAAAAGTTGTGAGGAGGCGGCCAGAGGTGTTTTGATATATAGAGAATCTGGTTATCACCAAAGGGAGGCAGTAACCTGACATTGTGAGGATCACCACAGTGTATTTTATCCAGACCTGTTCCTTAAAAGTGTTGCAAGACAAAACAAAAAAGAGCAAGAAAAGGGGTTTTAGGTGCTGTTGGGAGTTGACGCAGGCAGGCAGGCAGAACAACCACAAGACTACATCTGAAATGCAAAGAGTAAATTTATTTCATTATCTCTCTAACCAGAGGATCCCAAAGCAACCATTTGTCAAGGGCTCACACATGTGGAGTTTACCACCATGCTGTGATCTCTGTGTTTTTAATGACCTCTGGGCTCTGATCTCTCTCCCAAAACAGGGAGCTCAAGCACATCCCTGAGAGTGCCTCCAAGTCCCTCAAAACACCTACGTTATCTCGAAACAGAAATCCTACCTCTCAAAGCAGACAGAGGATAGACAGCAGTGGACATAGTCTAACGGGTATATTCCCACACTGGGATTCTCCAGGCCTCAGCATTCCCACCTGCAAAGTCTCTTGGAGCCTTGCATGCTCCTCTGCACTCTTCTGCTTTTAACCCTTTCCTCCCAACATTGCCTTAAAGAGCTCTCCAAGTAGAACGTTTCTAGGGAACTGTAAGACAATCAAAATGAATTCTTATAAAATTATCCTTATGAAGAGATAAGGAAGTCAAAGGCCTGTGTCAAGAAGAGCACAGACAAGAAACACAAAGAATAGAAACAGAAGTTTCTTCAGGACATTTATGCAATTCATATTTCTTTGGTTAGATGCAGCAAAATGGGGCTGACTAACAGAGACTAATGAGATCAAAGCCTTTCACAGTGCATTGCATTCAAAAATCCAGGAGTTCAAATACAAATTTAAGTCCATTTTCTTTTATATTTAAGCATGATCTATTTAGAACTGTATGCTACAGCCACCGTAAAATTTTTTACTCTAATTTCATCTGTTTTGTAGTGACATTTTCCATAAGTTCTAATTAATATTCTAGTGTTGCATCAGCATTTACTTCTCATGCAAGAGTTGTTTATTTGTTATTGAGCAGAGAGGAATGGAAATTATTACTAAATTAGACTGTGTACATATCCCCAGGCAGTCACCCAGTCAGGCCCTTGTTACTTATTCAGTCACAAATAACTATTGTGGATCCATTTTTCCATATTCAGACAAAAACAGTTTCATGCACAGAGCTCATTGATCTTGTACCTTTGTCTAGTGAAGAGTCCCAGACACCTTAATTTTATAAGGACTGCAGAAAAAATATCTGTTTCTCTTTGTTTGTTCCTTCTTGTCTCATCCATCAGAAACTCTTATTTCCCTACAGAAATAATTTTCCCATTTGTTTCTCAAAACATGACAAATCTGATTAACAAGAACAAATAGTACCCTCAAAGCTGCTATTTCTAAAAGCTGAACCTTGGTTAAATTTCTTACAGACATGAAGCATAGTAAGTGATTTAGAGATCTGAATTTAATTTCCTTTAAGATTGGTATTGGAGAATTACAACAAAGCCACAAGAGTTCTTCTGTTGTGATATTTCACGTTTTTACAATGTGCTGTGTCCTCTTTTTTGGCCAATCCCTCTCATATTTAATATTCTGTTTAATAAATGCTGCTTCTTTCATTCTTGTTCCTGCCCATTGCAAGGGAGTTAGACTAGATGACCTTTAAAGGTCCCTTCCAACCCAAACAGTTCTATGATTCAATTTAATCAATTTAATCAATGTAATCGATTTAGCTGGTGTCCTTCTGTGTGACCACAGGCAGGGTGCTTCATTTGCCTAAGCCTCAGTCTCCCAGGTGGGCAGTGAGGATCACAGGTTCTCTCCTATTTCATGCCTGTGCTGTGAATATGGCAATGTTGAAAATATTTAAATATTGAAAAATATTCCAAATCCACCAGTGAGACCCAGCAAGGCTTTGCTTTACATGAGTTGCCTTGGAGAGACACCCTGGGTGTATACATCGTCCCAGAGTCAGCCGACAAGGCTTGGACAAATCCCTGATTTCTGCCTCTCCTTCTGCCTGACTGTCGGGATGTGAGAGGGAGGGGTCCAACCCCAGAGCCCTCCGGGAGCCCTGGAAGGATGGTGCCGCAGCCTTGCCCCCATGGACAAGTGAAATTTGAATTTATTTTTCCCAAATGCCACCAGGTGGCGGCCCAGGATCAGTAATGACAGAGTCTGCCTTTGGAAACTGAAACTTCAGAAAAAGAGGGGATAACGGGATTTTTCCTGTTTTCAGTTAATGGGAAATGTTTGAAAAATATCTATGAAAGAAGGCTGATATTCCCAATGCTCCTGTGCAGAGAGAACACATGAATCCTATCTGAAGCTTGAAGGTCAATTGAAGAATCATGGAAAATCTATGTCAGATAGTAAAACGTTTCAAATAGCCCAAAAGTGAGCTTTTGTCATGCATTCATGAGAAGACTGGAATTCTCCCCTGAAATGCTAGTTTCTTCTGGCTATAATTCACTGTACTATTTTGAATCACCATCCAACTATACATTTTCTTTCTCATTTCTGAATGCCTTTAAAATGAAGTAACACACACATCACCAATGAAAGTTCATCACTGTACTAGAATATATCCCTCTCTGTAGTATTTTCCTCTTACTAAGTATATCCTAACTATTGTCAAGTAGCATTTTGAATTCTAATTGAATTAATGCTTGATTTACCACATATGGACACCCAGATTAATTTTCATCTCAGATACTTGTAGGCCAAAAGAAATGGTTCAGGATATCCATGGAAAAATCATTTCCATTGAAGAGCAGCAGAAATGAAGTGCCAGTATGTTCAATGATTTGTTTAAAATCATTAAACAAATCAAGTTTAGAGAATGCTTGAACTCAGATCTAACCCCAAGTTCTCCATCTGTTACAAGAATGCAGTTTTCAATAAAAATAAATGTTCCTTGATGCCATTCTTGCAGTTTAAAGTTCCACTCCCAGTGCTAAGGGTTGTTTTACCTCTTAAAACAGCAATGGGAAGCCAGTGTTGGTTAGTCAAAACCACCTGCATTAAAACAAATTGTTTCCATGAGCCATATGCACAAAACGGCCACCCATTGTGCATACACCCTGACAGAAAGAAGTACAAGTCTTATAATTTTAGGAAAGATGTACATAGTGAATACATTGCAAGTTTTAGAGGAAATTTCTGGGGAGGAAGAGGAAGCAATACAGTCCTTTTCAAAGAAAAAATGCCGCATCATTTTTTGCATTTCAATCTCAAATCAAGATCTTGATGAAACATAAGTCTTTCTTTTAGGTGAACTAGCCTGAATGCTTCAAAGCATTTTCAGTGCCAAGTGGACAAGTCTTTCAATAGGTGCAGGACCTAAAACAGAGAGAATTAGTTTACACATGCAAGTTCATCAGCAAAATTCAGATTTTCAATTTCACAGAAATATTTAGTGCATATTGGTCCTTGAATTCCTACGATGACATATCTTTTTCAAACAGTTTCATATTTTTCTGTAAGGCTGCATCAAGTTGTATACAAATGAGAGAACTACAGTGAATTAATAGGAGTTAACAGCAAGTATTTGCATTTGAATCTTAACTTTTGAAGTTACTGAATTATATGTCTTCGTGCAAGATTAAACCTCAGATTAAGATACTTTCATTGAGACATCTGCATGTTTGCTGGGTGTCTGGTTGCCATTAATGTCAAAGGAGGTGAAAGGACAGTTCAGCTGGCCAACTGTGAGCTGTATAGAGCAGGCTGAATTTCTCTGTAAACTTTATTATCTGTATTGACTTTTAAGCTTAAACACCACATGCATTCCTGTCTATATTTAGGTGTCTTAAACTGCATCTCACATGTCATGTGTGATTGCCCTTTTAATACAGATTTACTTTTTCAGCTGACATCGTGTTTCCTTAATCGCAACTAAAAGTAACATAAAATCGTGAACCATAAAAGCAGTATCAATTTGATTTCATTCTCCTGTAGAAACGCTTTAAGTTCACAGTGGCTGGATGCAGCGTGACTTGGAGCCTGAAAGTAGAATCAAGAGAAAAAGTAGACTGCTTGCTCTGGAGCAAGATGACTGCTCCCAGGCAATGCATCCACAGGTTACCTTAAGGGAATAAAACAACTGTTCTGAAGGATGTCTGCTCAACAGCAGTAGGAAAGAGTAGAAAAAGAACAGGCTGCACTGCCGAGACACACATTACTCTTGTAATACTTGCATTTCCCCTCTCATCTAACCTGAATCGGGTGAATGGAGCATTCTTCATGGTTTTCCTGTTGATCTGGTGTAGTATCAGGATGTACTCATATATGGGGAAGGACACTATCTTTTTTCCTGAGCTGCTTTCTGAGAATTAAACAACAACTATGGGCTGGGAATAGGTTGGTGGAGATACTTTGGGGGGTTTTCTGTCACTGGTGCATAGCACTATATAAACCTAGTTTGCAACACCAGTATTCGAGCATCTCAACTTTAGTATTATCTCTGGTGTTTTATACAAGGTTCTCCCTTGCAGAGGGATCTTATATTAATCAGATTTTGGCTTGTGTCTGTGCATCATCCTGCTGTTGTTTTTTTGTGAGACATTTGCTATCCCTTATGAACAGTTTAAACTTTTCTTTGTACTTGGTTCCTCCCACACAACTCCTACCCACCTTCTCACTCACACCTGTAGCCAAAAATACAATATGCACTTGAAAAAACAGAGCATTCTTCTATTTCTACTCCAAAAATGTCCATACAGAGCAGGATAGAATGTAAGGACTCTGTGCTTACTTATGGCAAATATTTATGCTTTATATTTGCTACAGTTATATTTGACCTTCAGATTGACTTCCCTTACTGTGGAACAGAGAAGCTTTCAGCTTTCTAATTTAAAATGGTTATTTTGCTCACGGTAAAAGCAGTAAAACTGCTCAGGGCAAATAGTGCATTTTGTTATCTAGTTACAAAACTAAGATAAATGGCAAATACCATTTGGTTTTCCTTCTCAGATTTTCTTTTTTCCAAAATGCAGCTGTCTCAGAAAATGTTTGAAACATCTCTATAGGGTCTGGTATCTTTTATCCTTGGATCATCAGTTTGTCCCTCTTGTGTTAGAGTGTCAGGATTGTAACAGATATTCCCTTTGCCCTACAGCATTGTTTGCTGAGGCACTGACCTTATCCTTAGGATGCTTTCTTCCCCATGGTGGTGTGAGTGGTGTATGACTATCCTCAGGCATGGGACAATCTATCAGTTTCTGTGGCCTTTAGCTGCAATTGTCTGTGGACTTCTGTAATGTTTTTAACAATAATCCTACTTAGTGTGTTAGCTATGTAAACCTGCTTTCTAGTGATGTATAGAGCACTGTTTGGTGTATATTGAAAATTTTAACATATAATCAGAACAGTGATTTAAATGGGTAGATCAGTGCACCTGACTGCACTCTCTTAAAGTAGAATTTGTTTGAAAATCAAGCAAGAATGTGTTGCTAAACGTATCCAAAGGATCAGTACTGAACAGTAGGTGATACATGTGACAGATCTGTGAAAAGAAAACCTCTGGAGAGGAAAGGAGCTGAGAGCACAGGCATTGTCATATGTTAATGGGATGGCACCAACTAGAAGGACAGGTCGATTAAGCTCCTTGGAAATATGTAGTGGATTAATCTAAATTCAGGTTTTGCTCATGTTGGGAAGCACAGGGTATATAACCCTTTAGGCCCCCTCTACTAACAGAAAGGTGTAGCCACTTCCAAGTAGAGCTTACCTTGCCCTAAAGCAGACATTTTACATGGGTCAGATGACCATTTTGCTGTAAAAATTTTTATTTCTTTTCACATATTATAGAGAATTTGGCATAACCTCCCTTTTTTCAAATAAATCACATCCAAACTGACCAAATATTCATTAATCTGTTTTTGGTGGAGAATATGGTAAAACAAGTATAAGTCAGATAATTCTAGATTTTATTCTAACCAGTAAGGAAAAATAGCCAAAAAATGGGAAACTGAAACAATGAAACACAACCTCCCCTTGAGTAACCATACAGTGTAGTGGCAATTTTTATGATTTTGAGCTGAAAGGGAATGAGGAAGTAGCATGAATTTTAAAATCAGCTTGCTATACAGTCACATTTGTGAAACTCAAATAATCAACATTGAAAAAGTGAAAGCTGAATTAGTCACTGTGGTAATAACAGCCCAAGTCTTAAAAATCTATAAATGGTAGGTGAAATCTGGGGGGAAATTCAGAAGGGCAAGATGTAAAATGGGCTGTACTTTCAAGAATTAGAAAAGGCTTCAAGAAAATGTTTGATCAAAATAGAAAACCAAGCGATAAATTAATTTCCCAAAGGGTTGGGAAAAAAGATTTTTTTAAAAGTGAGACCATGAGAGTTCAAATCTTTAGTGATTTTTTTCGTGTTTTGTCTTTAAAAAGAGATGGATCCACAATTATCCAATTAGGGCAGTTATGAAGAAACAGAAAAGTCTTAGGCAAAATCAAATTAGAACTTAGACAAGTTAGATGTTGTAAACAGATGAAGTAAATTCTCATATACTTAAGGAACTATTCAACACAGACCATTCATAATTTTATTTAAGAAGTGAAGGAATTTTTGGGAGTATAGAACAGGTTGCCCAATTTTCAGGGAAAACTTCTGGGAGAAACAATCAATTGATTTGCAGATACTTAGAAAACAGCAGAAGAAGAAATAATAAACCTGATGAATTTTTCAATAATAAATTGTGAACTGTAACTTTCCTCCTGAAAGAACGTTAGTCACAGAGAAGTCATAAATATTTTACTGCAAACTTGCAGCTCCTGTAATCTACCTATCAACATCTTCATAGAGTTGCAGCCCAGAAGCCTCCCAAGAAACTAGAGAAAAGCAAAGATGTTGTCATGGCAAGATCTAATGGAAAGATCTGGGGCAAACCAGCTGTTTGATACAAGTTCAGATATTGCTGACAACACTGGGAATTCTGGGATTTGAGAGTGAGGTTTTATGTCTGTATGGGATTATGTGGGTGCACAGTGCTCTGCCTTTTCCAGATAAACTCCGTTTCACCCCTCACAATGCATGCAGACATATGTTCAGTACTCATTGTCATCATGGTGAGCCAAAAACATTTCACAAAACTGAGACACCCGTGCAACTTCCCTGTACAAGAAGAGAGATTTAAAAGTACAGGAGGCAACTGGGAACCCAGTGAAGAGAAGCTGGGTGCAAACACTGATTTACGCTTTTGAAAAGACTCTCTTTTATGTATTAAAGAAATGGCTCTTTGAAATGAACCAAGTATCTTTTTCCATGAGGCTGTGGAGTTTAGAACTCATGTCAGAAAAACCCTAGCATCCCTCTTGACAGTAAAAATTCATTTTAATGTAGTATGAACCATGTCCATGTTAACACTTCTATCTGAAAATAGTCAATCTTGGGGAAGAGAGCTTGTAGCAAACTGTTTTTCAGTATTGTTGGTTAATATATCTTATGTGATAGCTCACAGTGGAACTTAGACATATTCAGCCTCAAAATATAAGGCATTTATTTTGTAATCAGGGTAAGTGGTTGTATTGCCAGAGAAGCTCATAGACTTGCCACTTTGGAACTTCAAAATAAAATAGATTACTTTGAAAAATACAAGCTTAATGGAGATTCTAGGGGAAAAAAATACCACCACCATATTCTAAAATGCTGCATATACTGCTGCATAATTTCATCTTATTAATCTAGGAATTTGTCTTCCAGATGGATTCTCTCTCCCCACCACAACTCCTCACCCACATCTTTCTGTAATCTGTAACATACAGTGGAATTGCCTTGATGCAGTAACTGTTTCCTAACTTAACTCTCACATTTCAAGCACATGATCAGAAGCTAATAAATGATACCAACGATTCTCTTGAATAAGGTATATCTTTTTTTCCCCAAGAGTGTTAGCTATCAGACCTGTCAGTTCTGTGTCATACACAGCTAGTAAATTGGCCTAGACTAGAGGCTGTATATTTGTCTTGTGATGAAATCATCACTTGACTCTAAAATATTCATTTGCCTATTGCCTCAATGAGTAGAAATGGTCTCATGCCAGCCAGACTGCTTGCTCTTCAGTTCCTTATAGTTTAAGGAGGAGAGCACATTCAGTTCAAACATTCTGACTTGGCAAATTTTGGTGTAACACTGTCAAGCAGAGTTATATCACATCTGATACATGGAAGATTTGTAATGAGGTTTGCACCCCTTGGTGTTGCTGCACTGCCAGGCCAACAGTGAAAAAGTGAAAGCCAAGCTGCTACTGCTGGACAAAAAGGCTAAAATCCCTCAGCTTTATTAATACAGAGCTTTGCCCCAGGCTGGACTTTTGCCTTGTGCTCAAACTATCTAATCTCCAGGAATCATTCTGCTCTGCTGCCCAGTCAGCTTTGGGTTTCCGAGTGATTATAAAAATTATCGTATGACACAAGCTGCAAAGTAATAGAAATTGGCCATCCATTAAATAGGGTATTGAAGGTGTATCTGCAATAGGTTGTTGGAGGAGTTTTCTGAGATCTTTTTGAAAAACAAGATAGATATGCCCTGAATCTGAACAAGCAAGCCACCAGAACAGAACGAAAGGAAAACACTTAGAGAATACAAGAGCTATTTCCTTTCCACTGGTTGTAAAAAACATGGTTTATTTGAGAGTATGGAGCTTTGTCTATTCAAAGTGTCTGTGTCACAATGTTCATCTGTAGAACTGCAAATAAATTATGAATGTTGTGATTCAGGGAGTTTTAATATGGAACGTGAGCTCTGAACATTTACTTACATCTTTCCAGTAAGACAATCTACCATCAGCCACTGACACCTTGCCTCATGGTCACCGGGTTGAGTTCAGTATGGATTTGCCATGGCACAAGCCAATGGCCATCTCACCTCTCACAGGCCACAGTGCCATACTCTGGCTGTGGAAATATGAAAACACCTATCAAACAGAGCTCAAAGCAAGGATTTCAATTTCTGAATTCATCTCTAACTCAGTGCTCAGGGTCGCTTCTGTCTCTAAGCAGCCTCTAAAATTGTTTTCCTTTTTATTTCAGTTCCCAAGTACCTGTTTCTTGTTGGCTTCAGTGGAAATTTAGTTCTTAGCATCTTTGAGGTATAAGGAACTTGTTAAAATGGAAACCTTTACCTCATTCCAGAAGCAAGAGAGTTTCAATCATTATTTCTGCTTATACTATCCTTTGAAATTCAAATGTGAAGCAAAAACCCTGCAGCATTATGAGTAAAATTGAGCAACGTTGGCTTAGTTATATCCATTCACTTATGCTTGCAAATATGAGAATTAATTTAGGAAACAGTTACTGCATAAGGAAAAATACCTTTTAGATATATATGGACACCAAGGTATGTGGAATAAATGCTACTAAAAGGGGCATGTCTAAATGACCCAGGATGAGACCAGGAGACAAGAAAATACAAATCCTGAAAACAGAATTAGAGAGAAAGAGGGATGTTTCAGAAAGGCAGGAAAGTGAATGGAAATAACAATTGTGTGTAAAGTAAAAGCTGTAGGAGGGAGGAGGGACAGTTTGATATTTTACCATTTCAGAGTAGAAAGACAGCAGGAACTGCAAAAGAGAAGGAATGTGTGAATGCTTGAAAAGATGACACTGTTGTGAGATTCATGAAATTAGGTGGTGGCAGGAATGTAAGGGGTTTTGAGCGACCACACAGGAGAAAAAAATGTAGCAACTAGATTTGAGTTTAAGAGCTGATTAGGAGCTTCCAATTTTAACAATAACAGATACTCTTACAAAGAATTGTATTTGATGGATATTTCATGTATAAAATGGATGAAAAACATTATATATATTTATTTTTAAATCAGCTGATAGACACTGGCCTGTATTATTAGCTAGTGTAGTACTCCTATAGGTGTTTTTCACAGGTAATACCAGTTGGCTTAATATGCAAAAAGTATGTGTTCCTTTGTCTTGACTTTACCATTTAGTAATATGACAAAATGCCATTGATCACCTTGTAGTTGCTGAGTCACCTCCAGTTCAGGTTGGTACTTGAACAAGCTGGTAGCTATGTAGTGATTTGAATAAAATAATTTTCATGTCCATTAAGGCTCCAGTAAGTCCATGTGTCCTTTTCATAAGCTGTCATTTACTCCGTAAATAGTTTTATTCATTAAACTAGTTTTGAGGAATTCTGATGGAATTGAGGGGAAATGGCTCTTAAGATGTCATTCAGTGAAATTATTTCAGTCTCAAAGTTTGCAAATCTGGCATCATTCATAAAAACTACAATCACATGGGAAGCAGATCTTGTATCAGAATTTCTCTACAGTTTGCATTAAAACATAAGTCTTTGCCTATGGTTCAAGGCTTAGCAGGTGCCATTTGGAATGATTCATGTGGTCTGGTGAGTCATAAATCTTCTTGGTTTCTACTGTAAAAGGCAGTGTGTACAATACACCTCTTCAAGAACATATTATTTTTTTTTCTGCTACAAATATGCTTTGATATCTCTCTTTTGGCTTAGCTGCCTCCTTAAAGTTCCTGGCAGAAAAAGGTAGGATACAACTCATACCCCCCACAGTGGTTCTTGTTTTCCAGAGAGAGAAGTTTGCCTCTGGAATGTCCAGCTCCTCAGAGCATAAAGACCTGCTTACCAGAGGAAAAAATTGTAACTCTAAGGTAGCCAGACAAGGAAATTGAAAAGGTCACTGAAATTGCTGACCCATAAGAACAGAGAAGGAGAGTGCTGGGCATGAACTACAGCAGATGGGGTATGATGCTATGTGCTATGTTTTCAGCAGAGTTCAGGATGTGAAAACCACTGTACTTCCCTGAGCAGCTCTAACTAAACAGTAGAAAGTGTAGGCTCAGAACACATCAGAATTTAGAAAAGTGAGAGAAAAGCAATAAATCTAGCCTGAAAATACAACAAAAGCTAAGCTAGAGAGTGAAGACTCCCCTGCGCATTTCTTCTTTCTCTCTATTTGTGAACCCTTTCTTCAGCAGCAAGGCAAAGACTGACCCCACATTTCCCCAGCTGGGTGCCTCCCCCACAGCCATGTCCCAGAGTGTCCGTGGTGCTGAGCCCTCTTTACCTCCACTGCTCTTCCAGCAGCACCAAGCAGAGCCTTGGCCTCAGGCTGGGTGTGTGGCCTTTGCCTTGCAAAAAGCTGCGGGACGGCTGTACTTTGGCAACATGTCCTGGTTTCTTAGAACTGTGCTTTTTGGTGGACTGTAGAACTGTGCTTTTTGGTGGACTGTATCACTCGTCAAGAGGTGTGGGAGCCGTTGTAGAATGGTTATTTCACCTGCTTGTGAGGAAGGTTTTCCTCAGACATGTTCATGGCAGATCATCCCTAATGGGGTTTTTTTTTCCAATGTTTTTTTTTTTTTACATTCCCGTGCTGGAGAACATGGCCCAGCTTTCCTCTCATCTCTTGATAATGTGCTTGAGAATACTTAGATTGATGTGCAGAATTGAGGCAGATTAATAGGGCTCTTTGTACATGCTCTTAATGCAAACAATGGAAATTCTGGCTGTAAACAGTTGTCATTATTCAGACGTCTGTTTGCTTTTTCAGGCGCCAAAAGCTCTTATTTTATGATTCCAACAAATAAAAGAATTTAGACAGAACTTGAAAACTCTGCTCTATTGTTTGTTCTGTGGTAAAAGAATGCCTTTCCATCACCCTTTAATTTAGTGTATAAAAGTATATACTATGTCAGTGAGAACTTAAAGAAGAAATGAAAGGAAACCCTTTATGTTTCCTCCCCAGGGAAGGGATATGTTTTTCTTTTCTTTTCCAATCCAACGAGGTGTTCTAAGTATTCATTTAACCACAGTACAAACACAAAATAAGGTGGCCTAAAGAAAGAAATGGCTATATAAACCAGATTATTCTTCTAGCTTTTGTTTGAATGACCTACATACAAATCATGTTCACTTTCTAGAAGCCAACCAGACTGCAACAAGTCTGTTCAGAATACAATCAAAATTTCTACTAGTATGGGCCACTCAAATATTTTAGAGGGAATATAGCTCTTCCAATTTTAGAAGACTTCAATCTATGCCAAAAGTAAATCTGGTCTTTCATTTCAGTTATGATTCAGAATTAAATGAAGTAAATCATGCTTTATTTTGAGTCAACAAATGCAAAGGCCCAGTAATAACTGTGAGCTGTTGTAACATCTTTTTCTCCATCTCAGTTTAGTTTTGACCATAGTTTTCAACTCTAATCTTCTGTTGCAGCACTCCTCTTTGTTTGTAAGCTTTTGAGCTGCTTTTTGCCAGTTCGAAGCATGCAGAAGAGACAGACTTCAGTATAAGCTGCAGGCTCTTCTTATTTCCATTATGTCAAATTCATTTTGAAGTTAGGCATCAGAAATTGTGCAGTCAAGTTCATTTTGGGCCAGGACATCAGGGCTGTGCAGTCAAGCTCAGAACAGCTATTTTGCTTATTGTATAATACATTCTAAAGGAAGCAAGCCCATTTATTAGAGAAAAAACAACAACCGAAACACCTTTGATATTTATTAAACATTCCTGCGCATATTTGCTCTTTTTTCTGATTTTTTTTTTAATTTTCTTTTACTTATGTGATCATTCTTCACATAAATTATGTTAAATTAATTAAAAGCAGTAATTTAAATCAGATTTAACAATTTGCAATGAAATGTCACTGCACACAATTAATCTGAGACATTAAGTTAAGATATTGTTTTGAAGGAGGAGGCAAGACAGAGTATTATTTATTTTATTCTCTCCAAATTCTTCTTCATTTTGGTCTGATGGTAAAAATTTGATTTAAAAGTATAAACTAATGGTACCTTTCATCAAGATTTAGTGTTGTTATGTGAATATGCTGGTTTTCAACTAGAAGATTTGAGAGTTAATTATATTTGCTTTTAAATAGGGGAAATGATACCCAGAAATCAAGTTAGCATCTACTCTTCCTGTTCTTTATAAAGTCAGACTAGATTATAAGCAATTTGTAAATTTAATACATATTATCCTACAGTGAGATTCTGTCACTGTTGGTGAATAAAATGATATGCAAACAGAACTCTCCCTCCCTATTTGGCAATGGTTGTTTGAGATTTTTTTTTTTCTGCAGCTGTATGTCTTCAAGAGGGAGGTCTCTGTTTTGGCAACCTAATGTAGTCAGGTCATTTACCTGTTCAACATTGCTCAATCTGGTTCACCTAGCTTGATTATGATCTAGATAAAAAATGCAGAAGATAGAATTTATGTGTTGTTTTCTCTCTGACATTTTTTCCTCTTGCTCTTTTGATTTTAGCCACTCAAGCCTCTCAGTCTTCCTCAAATGTCTATCCCCATATATATTCTAATAGAAAAGTGAAATTAATTTCAGGAAAATTCATTCACTAAAATGTATTGTGTTTGTACCTTAGGCAATCATTTCTTCCAGAACAAGGATGCAAAGGGCAAAAAGTAGTCAGATGCCATTTCAGTGGCTTCTTGTTTTTCTGTGGAGAAGTAAAAAATATTTATATAACAACTAAAGTGAAATTCCTGTCTCACATTCACAGTCTTTATGTGTTATTAACATTGTACTTATTAGCTCACATAAACATGGAACTATTGTTTTTCAGAGGAGAAGGAAAATAAGCATGTGATTCCCTTATTCTTTTTTACATTCTCTCCTTTTATCTATAGAGAAATTATTGAGATTATCATTATTGATGATGTTTATACCTTCTGTACTGTTTTACAACTTTATAGACCACCACAGCATTTTCCTATATTGCTTCAGAAAGGCTTGTGTCCTCTTATAGTCTTTGAGCTTGAGGCTGAACAGTTTCTTTTTTTTATCTTTTTTTTTTTCCTTGGGACCTTCTAATGCTGACCAGGTGACATAATCCGTGTCCATCTCCCCAGCTCAGGAACTCAGGAGTTCCTTTTTTCTTCAGATCAACCTATGCTTTTGTGGGACTTTCTCAAGGACTCCAGTTACGAAAGGGAAAAGTGCACAGATAAAAACTAAGCCCTCTCTTAGAAAGGTTACTTGGCTTCCAAGCTGTCCTTTAGACACAGAATCAAGGCTTATGTTTCCTTTATGTCATGATATAGGCACTGTTGTTAAATTTAGGAATTTTGCTCACACTTCACAAAACTGTGACTATAGCGCTCAGTTATTGAGTAATTGCAGTGCTGGTACATCTGTGCTAAATGCAATGCAGCATCAAGTGTCATAACACCATCACTGAGAAAAAGTAGGGAATAGCACCTCTTTTTCTGCAGCACTACCCTAATGTGTTTTCCTTACAGGAAGCTGGTATTCTCAACAGGGGTTGCAAAGTCCTACTTGACATCATCCTCCTATTTAGGTGTTTTGACTGTTGTGGATTCAAATATGGTAGATTTTTATGGCACTGAAAGTTCTGCTTCCCTCCTTTTGTTCTTTTAGAATGCACTTAATTATTGCCCTCTAGGGGCATATATTCCTAGACGAATTTCAGTGAGTTTCCCAGAGGTTTTAGTGCACAACTTTAATGAAAGCTTTTGGACCTTTGGCTCTTTATTTTTTGAAAACTTTTACCAGCCATTATAACTTCCCAGGGAGATGAGACAACTAAGGACTCCTGTGTTGAATTATGAAGTTTATTATGTTATATTTGCCCCATGCTCATAATTTCTGTGTACAGTCAATTGTTCTACGGAATCATGCAGTCTTCTGGATCAGAAGCTGTGGTATCTCCTGGGCTTTATATAATTGCTATCACAAATTAGTTTTCCTAGGAGTAATAGTCTAAATGTTGTTTGCATACTAGTAAGGACTAGATTTTGTCATGCAAATAAGAAAGAATTTTTTTATGATGACAGTGGTGAGACACTGGCACAGGTTACCCAGAGAAGTGGTGGGTGCTCCATCCCTGGAAACACTCAAGGTCCAGATGGACAGGACTCTGAGCCACATGATCTAGTTGAAGATTTCCCTGTTCATTGCAGAGGCGTTTTAAAGCTCCCTTCCAACCCAAATTATTCTATGACTCTGTGATTCTATGGCAAATAATAACTGTGTTCTCAAAACATCATATTCTCGAAAATTTGATGAAAGACAGCAAGTTAAGATGGGCCAGTTTCTAATCATTATTGACCCAAATAAATGTATTCATAACATACTCAATTCTGTACTTTGCTTCTGCATCGAGGTGCCCATCTGACCTTTGCATCCATCGGATATTTACGATAGAACCCCACTTCTGTGTCCCTGAGTGATGCCAAACTCCTCACACGCGGTGTTTTCTTGGTTCCCTGCGCAGGTGAACGGCATTGATCTCCGAGGTGCTACCCATGAGCAGGCTGCAGCTGCACTCAAGGGAGCGGGGCAGACGGTAACCATCATAGCACAATACCAGCCAGAGGGTAAGTGAAATAACCACCGGGGAGGCAGAGGGCAACAGAGAAGGGCTCTGGAGCCACTCATTGAACAGGATGAGGCTGTTGCAGATAGCGAGTTTCCCAGCTATCCTCAGCAGTCATCTGGAATGAAAATTGAAGTGACAGTTCTGTCCCAAGGAAATGGCTGTATTTTTGTCACAGGCTTGGCTTTTAGAAGTGTTTTGTGCAACTGTAAGAGCGCTCTTTAAGTGTGCATATAGTAACACAGTAATCAACACTTAGTTAATCATTTTATTCTCATTAGTGCTCGTTTTATGTTCTTTTCTAGTCTCTTCCTGGAAATAGGTAGTGCAAAGGACAGGGTTAAGAGAGAATAGAAATGCCAGGAAGATCTGACATAGCTTCTAACAGTCAGATTATAATTAGACAAGGATAAATGCCTCCTGCAGAATGTGTAGAGCTTCCCGTTATTACTTTTGGATGACAGCTTCCTTGTACCTTCAGGGCAATTAGGCCTGGATAACAACTGCTTATTAGAGAAAATGACAGCTTTCTAAATAAAAGCATCAGCAGGAAATTCAGCAAAATTTAAGGTATTTAAGGTGGGATGCATCTCATTCAAATTTTGCTGTCTAATATTTAGCTTTCTAGAGGTTAAGCTAGTTTCAGAGGACAAAAGTAGGCACTGATTGATTTGGAGTCCAGAATTAAAGGCCAGAACTCCTTGTTGTCCATGAGCAGTGACCCAAATGACTATCTGAGCTTCTCAAGGAATTTGTGAGAGGAATATTACCTTCTGATTGGAACTCAAGGTGGTTTTCCTCCTCAGTAGTTGTTAATTTAAAGTCTTTGCCAGATTAATTCAGCAAGTACAAGTGTCTGTGAAGACTTAATGGCAAAAATATGTTATCATTTTTCAGGAAGCAGTTCTAGCTCAATTCACAAGTTGATTCTGCTTGATTGTGCCCAGCCTAGGAGATATGTAGGTCTCATAGGTGAAACAACAGTTCTAATAACATGCTCAGTCAGTCAGATCTTTTTTAGGGAAGATGAATTAGTACTTTCAGAATTTATCCGGTATGATATTTTCTTTCATTTCTTTGGATCCTGATGATAACACTCAAGGAGAAAAGAAGTTTCTATTTTAGTCAAATGTACGATTGTGCTTCAGATCTGAAATCAAGCATCCATTTATTAGTTTATCTGTACTTGAGTCACCAAACAGAATAAATCAGGCCATAGTAAGAAACAGGCAGATGAGAGCAAATGAAATTGGAAGTATATAGCTTTAGTAAAATAAATGGAACATATTAACATAAAAATCCATGAGTAATAATCTGTGTTATTTCAAAGAAGTATTGAAAAGGAATTCCATTACAGATAGAGATCTGCACTGGGTTCTGAATGAAACCATGTTCCTATTAGTTCCAGCAATCTTGTTTGCTGTCTGGTGATTTTACACTGCAATTATCACCATGGTGTCTGGGTACTTGTAGCAATCACTGGCAAGTCACAGTAGTTCTGTGCCATTGTTAATACACAAAAAAATACATCGCTTGACAGCTTTTTCCTGTTAGAATTGAACTTTTGGTTGACATGCTTGTACCCTGAATTTTAGCAGCTTTGTCCTGTGTCACATTCAGTTTTGGTGAACATACAATTCAAACAATGCTGATGAAATCCATCAGGTATTTTACTGGTTATTTATTCCATTTTTCTATGTCATTACTCCATTCACTAAAACCCCTGTTGAGGGCAGACTAGTCCCAACTGCATTGCTTCTTGTCAGTGAAGCAAAGCCTGTTTTCTGTTTCAGCCAAATAGCTCAAAACACACCACAGAGAGTGAAGCTTGTGAAGAGCAGGGCCCCAAAGTTTCTCTTTTTATAGTAAATGATTGAATCTTTAAAGGTAGTGAGGTAGTCTATAGTTGTCCAGCATGTGTTACGTTACAGCTGAAATATTTAATTTTAATCTGAGATTCTGGTTAATGCAAACTGCACAAATCAGATGTAAAATGAAAAATTTATTTCCTGAGAAATCTCTAACAGCAAAGAAAGATGAAAAAAAAGTTTAAAGATTAAAGTAACCTTCACAGAGTATTGTTTAAAGATTTATAGGTTACACAGAAAGACAAACACACTCTATATGAGATTAAATACTTATTTTATTCTAAATTTATTGCAGAACTCTTTTTTGCCCTTTATTTGAAATTTATGCCTGATATCTTATTTACTATGTCTTATCTTGTTGCATTTATTGGAACATAGTCATAAAATAGTCTTAAAACTGTACAGCTGGGCTTCCCTCAGGGACTTCTCACTTTTAAACACATCCAAATCTAGTAAAGTACATAAGCTAAGTTGGATGGTGGCTTGCTTCTTCCATTTTCACACTGGAAGTTCTGAGTTGTTACAACAACTTCAGGTTTTTTTGGGGAGATCCAAGAATAGCCTCTACAAATTGCAACCAGTACATTTTTTTAATCTCTTACAGATAATTAAGCCATTAGATGTCGTTGCAAAAAAATAACATTCAATCCCCTTTAGCCATTGATGTTTCAGGTATTGAGTGATGATGACATAATGCCAGTCAATATTGTAAGGGAGCTGATGATTAGCAATAAAATTGTGAGTAGAAAAAGCTTACTTTTATGCAGTAAAGGAAAGCTTGCAGTGTTCCAATGCTAATCCTGGTATTTTCTCAAAAAATAAATATCTTATGCTGTGGGAAGAAAATTAGGTGAATACTATAGAAACAACTTTCAAAGTTTAAATGTCCCTTTCCTTGTTTCAAACAGAATCCTATTCGAAGCCTCATATGAACTTCCTTTGCATTTATGTGTAGTGACTTGGCAACAAATCTCATAATAATGGTAACTCCTGCCACAAAAAAGAGAAAAACCCTAGTGCTTGCCTTCAATCTGAATAGCTTTTGCCATCAATATTCTGGTGGTTTTTTTTGTCATCCTGTTTGGAATGCACAAATGCAGAGATAAGTTTAGACAAAACCTAATAGCATCACAACATTTTTTTGAATGCTGTCAGATCTGTGGTTGGAGATGATGCTCAGTTGAACCATACAGCTCATCCCTCAGATGAAAATGGTCTTGGTGAAAATGCTGTAATAGAGCACAGATACTGTGACTAAAGGGAGAAGAGAAAAACAATTATTTCATGCAAAGTTGTTGAATGGAAACAGAAGGGATAGTATAAATGGAGAACCAATTCCTCAGTTCTTCTGCTGTTCAGTCCCTTTTCCCCTCATTTACACTCACCACCTTTATTTCCCTCTTCTCTCTGAGAAACAGAAGAGGCAAAGCGTTATGAAAATCCAAACGGAAATGTAAATTCTGTGAGCAAAATTATGGAATATTAAGAGCAAAAGGAAAACAAATCACAGAAGTTAAAAAAATCAGAACTCAGCAGTAGAAGTACATATTTAGGAACAGCAGCCATAATTCTGGGCTTTTTGAGTGATTCCTTTATTTTATTTTAAAACTGAAAATAACCTGTGTACTGTGTGTTATGTACACATGTATTGGGGAAATGGAGGACAATTAATGTTAATCATCATGGTCTCTTATTAATCATTGTGGATGTAGTTCATATGGAGGTTTGTTGATGTATTCAGTCTACACTAACTAGTCCCAGCAGGTTTCAATAAGATAACCTTTCATACTCTTGTGCAGCTCACATCTTGTGCACGTGGTTGATACCACACTAAAGACAATTTAAGGACCCAAAGCTACTTAGAACAAAATTAGAGACAAACCAATCACTTATATTTAGCTTTGCACTCCAATTTTTAATAATTAGAAGCATTTTAACTTGCCTTAACAGCTTAACAACTCTCAGATCTCTTTTAAAATATTGCACAGATACAAAGTAAATGCAAAATAAAAACCTGAGCCTGAAAAATAATCTTAGGATGGAACAGTGTGTCCCTATTAAACAAGTAAGTAGAAATTAAAATGGAATATATACCACACAGGGAAACACATTTTACACTTCCAGGTTTTTCTTCAGGACATATTTTGTTGTTTAATGGCAAAAGTTACAAGTACAGCCCAGTATGGAAGGAGTTATGAAAAACAAACATTTTTTTCGTTAAGCTAAAGTATGTTTTTAAAGGAAAGGGAGCTTTGGTTGAAAGAGTGACAATTTGTCCTAAAAGACACAGCTTGGGAGTGGGGACAGACAGAGTACTAGTCTCCTAATAAAGCTGCTAAAAAGCTTTATTGCACATTTTCCTCTCAAAAGCTCATGTTCCTTTCCCCCACAGCAGTGTGAAAAGGTGAAATGTAGCCTTAAGATTTCTGCAAAACGCTCTTTGTCAGTGGTCTGCAAGCTGAGCTGTGCTGCATTGCAGTACCTCTGCAGCTATTGCCTCACAACAGTCCCTGGAAAAGTGTTAAACCTATTGGAAGTTTCATGTGCTTTCAGTCTTTCAAGTGAGCCAATTAACCAGCTCCCTTAACAGCTTGCATACAGGGGAAACGCTCACTGATTACAGTTCGATTAGAGCAGCTGACACTGAAGAGGTTAAAAAGTTACTACAGTGAAAGAATGAGTGCTTTATCTCTTCCTGAGCGTGCTGCTGCTTGGTGCCTGTTGTGAGGTGAGTAACTGAGCTTTACATACAGAAGGAGTGTGAGAGGGAGAGACACTGTGAGAGGCAGTCTCTGTCTTTGCAGGAGATACCTAAGGGAATTTTTGAAGAACTGCACCTAAGCATCTCATGGAAGCTCTGATACTGAATGTACTTTTTCATTCTTTTGCTCCCAGTTCTGAGAGGCATACATTAATAACAGAACTAACTGTAATAAGCAGCCCCAGATTTTATGAAAAAATATCTCTTGTCTTACACATTTGCCTGAGCAGCAGACACTGAGATTTGCTTTCTAGAAAATATCAGATGAAAAATCCAGGAGTCACTTCTGAAGGTCTCTGAAGTGATGGATATTTTTTAGCACTTACCCCTTTTTTTATTCCCTGTTCCTGCCTCAGAGTAGAAAGACTTGTCTCCTCTTTTGGTACAACAGTCACATAGATTCCTGATTCAGACATTTAACCGTTCCAGCTGCTGTGGGAATTAGGTAGGTAAAAAATATGAAAGAAAAAGAAAATAATTGTATTTATGTGACTAGCTGTATTAAGGCTCCCTTTCCCCAGTTGTTAAAANAAGGTAAAAAATATGAAAGGAAAAGAAAATAATTGTATTTATTAAACTTTGTCTAGATTACTTCTATACTTTGAAATGTGACTAGCTGTATTAAAGCTCCCTTTCCCCAGTTGTTAAAAAGGAATGTAGCTTAATTACTTGGATAAAGTTGCATTACAGCAGTTGGCTTTCATCTGGAAGCCACTGTATCCAATTTCCAAAGAATGCAAGATATTAGAGTTACATTTCATGCATGTGCATTAAAGAACAGAACATAATCTTGGAACAGACCAGCTGGATGCGGCCAAAGCCCATTTGCTGAGGATCCAGTTTCCAACAGTGCCAGCAGCTTAGAGAGAGGAGAAAGACCAGGACAAGCACATAGTGGTCCTATGTCCATAGTGAGTCCTACTCACCAGGGGGGGTGAAAAATGCTCTCCTTATCCTCAGGCAGAAAACACCACCACTATAAACATTATTAAAAGTGAAAAAAGTTTAGACATATGTTTCATAGATTGTCCTGCTGAAGTTGAGTGAGTGAATTTTTTTGAGAAGCTTGGTCCATTTTTTTAAGTTAGGAGAAAGAATGAGAAATATAAATGACAAAATTCAACATTATGATACTATATTTTCCCCCTTGTATTTGAGCCTTTTCTTTTTTTTACTTGACACCAAAAGAGAAGAAGTATTGTTCCAAAACTAGAGATATTTTTATTTCAAATCCCAATTTTCTGATAGTTGATAGTGCACCAGAGTACTCCATGCAAGACTCTTTCAAATAGCAGTATTAAAGGCTGCTTTTTTACCCCCTCTTTTTACAGTGGCATCTCCAACTCTGCTGGTTTTTAATTACCCATAGAGGGTTTTTTTACTATGTTGAGGAATAGCAAATAGTTTTCTCTAGCTGATTAAATGGCAGGCCTATGCCTCCCTTACTTGTCCATGAAGTGCCCATTGAAAGAGGTCAGCCAGATCATAGAATAATTTCAGTTGGAAGGGACCTTTAAAGGCCAGCTAGTTCCAAACCTCCACCCATGATCAGGGACATCTTCAACTAGATCAGCCGTTCAAAGCCCCATCCAATCTGGCCTTGAATGTCCAGGGATGGCATGACAGATGATGCTGTCAAAACTAGTTCTCCCTTCTTGTAGTTTCAACATGTTTTACTTCAACAAAAGTGCCAGAGCTCACTAAGCAAGAAATTGCTTCTTTGTTGCAGAGATTTCTGTCTTAGTGAAGATATTTAACAGGGTTGAGTGGCTGCAAAACACAACTTCATGTAGTGAACCAAATGGTGTTGGTTGTGTTCAAAACTAATCCTTGAGTGCTCCAGGCTATGTCAGCAGGTAATGTACATGGTTAAATGTTGAGATTGGTGTTTTTTGCCTTTCTTTTGATCTAATAAATACAATTTTGGTACCCTTTGGACAAATGCACAAGTGTCAATATAGTACCCACTTGTCTGGTCATGCAAGACCTTTGCCTTAGGTTTAGCTTTTGTGCCTCTCTTTGCTGCATATTATTTAGAATGTACTGCTTTTATTTTTTACATTGTTGGAGAAAAGCTTTTACATTTGTAATTTCTTTGCAAGTTTCACAATATCTTTACTTCAAGTAAAAACCCCTAAAGCATGTTTAAAATGGGAAGGGTGGTTAAAAAAATCTCGCTGATTAACTTTCAAATTATTTCCTCATCTCACAGCATTTCCTTTCTGTTTGACTGTGCTGTCCTCACCACAGCTCCCACTCTACTGCAAATTAACTCTAGTCCCTGAATGCCTCTCATTGCCCCAGCACTAAGAGATATTTCTGGGGCTCATCAGGTGCCACAGCTGAAGCACCAGGGCTAACAAATGTTCTTGTAAAATCAAGCCTTAGCATGCTTCCCGTAAGACACAGAAGGTTACATTTTAATTCCTCTGTGTAATTTAAAGATCACTTTCCTGGTAGAGTTACATGGTGAAACCCGTACAACATTGAATATTTTATAAAAAGAAGATTTTTTTTTTTTCTTTAGTTTGTCTTTGTCTAAAATAGTCAGCACTCACTATGCATCTATGCATGAAACAAGTTATGGATATACTTTCTTAATGTTTTTCTACAGATTCTCTTGTGTTTAATGTAGTCATCCTTGTCTGTTGAGTGTATTTGCTGTTTCTTTACAGACTCCTGAGCTTTCTCAATTCCCATTTTCATGAATGTTTCATTTTAAGTACTTAGTTTTTCATTCAGCCATATTTAACTCTTGTTTCTATCAACAGGCTTTAAATTTCCTTGAATAGTACATTCTTTATTGAAGAACATACAATTCTCAATGTTGTGCAGGGAAAGTATGGTTTCCTTTTAAAACCCATCTTTTCTCCTTTTCATTTTAAATGTGAAAACACGTGGTTATGTGGCTGGGAGGTTGTTGTCTGTAGTCCTTTAAGCTTCATTAGTAGTGCAAGTCTTGCTCAGTTTTTTGTTGTTCATAGACAGCCTTCTGTGCTCAGTCACGTTTATGTACACATGGAAAAATTGTGTCTGCTAATTCCTCATGCTGGAGATTATGAATTACCTTCCTTTGACAATTTGTTAGTTTAAGTTCAGTATTTTCCACTTTTTGCTGTTTTGTTAAGGTCGTAATTAATAAGTCTGGTTGGGAATGCAAATAAAGAGTTAGTTTTTTTTGCAATGGGTCTAACATTTGCAGCTGCTCACTTAACTGGTAAATATGGGCTACAGATTGTTCCAAATTTTCTCCCCTGTCTTAGAGTTCACTAAAACTCTGGTTTTGCCCTTACCTGACAGCTTTTTCAGAAAACAAGACCTTCTTTCAATGGCAAAGACATGTATGGGTATGTCCTGGCCTTTTAGAAGGGAGTATGCTGCTGAATGAGCAGAGGGGGGCCCAAAGATAATTCACTATAGAACCAGAATAAGGTTGACATTATTTCTGAACCCATTCCAGGGTTCCTTTTCTCAATCTCTTTCTTCTTTTAATTTTTTATCGTGATTTCCATCTGGAAAAAATACATTTCTTGCCAAAGATGTTTTGTGTTTACTTTCAATTTTTACTTTTTAAGTGATAAGTCTTACCAACATTTTTTCTATTTTGATTCTTTCCCAGTAACATCCTTTCATATCTCATATGACCTGAGAAGTTCCTATTTATTGCTATTTACTTTAAAATGTGTTCTCTTTTCCTTCTTATTGGTGTTTGCACTTTGCAAAGACATGATTTGTTTCTTTGTTGTTTTGCTTTTTAGTTACTTTCAGTGTGAGATTTTTTTTTCCTTCTTTTCTTACAGTTAATGTAAGTCCATCCTATCCTATTGCCACTGCCTCTCCTAGTCTTCCTACTAACTAAAAAAGCTTCAGCTTTAGAGAGGCTGTTATATAACATAGCTGGCCCTGGGTGATTGGGCTGTTAAAGGTGCTGAAGACTCTTACACAAAAATATTCTTTTATCCACATAGTTTAACACATTTTAGTATATTAGAATTCAAAAACTCACTAGAAACCTGTTTTTCTTCTGCCTTCAGGTGAATCACTTTATGTAGACACATGACTGAAAATACAAAGTACTTCATTAATTGGCTGACATTCCACAATATAGTCAGTATCACCAATGCTCATGCGCTTAAAATAATAATAAAATATAGGTTCTGTACAATCCTTGTGAGTTCAGGTTATGTCCCTAGGAAATATGAATAGTAAAATTTAACCTTTCCTTGCAGTAATTTATGTAAAAATACTGAGCAAGTAAAATGTTTCCATTTGAAATTAAAAGCTTATTCTCCTGAGGTTTCCTGCAGAGCTTCTCTTGAATCTGTTGAAAAGAAACAAAATTAAGTAGTCTTGCTTTTGAATCAATCCTGCAAGTTCAAGGTGTGTCAGCACTTATTCAGAAAGAGACAAGTTGAAGAGAGAGTTTCTGGTGTCACTTTTTCTGCTTGCAAAACACCAGCAAGGGAGACAGTGGTGAGGCACTGGCTCAAGGTTGCCCAGAGACTTTATGGATGCCCCATCCCTGGAAGTGTTCAAGGCCAGGTTAGATGGGGCTTGAAGCATCCTGGTGTCATGAAAATGTGTCCCTGCCCATGGCAGGGGTGCTGGAACTGGGTGGTATTTAAGGTCCCTTCGAACCAAAACCATTCTGTGATTCTGTGACTGATTCTGTGACACAAAGGGATGCAGTTTTCCCAAAGGATGCAGAGATCGTCGCCTGCTTCTGAAGATCTCATGCCGAGGAAAGATAGCAAGTCTGATATAAAGTGACAACTGTTATGTTGGCATTGATAAATATCACAAGAGACAACAGCATATCAGGGATTTTCTTGTCCCAATGCTGTGGCTGCTGCCAGCACAAAATTCTCAGTGAGTGCTAGGGACACTCCTTCATGATTCGTATTTTTAGAGTTTATAGTTCTTGACACATATAGGGATTTGTTTTTAATTATAATACAGAGCTAGGCAAAAACAAAAAAAGAGTAATGTTCTCTTTAAATGAAGCCATTTGCTAAGCTGCTTGCCCGAGGTCTCTCAGTCAAGATGTAATTCTCTCTGAGGTCATTCAGCCTTTGTTGATGAGGTGAGTCTCATCTCACCAGCTGTAGAGGGAATATCAATGACTAACTTAGGCTGGATGGACAAAGCTAAGGCAAGATGAATAGACCTCTTCTGGTGTCCCTGCAAAGCAGCTGCTGGAAAGTGCTACGCAGACATCAAACTGCTTTCCCCAGCTCAACAGGTGAACCACTAATGAAGCCAGAAAGAAACTCATTGAGGTCTCTGCCTTTGGTTTATTGCTAGTCAAGAGTTTCTCTCAGGAATAATTCTTGAGGCAGGTTAGTGAAGTCATTATTTTGATGGAGGGAGAGAAAAATGGGAAAAATCACGGACAACTTAAAGTTGTGATTCCAGTAGAAAAATAACAAAATTAAGAGTTTCAAGGCAAGATAGGAAATTACAAGATAATAAATTCTAGATAATTGGTTGGCTAATTTGAATTTATTCCCTATGGGCGAGAATGACAGCAGAGTGTGAGAAATGAAACATAAAGTGTGCACTTTAAAACCGAGAGAGACAAAGAGGTAATGGGAAGATCTAGTCAGATCTACTCCTATTTGCTGCACTTGCATGCACAGCATTTTTAAGCATTTCACTTACAACAGTGAATAGTTGCCCGGCTCCATGTGCCTTCCTAGCTCTGAGCTCTGCCTGCTGAGAGTGGTAATACATGAGGTCTTTAGTGAAAGTAAAAATACTGATTTGAGGGGCATTTGATGTTTAGGTGACCATGGCATAATTAAGAACAGAAATTCTGTTGAATAGACTTCCATGCACTCACACACAGACATAAACACGCAGGCAGGCATTGGAAACTGGAATCTGGGGTCCACAGGGTCAGATTTTAGGAGCTGCAAAGGGTATCTGTGAGAGATCTCATCACAGCTATCATATTCTGCACATTGTCACAGGGTAGGTGCTTGTGAAGGGTAAGTAATAAGGTAAACAGCCTCAGATCACACTCTAAGCTGTGCCTGGGATAAAGCTATTTTTCAGCAAGTCAACTCAATGCCTCTGAAAATTTTTGCTACTGAGCTACTTCTACAATTAATTCCCCCTTTGCCATTATCTTGATCTACGTCACTCTTTCTTACATTACTTGCCTTTTCATGACTGTTAAGATGGCAGCTGACAAGAGAAATAAGAATCAGATTTAGACTTCATTGTCAATCTCATTACTTCATTACAGACTTATTGAAAATACTTTATTAACTGCAGAGTCACTGAAATAATGCCATATGTCATGTCAGCTTCAGAAAAACCCCCTCTTTTCAATATTAATTTTGAGTAGGAAAACCTTTGCACAACAGAAAAATGCCCTGAAATATTACGTTTGATTTTACCCTCTCTCATTTGTATGGGTTACTGTATAATGTCTGAATTAGAAATTTAAGTGAATGCCGGAGTAAATGGATTTTTTAAATTAAATATTAACTACAGTTCAATGTGAAGAAGTGTTTAAAAATATAACTTCATTTATCTACAAAGTTAAAGTTTCCATATATTTTAACATGAGAATCCATCTTCATGTAGATGGATTTCTATCTTTCTATTATCTTGAACAGAAAGTAACTTTATCCTCTGGTTTCAGGGTGGGAGATGGTTTCAGCAATACTGCAGTCAATGTTTTCTAAGCCATGCACTCAAATTAAGCTCTGAAATAGAAATATCCTGATGTGAATTATGTGGCTGATCACGTCTCATAAAATTCAGTTCAATTATATTTTGTAGCTTAAACATGGATGGAGAAGTCTGGCATAAGTCATCTTTCAGTAGTTTGTTATCAAACATCTTGAAGGATTTTTTTGTGACATTCTAATTCCCTTTGCAGTTTTCAAGGGAAACATGTGAGACTAACCCAAGCAATAATTACTTTTCAGCACTTATAATAATTATTTTTAGCACTTCATTTAATAAGCACGTTTGCTTTAAAATGGTTTGCAGCTCAGAATTATGCAGAAAAATCATGTTTTACAAACGTTGAACAACTTTTCTGAATGCTGAGTTTAATTGTTGCTTCAGTGCTGTTTGGTGCCTGAATACACAAAGAAATGTGTAACATGCATGTTATGAGTCAGGTTACTTTAGTTTCAGTTTAATGCATATGCCTCCTAGACAAGAATTTTTCATTTTCTTGGAGAGACTCAGAGTAGTGGGGATTTTGCTGGCTTACAGATTTGGCAACAGGGAATGAGTGTGAAATGGGGATAGGGGAGAAAGATGGAAAACCCTCATACTTTGCTGTTCTGTCATTTCATTTGTTAAGTGAGTGCTAGAAGTTTTTTGTACACTTGGGCTCTCCAGTGGCTATTGTAAGAGGGTTTGTGTGTGTTTGTGTGTGTCCATACTTTTCAGTGTTTCTCTCTAAGCCTCCCATTGTGTTACACATATGTAGGTGTGTATTTGTGCAAAATTTTGCGCGGTGATCCCCACCTCCTTAAGCATTCAAGCAGCCTCTCATATAAGTTATCAAAGCAGTGTCTGAATCAGAATGGTCTGCCTACATGGCATGGAGGGTAATACACAGCCAGTCCAGCTTGTGTCCCAAGAGTAAGGTACATGCATTCTTTTTCTTCTCTGCAGTTATATGCTTTGCATCTCTGAAAAATAATCTGAAGTTTACATCTATCTTAGAAATTAATTCTCTTTATAAAGGAAGACTACTCAGTATAAGGTAAGTATCTACTTCATAAGCGTTGCTAGTTGCTTTTCAAACTGAAAAAGGTTTAGATTAGTTGATAAGGAAAAAATCTATACTCATTGGGTGATGAGGCGCTGGCAGAGGTTGCCCAGAGAAGCTGTAAGTGCTTCATCCCTGAAAATGTTCAAGGCCAGGTTGGATGGGGCTTTGAGCAGCCTTTTCTAATGAAATATATCCCTGCCTGATGCTTTCTGGAGGCTGACCTGGAACAGAGACTAGACAGAGCAAGAGGATAAAGTAGGGATTTATTAAAAGGCCTCCATGGGTACACCTGGACTGCACAAGAGCCCAGCTGGGCCACACCCAAGATGCCCCAAAATGGTCACAAAATGAAAGATCTATCACAAGGTCTCACACTTTTATAAGTTCTGGTCCATTTGTCCATCAATTGTCCAGCCATAACTTCAGGTTATGAAGCTCTGTCCTCCTGGTTTTTTCTTCTCACTTCACTGCTGTTTTCATTCTTGGGCCTGAAAGTTGTCCTTGGTATCCAGCTAGAGGAGGAATTGTTTTGTCTATCTACTCTGTGAAGAGAACTCAGTAGCATTTAATATGAAACCTAAAACTACTCACCAAAACAGCACAGGATCTAAAAAATACAAAAGCAAAAACTCAAGACATAATGCCCATGGCAGGAGGGTTGGAACCAGAAGATCTTGAAGGTCCTTTCCACTCCAAGACATTCTATGATTCAAATCCTTCTCAGTATTGAGTACCAGGAAATAGTTCATGTTATCATTCTTGATGGGATTCAGCAACAATGTAAAATTCTGCAGCCTGTGGCTGCAAAAATAAAAAGCAAGGTGTACTGAACTGGCCCACAAGAATAGCAGAGGTTCTAAGAGGCAGTGGGTACTAACTCTGTCCTTGAATTTGTATCATTCTCTTCTTATTTTTTTTTTAACAGCTCAGCTACCTTTAAGGATGAGAAAAGTAAGACAGTAATTATGTTTTGAAAGTAAAGAGAGAGCAATATAAGTGGTGTTAGTTATTGGACAGAAACTGTAAATTTCAATGTTAGGAGTCAACCTGCATTGGAATAAATTCTTAAATTAATGCCATTACTCAAAAACGTAATACATTTAGGATTATCATAAAATAACCCAAAAAGAGGAGAAATATCTGCAGTATGATGGAGATGACTGCTGCAAAGGAAAATGCTGATTATCTTGAGTACAGTAACTGCTGTATTCTGTCTTGTCTTTGCGTTCCCCATAAATATTTTATTTCAGATAAAATTGCATCCATTATGTCTTATAAGTGACCATAGGAGATGACTTTAATGTACTGGGAATGAAGCATCATTGGTTTTAGAATAAAGGAACTCAGTCCAGCTTGTGAGTAGGGGCAGGCTTGGCTGGATATGAGCCTTCACCTCCAAGCTATTTTCAAGGAAATTAGAAGTGTGGTCATCTGTTTTCTGCTGAATTATTTCATAGTATAAACTCAGGGAGTTTTACTAAATGGACTTTTTCACAAAGCCGTCTGGTTCCTGTGGAAATTTTCATCTGCCAAATGAAACATCTCACTTCAAAATCATAAGAATTCAGAAGAAGTCCAAATTATTTCCACTTGAAAGTGCTTATGTCTTAGAAAGTTGAGATATCCCATATCAACACTTTCTACTTCTTGAATTGTGGTCTCTTTTCTTAGCATATCCTGTAAACAGGTGCCCATAAGATGCTTTCTGGCCCTTGAGAGCAGAGTAGAAGTGCAGGAGCACAGCAGAACTATTTCCCAAATGCCAATACTTTCAGTTGACTGTCAGAAATATAATCATTTTAGGAGAAGTTAGAGAGAGAAATCAATTCTGATAAATGTGCCCTTCTGTAAAAGGGATGCAGATTGCCCCCATCAGGAAACAAGTTGAGTTCATGCTTTGTAAGTTGCATTGCATTCTAGGTATGCCTCTGTTGGAGATTTTTATGTGACATTTCAAAATAAGCCTGTAGTTGCCATAGAGAGGCATGGGAAAATCTGAGGATGCTGAGAAAATAAACAAAGATAAATAGAGGTACATTTTTTGTATATTTGTTTATGTTCCCTTCCACCCAAAATCAGGTGACTTAAAGCCAATATGCCGCCTAGTGTGCCTACTAACACTATTTATATTACAGTACATATAAAAATGTTAAAAGTATACTCTACATGGTATAAAATATATATAAATGTAAAAATACAATTATGTTTAATATTCTCTTTTTGACAATGCCGATATGTCTATTGAGAGAGGCTTGGCACAGGAAGGCTTTAGGCTGTCCAAATCTGAGTCCATTCACAGGAACCAAGTGGTTGATATTTCTCTTTTGTGTGAATAAAGGTCCTGATGTGATTCTGTGCTGTCTGTTGAGTCTTATGGTAAATTACTGAAAGCAAACATCTACAGAAAAGTCA
The DNA here is from genome assembly GCA_013397295.1 of Polioptila caerulea. Lineage (NCBI taxonomy): Eukaryota > Metazoa > Chordata > Aves > Passeriformes > Certhiidae > Polioptila > Polioptila caerulea. The sequence continues at coordinate 819,975 of VYXF01004078.1, forward strand.
GTATTTACCATTGGTGTTATTGCTCTGTCTCTTCCAATAGAGTTTTAACTTCTTTGAAGAAATTGGAGGGTATTGCATTGTCGCATAGGTCTCTGACAGTCTACTTGCAATCTCCTGTTCTTGTGTTTAGGAGAGATTTTGCTTTTGAAATCTCTCAGTGTATTTATCACTTCACCAAGAATGGCTGAACAAGAGCACAACATACTTCTCAGCTTCTTTTACCATTTCCAAGGGATGTTTTATGTTGTCTCCTTTAGCATTTCCAGATCTGGAAAACAACGAGGTGAGAGCTGTTGATACTAAGACCTTAACAGTATCCATTGAGTCATAAGTGGTTCGGTTCACAAAGTTGTCCTAGTAATTTTTTTAAGAAAACATTACTACTAATGGAATTGAAAACAATGGCTGCTGACTGCTGTTTGCACTTGCACTGCATTCTCTCCTAAGCCTCTTTACATTGTTTCTAAGTTTGAAAACTGAGTCATATTTAAATTGTTTACATTAGGATAGTAAATAAAATGGCAGTTGCTGAGGAATCTACTCTCTAACACATTTAAGAATCTGCTATTTAACACATTAAGTGATTTATGGCTGCAGTAGACAATGCATTAAAATCCTGCATGTGAAATTAAAAATATAATGGCTGGAAAACTGTATACGAGCTCAAAGGAAGGTATGAAACATCCAAATAATTAAAGGCTACCAGCAAGAAAGTTATAAGAGTGTTAAAAAATAAAAAGATATGTTATTATATTCAAAAAGAAAATAGGATTTGTTTAATAGTTTAATATTCTAACTCTATATAGGAAAGAATGCAGTGTTCGGTTTCCTGTTCTTATTTCCAGAGAAAATGGCAGCATAACCAGTTTTAAAGTTGGCCGCAGTGAAATCCTAACACGAACAACAACAAATTTTCCACTGGGCTGTGGAAACAAGGGGACTTCGAGCATGGAGCAGGCATTGGGCTGGGACTGCAGAGGGAAAGTAATGCTGAGGGCAAGGGCTGCAAAACCCCTTTGCCTGTTTTGCTTGTTCCAGAGCCTTGGAAAGCCATGCAGGCAACTACCTCCAGCTTTGTAGAAGGGATCAATGTCCCTCAGCTTTTGGTTGGAGGGGCAAGTCTGGCTCTCTGAGGCTCTCCCTTCCTTCTCCATCCCAGCTCTGCCTCTTCTCTCTTTCCCCCTCCTTTTTATTGCAGAAGTGACCTGGGCTTTTATCCCTGGATAGAAAAGATCGCTTTTTCCTGTACTTCAGAAGAATCTGAAACTTTGTGTGTAAAACAAGAGTCGCCACTCTTCCAATGTGATTATCATAAAGGAGAGTTCTGTGAGAGGTTTTTTCCAAGCCCAGAGAGGTGCTTTCACATCTTTTCCTTGTTTCCCCACAGATTTTCACTCTCAGTTCATGGTCTGTTGTGACAATGACAGCAGAAGAGGGCCTCTTGACCTCGCGATTAAAGCATAAGATTGACAACCAGGCATCGTGGGTTCTGCTTAACTCTACCGCTTGCATTTGCATTGCTTATCAAGGTTTTGGGCTGAGGTTTTTTACCTTTTTTCTTTAGGCTATTCTACTGTTATGGTATTGCAGATGACTTTGGTCCTTTATATGGCATTGTTTGTAAAACAAGGTGTGATGTAGCAAGGAGTAATGGAGCATGATTATAAGATCATTGTGAAATTTGATGAGAAGCCTGTTCAGCACTTCCCATTCACAAAAGCATCCCTGCTGAGCTCGTTGGGTCTTGAAGCCAAGGGGTGTTCTAGCGAGTAATGTGCAAAAACAGGCTCTTTGACTGTGGCTTAATCCTAAAATATATGTTGTGACTTCAGTGGAAGCTGTGCATGTCCAACGATTGTTGTATCAGTCCGTTTCATCTGTAAAGTACTCGGAGATCTGCTGTGCAGCCAGGCTGTTATTTGAACCTTTAGTATGCACTACATGAGTGAGCTGATTTTAGCTTGTCTGTGAGCATAAATAATGATTGTGAGCACCATGGTTGGCAATGTATTTTGGTGACAAGAGTCCTGCATTAAGTACAAGAATAATTCATTATTTTAAACAGTTTAATTATGTTCATGCATTCAGTTAATTGTGTGCAATTTTTTAAATCCCTCTATAACTTTAGATGATACAGGACCCCTAAATCTTATTATTTCATGTGATCTGGTGTCCTAAGTCCCTTAGCTTACACAATAGTATAGTCTGTATTTTTTCCAAGCAGAAAATTAGCAAAGTCTGGAAACACTATTAATTGTTTCATACAGAGATGAATTTTAATGACAAAAGTTTGAGATTTCATTTTGTTTCTATATCAAGACTGAAATGTATTATTAAAAATGACATAACTTAGTTTATAAACAGATTTTTAAGAATTCATAAGTAAACATAATTAAAAACATTTTTATTCATAGATCTCTTCAATTATTTAATACTTGAAGCCAGATGTTTTGAGTGCCTTCTTCAATAGAGGTTGCTATATGATATTCACATTCAAAGAATTACACAAGGAATGTTTCTTTTTAGAATACTGAACATTTTTTAATAGATCTGATGCCAAAGGCATGCTGCCTCTCATAGTGGCCATCATATTTCTCTGTTCTGAGGCAGCTGTTTTCCAATTTTTTCCAATTTCCATTTTCTCCAATTTCCAATTTTTAATCTCCCTTGTTTTTCTTTTCACTATAACCAGATCTGTAAACTTTTGAGGTTTGTAAATCTTGCTTGAGGCTAAACATATATCCCTGTAATGTATTTTGCCTTAAATTATTGATATGTATGTTCAACTGTGACTTTATCTTAATGCAGTTTTTGTCTGGCAATTATTATACAATGCTATTTAAGAAGTCCTCAATTGCTTTTGTGTAAGAAATTTAGATATTAAATAGTAAGATAAATTTCTATAGTATTCATTGTATTCTTACTGACTGGGGAGATTTGCTTCTTCATGTCTGTGATAAAGGTTGCTGGGACCTGTGAAGTTCTCATTTATGGGACAGTATTTTATTGAACTTAGGATTAATTTTTTGTACTGCTACAGTCCCTGGAAGGCCCACTTACAGCTGGCATAAGACATTGTAAAAACACAACAATTCTGGGTGTTTCTGATAGCTGACAAAAAGCACTAAATAGGCAAAGGCAGCCCAATTCCCAAGGGAGCAGCCAGGTGATATTGTCCAGCTATGTCAGGTTTTCCTCCATGCAGTACAGGTAAAGTCAAGGACAGAAGAACAGTGAAAACAGTGTGTGGATATTCCAAACTGATTTTCTAAGCATTAGGGAATATGAGGTCAGTATCAGACACCCTGTATCACAGGCCAGATCGGGGTAGGGAGGTCCTCCAGATAGTGTGTGATGCATCCAGGGGACTGTCCAAAGCCCTGTTTGTAGTTAGTGCTGGGATAGAGGTCTGGTGCAGCAGGGAGTTTGGGCTGGCCCCCAGCACACTGCTGCTGCCCTGGTGCCATGGTCCAGGGGGATGTGGCTGCTTCTGTCAAGAGCGTGGGGCGGCAGAGGATTTTACGCCCACAGGAATGCCATAAGGTGACAAATGTGACAAAATGCAACATGGGGAAAGAGTGTACAAAAGATATCACCAAGTAAACCCCTTCAACTCAATGACAGTCTTTTGCAGAGCTCATGGACACACAGGAAGGGTTACAGGTGACATTTGGACAAACGCACATGTGCGTAATTCTTCCCTAGTTCTGATACCCTGTCTCTCTGCTTTCACTTGCTTTTTCCTATAGAGAAATCGATCTGGTTTCTTCTTAGTCTATAAAAACATTGTGACTTTCAAATCGAAATTGGACAGATTTTCGTTGCAGCATATAAACACCTTACAGTCTTGGCTCAGTGTCGTGGTTTGACATAGCTTGGGTTTAAGTTTTATTTGATATTTTGTAATAACAGTGAAAAGATTAAATTTTCAATAAGTCAAGAAGTGTAAACATGAGTTAAATTACCCTGATACCATCCCATTCCAGTGTCATTGCTGGCATTAAGTCCAGTCTTGCATCTCATCATTGTACAGAGCTGATGTACAGATTTACATGTTTGGAGATATGCCATGAGACTACGAGGATTTCTTGGTGGTGCTCTTGTGATCAGTGGCTTGTCATGTGTTTGGTTACAGGAAAGTTCTTTAAAAGATTAAAATAAAATTGCAATAAATAAATAAATAACATTAATACTTAACATGCAATTATTGTTTAGGCTTTTAATAAGTAAAATTAAATCTTGGTTTTCCTATTAAATAAACTAAAATTATTTATAGTATATTAAATGCATTCACCTTTATTAATCTCTAGACTGTGAATCTTTAATGCACAACAATCAATATAAAGTTCAAAACTGGTTGTTTTACTTCAGCCTACAGCATTAGCAATCAATAGGAGCTAGATAAGAAAATACAAAGATAGTGCTTTCCTTATCTCAAGTTATTCCTGCAAAAGCTGTGTAGAAAATTGCTTTATCTATTATTTGTACTATGTTTCAATTAATTTGTCCAAAGAATTAATATGCAGCTCCTTATAACAGGATGGTGATGAAATGCAAATGCAAAACTATGGTGTGTTCATGAGTACAAAAAAAATCAAGAGATAAAAATTATTTCATGTAGGTTTTGTTTGAAAATAATGGAGCCAATTATTTTTTGTTCTGAATCTTTCAATTTCACCAGCAAGCTCTTCTTCCTAGAGGATATTTTTTGTTATATTATTCCAAAGCACAAAGGTTTTTATCTTAAACATGTTTCAAAATATAGCCTTTTGTATACTTCACTTAAAATTTCAGTTTGACTAGTCAAGATATTTACCTAAAATAAAACACAGACAGAGATTTTTGGTGACTTGAGAGAAACTGATTTTGATCCTTAGGAAAAGGAAAAAACTTTGCTATAGGTTGTTTTGAAGTCAGCATTAATTGAGACAAAATAGAGACAAAGCAAGAAAACATGTATGCCATTTTGTCAATTATTATATTTAAAACTAAATTAATATATTTTTAACTGTTTTTGCTGATCCAGAAAAAAAGTTCTTTTGGGCCTAATTAATCTGTCTCCCAGAGAAGGCTTTCTAAGTGGAGTGGCTTTTGTTAGCTGCAGGTCTGTGCTTCACTATGTCAACAGCTGCTTCTGGACCACTACCAAAATTGTATTTCTTAAGCCAAGCTTTCACCCATGGATGGCTGGAGGGATTTAGTGGAGAGGAACGGTCATTGGTTATAGTTAAGGGCTCAGGCTACAAGCCTGTGTGTCAACAGGCACTCAGCTTTTTGCAAGGTTGGGTTCTCCATGACCTGGGGCAGGAGCTGCAGTGCTTGGTTGCCATCACACCTTGATTGTCTCAATGCAGTTGTGACAAGAAAACGATTTCTTGTCATGTTGCAGAAAGAAACAACTGTCAATTTGAGAGTGAGACCTCTAATAAAAAGTCAGCTCCTTATTTGCCTTATGCAATAAAAGCACAATAGGTTTTTTGTTGGGCAAAAGACCATTGCAAACAAAGGTTGGCCATAGTTTAGGCATTAGCTCAAAAAACGTGGCTTTGCTATTCGGCATTTTAAACACAGTCAAACCATTTTACCCTTTTGAACATGCATTGGTTGGTCTAAAAGCCAGAAAATACTCCCTGGACCAGTATCTAGGGTATATATTGGTATAGAACCTTCTCCTATAGACATGGACTTGCCCCTTAGAAAGTGGACTCTTCAGTTCAGTTTGTATGACTCTGCTATAATCTTTTCCTAATAACAGAATAATAACTTATTATAATTTCTGTTCTAAACTGATTGTTTTTTCAATTGATATTTACCTTAGGGAAAGAAAAAAAAAAAAAAAACAAATCCGAGCTTGGACACAAACCAGCCTTCTACAGTTATTTTTCTCTCACATTCATTTTTTTTGGTCTCTGTATTCTGTATGTTCCTCCTTGGCACAAATTTGTGTTTTCTGAGTTTCTGTTCAATCTCTGACCTATTGTTCTTTTAAAACAGTTGCTTCTTACAGTGCATCACATTTAAGAAGAAAGCACAAAATCATGACCTAAAAAAATAACTTCATTCTAAGGAGCGCTTTGATCTTTTCCAAACCATGGTGCTTTACAAAATTCAATTAACTTTCCTAGTGTGATTCCTTTTAGCCAAAAGTAAGCAAAGAGTACAAAGTAATAATTTTATTTATTGACCAAAAGCTGACAATTCATTGGCTGTTTCTCCTGCTTGTACCAGCACTTGCTAATGTTTGGGTTATGGACACTACAGTGGATGTTTATTTGATTTTAAGTGAATATTTTGTGCAGCTTTGGTTTCATAATTTTATAAAGCAATTTACATGGCAGAGCATACTTGATGTTCTGCATATAAACTCTATCAGTATTGGCTTCGTGATTACTTTGAAAAGGAATTTATTACTGCTTATCAAGATGAGATCAATATCACATCACATGTTGTTAGAACTTTGCATCTAGATGCTGTGTGGCTGTTCTTGTCTTTATTTTCTTCCTCTTCAGTTTTAACTTCCATCTCTTTTGGATTATGTCCTGATTTTTTACTGATATGTAAAAGGATGGATTTACGGGATACTGCTTATTGTATTGAGTCAAGCCTATCTGCTTTATTTAAATCTGGAGGAATTAATCATCTAAGTTCTTTAATGGAACTTTTATAAATACTATGGCATTTCACTGCTCATCCTTGAGGTAAAGCTGCTCTTAATCCAGAATCTTTGAATTAGGCTTGATTCTTCTCTATTTAATTGATAGTAGAATCAAAGAAAATGGCAAAAATGCCAAGAATTTGACAGCATGAACTGCAGTGGTTTTTAGAAATCTTGTCTTAGGTGTAACTGCACCCTGGGTATTCAGATCTTTGGTTCAACAGTAAATTCATTTTCTTGTCCTGTGGCCTATATTACTGTATCTTGTTTATCTTAGTTTAGTTCAGGCTCTACTTTACACTTTCTTTAATTGCATCTAAAATGTTCTATTTTATTCTTCTTGTATTGGGACTAAGTTGTTTAAACACATCGGTGGATACCTGATCAAAATGTTTATGCAATGTGCTTTCTCCATGCATAATTTTACTTCTTGATTTCAAATCAAGACCTCTCGTCAATCCTATGGTCTAATCAAGAACTGTTTCTCTCTAGCAATCCTCTACCTGTGTATATTAACAATTTTGTTTTATGCTCTCAGATATCTTCCTTGATGTATTGCTTCTTTTTATTTTCTCTATCCTTATGTCTAACTCATTCAGCTCCTTCATTACTCTTATTTTATTTGTTTTCCCCGCAGTCTTCTATGAGGGTTGTGTTTTGCCTTTTTTATTATTTCTCTTAATGAAACAGTAGAAACTGATTGCTAACCTTTCCATGGATTAGGTTTAATTAGAAAGTGTCAGTTGTGTAGAACTGCTTTTTGAAAATGCTATATGACAACTGAAAATTAGGAAAATTATTTTTACTTGTGGGAGTCAGAGTTTACAGCTCCCAATTTCCTTAGTTCCGTACTATCTCTGTCTAGTCAAGGTAGTCAGTTCCTGCAGACCATTCAATTCAAGTGCCTCCAGCAGTTTCAGGATCAAGCCTGACACTGGAGAAGCATTTCTTTTTCTTCAGTAGTTTAGTTTGAGTTCCAATTACAGAGAATTTTGCCTCCAATATTTAAATCGTGTCTGAAGATGTGTGTTTCTGGCTCTGCACATCTCGCCACCCTGCCCTTTATCCAGCTGTATTGTGGGTGGGTCAGTGGCCCGTTCTCCCTCCAGTGCACTGGATGTGCAATGTGCTGGGTTTGCAATGTGCAAAGCTCTTCTGACAAAGGTGTGGTTGTTTCTATCCCATATTTTCTCCATATCTGGTCTCAGGGTATATGTCTGTATTCTCTGTGCCTCAGGCCTCACTTGCCCACAGACTTACCTCACCTCTCTTCTGCTCTGTTCTCTCTGCCTCCTATTTAAAACCCTCTGCTTCGACTTCTCTTTGTTTTTCCTGATTTGGCACAGTCGTTTATTGAATGTCTGTGGTTTAACATTCTTACACTTCTTTCCCCTGCTATGTCTATTGCTTCTTATGTTAGGATGTAACCCAACAGACCACATGTTTCCAAATGGCTTCCTAATGACAGGCAGACCTGAATCTTTTCTAAACACATCAGCGTGGGAGTCAGTCATTCAGAACAGTGCTGCTGTGGCAGAAGGATGGACTGGCTGAACTATTGATTCCAGCTCTTGTCTGTTTGTGCCCAAGGTCTGTGGCCCCAGTGTGTGGCTGGTTTTTCTTCATGACATAAAGAGTGTCATTAGTTTTGTTTCTGAACCTACAAACTCAAAGGTCTGCTTAAAACTAATTTAATTCAGGCTGAATTGGAACTTTACAGGTGGTGTAGCTGATTCTCTACATCTCCTCTATGTGGAGCTTGCTCCTTTTCTGATATAACCTCTTTAATGCTGACCAAGTTTCCCAGGTGCTCTGTCTGCACACCACTACAACTATTTAATGGTGTGGTTTAAGTGTATCAAACAATGGTGTCATGCATTGAACCAAATACCAAAATTTGTCTTAGTGCTGTGTAAACAAATGATGTAAAGCCATTCACAGCCCCTGAGGTCTCACACCTGTAGTTATCTTGCCTGTGGTGGAGGAAGAATGAGCAAAGCCACGGCAACAGGAGCATCGTGGGATGGCTTTGGTGAGTCACAGGTTGTTGCACCTGCTATGATTAAAAAAAAAAAAAATTAATACACGTTAAAATAAGCATGATTTTATTATAAAGGATACTTTAGTTAAAATTGCATAGCACCTGTGTGTGCCTCATGTTCATATTGTTCACAATCCACATGGCATGTGCTTGGGGACAGATTTACTCATACGAGCTCAGCAGGAGCAAACAGTGGAAAGTGGTCCCTGTGAAAAGACGTTTCCTCCTCCAGAATTTTTCTGGTCTTAACTTTATAGCTGAGGCTCATCTGGAGTCTTAATGATTGGCATCTGTCATTTGTGTTGACACAACATGTCTCACAAGTGTTATTGTTTCCCCAGCATGGACTTTCTTCTGCTGTAAACCACAAGTCTGGCTTAGACACAGAAACTCGGTGCTGCTGATTTTTTGCCTTTTACAGCACGGAGCACATTAGAGATAACAAAAGAAAGTAGCAAGTTAATAAGGATGCACATCAATTTTCATAGCAGTTTTTAATGATTGTGTTCCCTGCTTCGTCTATATCTTATTCAGTTCACTCTCTTTTCTGTGACTATTGCTCTGTAGTGCAGCAGTGCATCTCATTTTGCAGCTCCAACTGATGTTTATTTCATTCTCCTGAGACTCTCACAAATGCAGGAATTGTTTTAGAGCGGGGATATATGGTTTGTTTCTCTCTTTGAGATGACTTAAATTTTTCTCAAAAACAGCCAAGACTTCATTTCTGCTCAACTACCTAAACATTCTAAGCTTTCTTGTGCTTTTTCAAAACTCACAGACTTTTCCTTGCTATGTGTTGGCATTGGGTGTGCCATACTCTCCTGAAAAGGCACAATTTCTACTGCTCAGAAATCAGATCCATTTTCTGAACAGTAACTGCATGAGGAAAGCACTTATCTTTTCAGCTGTGGTGGGACAGAGGGACCAGAGATTCCAGCCCTCCTGCCACTCCCCTGGCCTTGAGCATCACCAGGACCACGGGACCACTCTGAACAGGGTCAGTTCACCCCTTTGCTTACCTGAGATCAGGTTTTCAAGTATTATCCAGCCTCAGGAAACTGGCTCAGCAATTACACCCAGAAATGTGATCAGTGACATCATTCACAAAGTAACTCTTTGTGGAAATAATCCGTTCTCGGGGGGTTGTGCTGTCTGCCTGCACATGTTTGTTAGGCTGTTATACTGAAATGTGTTTGTTTATCAGAAAATAACATTGGTATGAGTAGGGCAGAGGGAAGGTTTATTCTGTGCTGTGGAGTTCTATCCACTGCAAGTTTGGGGATTTTTTTTACCAATCCTGAACATTAAAACTGAGATTCTGCTTTTAAAAACCTGCCTGTGCTGTATGCAGTCAGTCTGCCGGTCACGCAACCTGCGCTGTGCGAGCGCGCAGCGAACCTCGCAGAGGGAGATTGCCCACCCTGCAGGGAGCAGCTGAGCAACCTAAGCCCAAAGGACAGCTCATCTGCTGGAAACAGTGGGTGCACCACAGCAGCAGGGTGTGACAGCGGGGTGGATGTACCTGCTGTTTTGGCAGCCAGAGCAATTGTCAAGGCAAAGGAGCCCTAAGATGTCAACGTTTCACTGACTCACCTGTCTCAGTGACTCTGCAGAAAGGCAAGTGAGGATATGCTGGAGGTGGGCCTGTTAACTCCACTGTCAGGACGATAATAAAGCATGTAACTAAGTCAGCAGAAGCAATTTAGATGCAAAAGGGATTAGAGCCCATTACTAACTCCCCAAGGAGTCCAGCTCCTGATCCAGCTATCTCCTCTGGAAACTTACAGAGCCTTATGAACAGCAGTGATAACTGGAAAACAGTGCAAGATGTTGTCAGGAACTTTGGGGTTTTTTCCCATGGACACACAAAAGATTTCCATTGCAGCTTTGTGCTTGGGCTGGCAGTAGCTGTTCATACTCAGCTCTCTTCTGGCATTAGGAAAACCTGCGCATATTGGTTGGGGAATTCACAGAAAACATTTCTAACTAGTCTAAAGCTAGTGTCAGTCAATATTAGAGCATGTTAGAACTAGAAATCAAGGAATTACAGAGGAGAAAATGGCTTGAATATATAACTGCCTTGGTATGGGCCATTTTTAACTGAGGCAAAATCACCCTGCTCTTAGTACCTGTCCATACAGAGTTTAAAAGCCCAGCAACAGGGTATTGAAGAGCACTTAGTTCCAACATGGGAGTTTAATACTGTTTATATGGAAAGAAAATACATAACTAACTGTAAAATATTTGAACAGCATTTCCATAATAATGGATTTAGTTCATAATATAGATGTTTACTATCAAGAGGGATGAAATGAAAAATAATGCAAACTTAATGGAAACATAAAATGGAAAATATTAAGGAGGTTGCACAAGGTCATGGCTGACAGATGTTATGACATGTGTCCGTGCATTTGTTCATGCATCTTTATTTAGTTAAACAGAATAAAGACTCTTCTTGACAGAAAAGGGCCCCAGGGTCACGATATCATGTGGCAGTCATAACAAGGAGCCAGAAAATTTGGGCTAAGTGTGGAAGAGGTTTTTGGGGAAGAGTTCTGCAATTTTCCTTGCTGTTTTTAAAATACACTAAGCACTTGTCAATGTAGGGAGCACAAAAAGATCACCTTAATACAGGCAGGGTTTGCTTATGTGTGTTTTATTTCAGGAGCGGGGCATGTTTGTGTTTCTCTCCACTTCTGCTGCAGCTTGTAGGGGATCTGTAGTTTTGTAGTTCTGGTCTTCATTGTGGGACAGACATAAAAGAGAGAAGCAGCACAGGGACTTGTAATGCAGAAACTCAGGCCATATTCTGTTCTGTAGTATCTTGTTTGTTACCTGGCTAGTTCTTTGCTGCCACATTTATTGTACCTGGAACTTGCATGTGCCCCTTGCAAGGCAAGGTGTTCCTTCTGTGTTTGTAAGGTAAGGTTAGGGTGTGAGATACAGAGGCAGTAAGACTTTGGAGAGAATTGCCTATGAATTATGTTTATCAGGGTCCAGAAGATGAGAAAGTTGAAAGAGAACATTTAATAGTGAACAATTATGGTTGGTTATTCATAGTTATTCCATTTCCATAAAGAAGAAACCATAATGATTCAGCAGCCATTTTCTGTACACAAGCAATGCTTTCATTCATTTGAGACCCTAAACAGCTGAATAACATTTTCACTAAGCTTCATGGAAGTATTTTTACCACTACTACTAGATGTTTCCATTGGATTTAATAATATATGATTTTGCTAATTGTACAAAATGCTCACAAGACATCTCTCTTCGAGACCTAATCTTAGTAACAATAAATTATTTTTACCTAGATTATGAAATTTTTTTCATGTTACTTTTCCAGTCCATGTGAATTCAGAAAATTATCTGGGCCATGGAGGCATTAGATGATACTCTGATTGGAGGTTCAAAAATCTCCTCATTTTCTTCTGTATCACTGTATATTTCTTTGTCTTTCTTGATGTGCTAAATGAACTGAAGAAATTAAAATTATTAAATATGTGAGACCAGAAAAGGACTTGCATTAATCATCAGCCATTAATAATTCAAAGTAATTGTCCTGACATAAAATAAGTAGAGTCAGAAATTATCTTACCATATTGCAATTTACAGTAGGAAGTATTTTTCCGTACTGATTTTCAAACTGCTTGAAAAAATCAGGCTTTCAACACAGCATGAACTGTTCTTTGTCTATAACATGTAATTTTCTGTGCTGTATTTTCCTAATTTATTTTTATTTACTTTGGGGCACTATGACTTGATGGATTTGTGATTGACATCTCTGTCATCAATTGGTTTTGCTCAGTATTTCAGTGGTCTCTATCAAACCTGACTGGAAATGGTGCTATAATCCTATATATGCTATGTTAGAAGAGAAAAGGGAGATTGATCTTAAACAGAGAAAAAGCAACTGAAGCTTTATGACAAATATATCAAGAATATTTTTTCAGGAATGTAATACTCAGTTATGACTGAAGATTTTGAATCTTAGAGACCAAACAAAAAGCAGTTTCATTTCTTTCTAGAGCATAGTCACTATAGTTGAGCAGAGCATGTGTTAGGAAAAGGTGCTATTTTGATGAGTATTTTAAAGGAGGTGGGAGAGGGGGTGTTGGGGTGTGTTGAATTAACTAAATAATTGTTTCAGGATTAAACAAGTGCTCCAGAATTATGCAACCCATCTAGAGCAGCAATACACCATGTTATCTTTGTAGAAAGAGTAAAGAGCTCAGTGCAAATAAATTCATTTGAGGAAGAGTAGATGGAGATTGATCCTGGAAGTGTGACAGAATAAATTTAACAACAGAAGGGAAAATATAAGTCTGAAAAATGAAACTAAAGTTGGTTAAAAAATCAAAATTATGCTCACAAAAATAAATCCAAACAGCCTAGAAAAGCTTCTAGAGATGGTAATCACAATTTGTTTAAAAACAGGGAGGAGCACTGCAATGTACTGTTTTTTCCTATAATATCTAATAAAAAGAGTAAATAGTGGAATAGTTATTATTCATTATTCATTTTCCATATGTAAAAGAAATTATCATCCCAGTGGAATCAATAAGAATCAGGATGGTGAAAGGTTATGCACTCCAAATCTAAGGAAATTTTATCCTTACAAATCTAAGAAATTAAACCATTTAGGGATATTTTTTAAAATCAGAAATAAATGTCTTGGAAAGATGGATAAATTTATCAGTGTCCCAGCTAAATTTTGGGTACATACAAAATCAACTGCTTATATTTACAGGTTGGGAAAAGGATGAAGTCTCTGGACATGCGAGGTAGAAGAAAGTAAACAGTGAGAGATTTTAAGTTATAAAATACTCATACCAACAAACAAAATATTTGGTGCATTAGTGAAAATATTTTACACAAATGTAGGGCAGCATTCAAATTGGTACAGGATAGAACAATCAGGGAACACTTAAAAACAGGAAGAATGTTATTTGTAAGAAGGCTAATATGGAATGAATGGCTGTCATTCCACAAACGCTGTGAAGGAAAAAGTGGCTTAATTATTTTCTCTAGAAAATATTTCTTTTTTGGTTCGTTTTCAAACATGGCAGAATGAAGGAGGAAAGGTATAAATTATATCTCGGCTACACACAAAACAGCAACAGGAATTGTCAGGAGATGAGACCTGTATTCTCATCTTTTAAGTACCACTGTGGTGTGCAGAATTAATCTGGTGACAGTAATTCCTTACAACCCGATAATAGTTCACTAAGTCAATTATTTATGGTAACCAATTATGAAGCTAACGATTGGTTTTGTTAACAGCTCATTTAGTAATTGTGGACATTTATCTTCTTCCACTCATTTTGCAACCTGATTAGAGATTGTTATGAAGGAATGGTCTTGGACACGGAATGGGGGAAGGCTTTGGGGCTTTCTTTAAGTAATATTGTAATAACACCAAAGGCACAAGAGCAACAAAGAAATTAATAATTTTCTTTCCAGAAAAGGCAGTAGGTAAAAATCCTTATAAAGGAAGCTGTAGTTAATCTTCAGTGTGAAAAAAGGAATATTTTAGTGTTCTTAATTTATGCCTTTCTCTGGACACGCAGGAGTATCACTGTGACAGGCATGACCAAAGATCTCCCTAGACTAATATCCTGTCTTTGGTAGCTATCAACAACATGTATAAAGTGAAAAAGCAGAGTATTTTCTGTAGTTTTAAACAAGGTTTTATAGAGTAGGTCAAATTGACCTAATTGAATTAAGTTTGGTTGTGTTCTGCTTATTCTGTTGTACCCAATACTGGGGTATTTTATTAGTATTCTTTAAGTCTCACATTAGGAAAAAACCCCTTTTGTTGTATAAGGAATAAAACAGAAGATTAAATATACAAGGTGTGCAAAGACTGTAGCCTGTCCAGGTGACTAACAGTCCTTTTTCCTCCCATTCCCCACAACTACCTCTATCCAGCTATATTTTATTCTCCTCTTGTGAGCTCAGGATTGCTTTGTCAGGGTTTTTTGAATGATCATACAACACATAGACCTGTCTGGTCATCTTTCATACTATAGCATAGCATGAATTAATATAACATATAACTTCATGTCTCTTATGATACAAATGCATGGTCTAGGTAATGCCAATAAGGCATTAAATGGTCTGTCCCTGACTAATTCAGTTTATAGCATTGTACTATTTCAGTTAATTATCCCACCTTACTCACTTTTGTCACTCTTTAGAGTAGATACTCTGTAAATAGCAGAATTGTTCCTGGGATTCACTTGCAGCATAGCAGCTATGCCTCCAACTTTTCACCATGCCAAATTTTGATGGAATAGGATCTGTACGTTCTGAAACTTAAATTAATGGACTGACTGTACTTAATCCTCCTTTCTTTTAATGATTTTCTTTGTTACTGAGGTAGCTGGAACACACTCACCAAAGCAGACAGTAATATCTCTGCAGTGTTGAACAGCTCAGGGGCTGTCTCAGTTCCACCCAGTGTTTCCTCTGGCAGGTGTCTGCAGCTTCTTGTGCCATCTGCATGCTCAGGCTGCTCAAAACCAAAATGAATATATTCTGCTCATCTGTTTCACTTCAAAAAGAAAACACCATTTCAGAGAGGCATCGTGACGGTAAAGCAGGTTGGAGTTTCCCATTCTTTACTGCCCCCAGACATTACTATCCTTTCCTCTCTCCACATGCCCCATAGTTTATTACCTGATCAATTACTGATTCATCAGAGTAAGGATCAGATCACAGTTCAAAAA